>CM034313.1:11187419-11425427 GCA_019925795.1 Dendrobium chrysotoxum | reverse complement strand
TCCTTTTGATCATTGTTGTCTGACTACAATCCTTCTGACCATCGTTACCTGACTACGGTCTTTTCGACCACCGTCACCCCAAAGGGTCCCCTCTGAACACCATAGCCTAACTACGATCCTTCTGACCACCATCTCCTAACTATAGTCATTTCAACCACCATTTCTTGTCGATTATGGTCCTCCGACCACCATCGCCCGACCACAATCCCTCCGACCACCATCGCTTAACTACAATTCTTTTGACCTCTTTCATTTGCCTATGGTCCCTCCAACTTTTGTCACCCGACCACAATGGTACTTATTTATAAATTGACCAATGAAATATGACTAATTGAGAGGCTTTAATGAAATGAAATTTAATCATTAAAAGATGCATTAAAAAATGAGCATATTGAAATGAACATGCCAATGAATGTTTCGTGGTAGTTATTTACAATATGATACAGGCATAGCAGACAACCATCATTTAGAAAACTATTTTCGGCAAGCAACGCTCTCTTTTAATAAGTTATTTTTTAATTCATTATTATAAAGGTTTCAAAACGAGCATCTTTCTCTCATAGTATGATACAGACATAATCAAAACCTTTCGCCTGTACTTCTCAAATGACAAATAGGAGTGCATTTTACATATTTTATTTTTTTATTTTTTATTTTTTAGGGTTATTAATCTCTTTTTTTTTTATTATAATTTATCTTACATAAAAAAATCAATAAAACTAAATCCTCTCCACCAACCCAATAGATTTTTGGCCCATTCATAGAGCCTATCTCGAGATTGAATGACTAAGCGATCAATTCTAGCCTTCAAACTCAGCAAAACAGGGGTGTAGGTGAGTCAAGTCAATTCGGACTCAACTTGATAAATGAATCATGAGCCGAGTCGATGAGCTAGTGAGTTAAGCTTAAGCTTGAGCCAACCCCAACTCAACTCGTTAGCTCTCAAGATAGCTCGTTTATAACATATTCATATAAAATACATTAAAAATATATTAGAAATGGTTGCATCCCTCATAATCATACAATCTTGGAAGACATATAACTTGGTAGAAACCTTTTGCCCTTTCATGATCGAAATGAGCTCCTTTGTTGACCTCCATAATTCCATCTTCATTAGTGTACTTATAACCTTTTATATTAAGAGCACCTAGAGAGATAAGATTCTTCTTCAAACTTGGGATGTGTTCTAACAACTCCATCAAACATATTGATTTTGATTGTATCAATATTTTCTATCTTACAAGCTATATCATTTTCTTTGAACACATCACTTGGGGAAATGTGAAACCACAATAGAGAATCTAATCCTCGAGAGGTTTGTTATCACCATCATGAGTAACTAGGTGCTCATATCATTGTAATCTTTCACAACACCAGCTACAAAAGATTTTTCTAGTTGTTTTCCCTTTTGATTAGTAGCATCTTACTTCTTATTTTTTAACTCATAACATTCATATTTGATGTTCCACTTTTCCTTGCAATACCCGCAAACTTTACTTCTGTTACTATATTTTGACCTTTCCTCCAATTCTTCTATTGAGTTCTTCTTTGAATAAGATGATCCTCTGCTTAAGCATTATTGGCAAGAGCATCACGAATCTAATTAGTTCTCTTTAGCTTAGAGTGACTGCATGATGGCCTTGGTGAGATCTTCATTTTTAGCTTGACCTGAATCTAAACCATGCACTTAGCATATTTGGTTATATATTTAGTTCTATTTAGTTCTCTGATTCTCTTTCATCTTTAAAATATAGCTAAAGAAAATAATTGAATTAATGAAGAATTCATCTTGGGTGAGTCAATAAGAATTAAATCATTTTGATTTGGCATTTTCTCTCATTTTCATGATAATGGAATCTATAAGTTCTTTTTCTTTCTTTTGGAAGGCCTCCACCCCCACTTTTGATACTAATATGTTATCCTCTTGACACATGATCATGTTAAGAAACTCTTAGAAACCAACAATGCTAAAATGTTGGTTCAAGGAAATAAGGATAAGGAAGCGTAAGAAGATGTTGGAGAATATTTTTCTCTCCCTACACCCTGAAAAGATTAAAATAAGTTAGTGAAAGAGATAAGTAAGAAGTTGTAGCAAGAGTTTTTCTTGTAATTTAACCTCTCAAAATATCTGTTATAGCTATGAAATTTAGCATTAGGCTCTCTTTTACTAGTTTCAACTTGGTTTTAGAAACTACAAAGCAAAAGAGATTTCGGGAAGTATATTATGAACTTTACGAGTTATCCTTAGTCTAGCTGAGTTCATGATGGCCTTGGTTAGATCTTTGTTTTCATTATTATATACAGCAATGTTTTAAAAATCGAACCGAATTGGCTGGTTCAACAAGTTGAAGGTTGGCCAGCCAATTTAATCATCTAATGTGACCAGATTGGCAAGAAATTGGAACAAACCACCTTGAACCAGTGGTCCAACAACTGTATATATATATATATATGATTTAAGGTTTTGTTTGTTCATTCAAAATGGACCTAAATTAAAAACTCAATATTATAGTTGAAAACTTTACGATATTATCTATGTGTTTATAATCAAAATGAGCATCTTAATGAGAAAAATAATTCAACAAGTTCTTGACCACTCAATTTTGATTTCATTAAGAAATTAAAATATCTAATGAGTGTTATATGATCAATGTGATCAATAAGGTTGCTCAAATAGAGTGTTCTCATTTCTGATCGAAATGATCAAAATACTCCTTGAAAATCTATACATAAACCTAGCTTCTATGCATTTATGGAGACCAAGATAAGGTCACTAAAAGGATTCTAGAGGACAAAATACAAAGTTTTGCTTTCAAGCACCTGCACTATCAATGTTAATAATTGGTTCGTGGAACTTACACTAACAGTAATAAAAGGAGTAAGAATAAGTTAAAAGAGAAGAACATATCCTTTACTATGGCAAATCTCTTCTTACTTGTACTGACATGATTGCATAAAGAGAAACTGGCATGCATCCATGTTCTTCCCTGAGAAACACAAACAAATCAACACAGAAACCTTTAAAAAACTAAATAATAGAAAGAGTCAAGAACTATTTTCATTACCTGATGTATGTTTTGGTTTTGTCATAGTTGAAAACAAAGCTGGGATTATGAAAGTTTTGGATCATGAGAAAGTTATTCTGTTAAACTAACTCCCATTGCATAAAGCAAAGCTTCATGTATTGAATCAACTTTCAGTGCAGAAGGAAAAAGTTATCTCAGATGTATTGACTCTCACTAAATGATGTAATTAAATTTTCTTCTGTCAAATTATCTCTAACTACAAGGGGCAAATCCTTTTCTTTAAAATTAACTCTCACCAAATCGAGGAGATTTTTTACTATTATATTAACTTTCAACACAATTTATTAAAGGATTCATGTCATGGTTATTCGACAAGTTTTACGCTGGCTGTCGACTACCTAACGCAACCCTCCACTTTTCTCATCCAGGACTTGGGACCTGACAACGGCAGTGTTAAAACACAAGGTGGTTTGACCAAGTATTTCCCTATTTCGGTTGGATTACATCAAGGATCAGCTTTAAGCCCATATCTTTTCGCGTTAGTCATGGATGTTCTCACTAGACATTTACAAGAGGATGTACCCTGGTGTATGCTTTTTGCTGATGATATTCTTCTTGTTGACAAGACTAAAGAGGGAGTTGAAGGTAAACTTGAAGTCTGGAGATCAACCTTAGAGTCTAAAGGTTTTTCGCTTGAGTAAATCTAAAACTGAATATATGGAGTGTAATTTTAGCAGTAATAGACCTAGTGAGGGGACTGTGACTTTAGGCGATCAAGTCATTAATAAGAGTACACGTTTTAGATATCTTGGATCTATTGTTCAGAGTGATGGTGAAATAGATGGGGATGTTATCAGTAGAATTCAAGTTGGATGGTTGAAGTGGAGGAATGCATCGGGCTTGTTGTGTGATAGAAAAGTCCCCTTAAACTTAAGGGAAAATTCTATAAGATGATGGTGAGACCTGCAATGCTTTATGGTGCAGAATGTTGGCCATTAAAAGAGAAGCACAATACTAAGTTATGTGTTGCGGAGATGAGGATGCTTAGGTGGATGAGTGGATTTACTCTTAGAGACAGGATACGAAATGAGCATATACGTGAAAAGGTTGGAGTAGCTCCAGTGGAGGATAAGATTAGAGAGAGTCGCCTTAGATGGTTTGGTCACATAAAACGGCGGCCTTCCAATGACCCAGTTAGGAAAGTAGAGGTATTAGATTTGACTTATGTTAAGAAAGGTAGAGGTAGACCTAAAAGACTTAGTTAGAAAATATTAGAAATGATCTTTCTCTATTAGATTTAAACGAGAATTTGACTTTGAACCGGACACAATGGAGAAAAAGGATTCATGTTGCCGACCCCACGTAGTGGGACAAAGGCTTGTTATTGTTGTTGTTTTTGTATATTAACTTTCAACAAATTGGACAGATTTTTCTGTCAGATTAACTCTCACAACATAGAGCATAGCTTTTTATATCAAATTAACACTTAGGCATGTTGGGCTTTTCCATTTTCATTCATGAGGGAAATAGAATATATACAAACAAGCCTTTATACCAAAATCTTGATGGATAATAATATATAAATGTTCAAAATTTAAAAGTGAATACTGTAGTATTGGTCAAGAACACGGTAAAATGATTAATGTCACCAACATTTTTAATAAAAGTTGTTCTATTAAAGTTTTCATAGTAGAATACCACATCTAATGGAAATTGAATCTTCTTAACAAGTACAAAACTATTGGAAAAGAAAATAGTTGTTCTAATGAGAGATATGAAAATTGTAATTAGCATTCCTATAAATTCTTAAAAAAATGGTTGAGGTAAACATTAATCCATGACGACAAACTTTATGTATGGCACTAATTTGATGATAACCATAAATAACCTTATTAGTTGAGTTTGATGGTAGATAATTATGTGTATGGCACTAATTTAATGATAACTTTTGCCTCATAACTAATGCGAAAATTAGATATCCTTTAACAAAGAAAGAACTTAAATCTTGACGAGAGCTTATATAGATCTTTCAAGATAACAGAGTGAGTATTAGGAGATAGTAATCTAAAATTTTCAGTGATCATGTAAGAGTTACACGAGTGGCCAGCTTCTTTGATGCATTATTAGTGTCATATTGTGCACTTTGAAGAGATCTATGACAAGGAATGTATAGACAGCAATTTAATGCTTATGTACTAGTGAAACCGAACTGTCGAGCAATATATAATCATCAATTTCAATCACCGAATCAAGATTTGTTTGATTAGGAGTACATCAGCTATCATTTACAATAGGTATCTATTAGGGCTAAAAAATACTGCAAGTGCCTCAATCTACTGTGTGTTCCACCCATGTGAAGAAATTTCAAAACCCTTGTTCCAGAATTTGCATAAATTTATATTGAAAACAAGGGCACACTGAGGAATCTGCAAGAATTTGAAGAAAATAAAGTTGAGGAATTTGGTAGCAGCGACTCACACAAGAATCTCAAAAGAATTATGATCCACGATGGAGTTCGCATCAGCAGCCCGATCATCTTTGCAATCAACAATGGAGAAGAAGTAAAGAGCAAGAGATTTACCTTTTGCGATGTAGCGGCAATCGTCGTTCGACAATGCAGCCATAATTAACATTCAAAATGAAAGAAACTAAAGGCACAGTGGCTAAAGATGAAATGATATGCAAAATAAGAAAAACCTTTGGAATCTGCAGTAGAGGAAAAGAGACAGGAGAATCGATGGAGGTGTTTGAAGGAAATAGAGCCACAAGTGAGTTTCAATTTTTCTTTTCTTTTTTTTTTTTTGGAAAAAATGGGCAATCATGTCCAACTTCATTCAAAAAATAAAAAGTTACAAAGATTACAAATGAAAAGTAAGCAAAAACAATGAAAAACTTACAAATTAGAACCTAACAAGGAAAGAAAATACTCCTAAATAGGAGAAAAAAAAAGAGAAGCAAGATCCAACGGATCCTGCAAAAAACTAAAACCTAAGAAGATGGAATAAAAATCCATCAGAAAAAGCTATCAAATAGCCAGGATGACCCAGTCCCAAATAGGACAAAAAGGAGCCTAAGGATAAAGAACATCCCAGCAATAAAGGAGCACCACAAAACACAAGAAGTTACAACAATGAGAACATAATGCAATCTTCTCCTCAACAGAAAAATCCACAGTCCTCAGAAAAAAAGACTTCCACAATCAGCATGAAAGCAAAGTTGAGCACCACCAAACACAGGAGACTGCTGCTATGAGTTCAGGAAACTACTCATTAGCAATATCCACTATCCTCTAAGAAATAATCAACAATCATCGCGAAAACAACCAACCGAAGAAAAATCCTCTAGCATCAGCATAAATCTCCCCAGAACTAGGAAGAAAGAAAACGGAACTCAATCCTTAAAACTCTAAAAAGCCTCCCAGAAGCAGAGAGAAAATTCTGACTAGAAACCAACAGCTCCAACAAAGGAAACAACCAGACGCCAACGAAAAATTATTAGGTCCGGTCACCTGACCTAGAGATAGGTCCGGATTATTGACACATGGAACTTTAAGTCAAAGCGTAAGTAAAGTACAGCTAAAGTTCAGGTAAAGCACAGGCAAAGCGCAGGTGAAGCGCAGTCAAAAAGCACAGTCAAAGCGCAGTCAAAAGCGCAGGTAATGTGCAGGTAAAGCACAGGTAAAGAGAAGGTAAAACGCAAGTCAAAAACGTAGTCAAAAGTAAAGTCCACGTGACAATCTTTTAGTGGATGTCGGACCTATTTCTAGATCAGGTGACCGGACCTAATAATTTCTCGACGCCAACCCTGCAAAAGAAGGCAAACTGCAATTAAAAATACCCCAAAAACAGTAACAAGAAAAACCCAGAAGCACTCCCTGAATATGGAAACCAGAAAACAGAAGGAAAAGAATATAAAAAAACAACCTAAGCAAAAAACCCCGCCATCTAAGGTTTTTAATAAAAACCTGGTTGCCGAGAAACCAACCAAGAAAAAACAAAAAGCTCTAACTAGACAAAAAACTCTGAATAGAATGATAAGACTTCTAAAGAGAAATCTTAGCAGAAAGATTCAAAAGGATTAATCTACGCAAAAAAAATAGAATTAGCAAAATTATTCTCAAACCTTTTGGCATTCCTCTATTTCCAAATGAACTAAATAGAACAACAAACAAATAATAAAAATAAATTCTTAACATTAAAATCAAAATTAAGAGAAGAAATAAAGTCCAATAATTGCTCCAAATTAGGCCTAAAAAGAAAAAAAATTATTGAGGCAAGAAACCATAAATAATACTAAAAGAATAATCACATTCAAAAAATAGATGATTATGACTTTAATCATCTTTCAGGCAAAGGATACAAGTAGTAGAAACGTTAAGATTTCTCTTAACAAGATTATCAGTTGTTTTAAGCCCCTTCAACATTGCCATCAAAGCATAACAAGAGTACTTAAAGCATATCTTTTTATGCCAAATATGCTTATACCAATCCACTTTATTGAATCTATCATAGAAGCCTTTATAAAATATTTTAAAAGGAGTAAGAACATTTTTCCAAGAAATATTAGAAGCTTGAGGATTAGTAATATCCACTTGAGATTAAATAGAACTAATTGCCGAAGGCAAAGAGAGTGGAAATGTTTAGCAATTAAGAGAAATCCAATCCCCTAACTTGCCATTCTAAAAAGAAGAAGACAAAATAACTCTTTTTGATATAGCAATCTCATGAATAGACCTCACCATACACAAAGGATCCCAATATAATGAGAGAGAACTATTAGAGAAAATATTAAATTGAATTTTGCTTTTAAAATTCCCTAGCAATAGAGGAAATATTCTTCCAATAGAATGCGAACAAGGTTTCCAAAAAGAAATGTACTTAAACTTTATCCAAATTGCCAGAGGACCAATATCATTAAATATTCTCCAAATAAGAGAGCAGTTATAAGCAAAACTGAGAGCTTCTGTATCAAAAATATCAAGACCACCATATCTCTAGGCTTACAAACTTATCCCAAGCTTTTATTTGATCTTCTACTAGTAGGATCTCCATGAAAAAGAAAATTAGAGCATCGACTTTTCTAATAAAATAAAATTGTATCTAGGGCATAGCAATACCTCTATTCTAATAAGAAATAACATTAGAAATAGTAAAATTTAGGATTGAAGCCGGTACCAGCATTAATAAAGCATTTTAGCTTTCCAACTAGCCAAAAGAATCATAATACGACTAAATAAAGGCTGGAAAAATCAGAAATTTTAAGTTTTCTTACCTAGAGGGGAGGGCAAACCCAAATATTTTAAAGGATACGAAGAAATTCTAATTCTAAGAATAAAACTGATTAAAAGCTTCTAATTGATAATCTTTAGATATAATAAGAGTGATTTTAGTCCGAATAATGAACAAACTAGAGACAAAAGGAGAAGTAATCCAGATCTCATTAAGATTACGAGCATTTTCTAAAAAGCTTTTCCAAAATGAGAAGGATGTCCACATAGAGAAGATGAGAAAGAGAATTATCTCCAGCCTTAATCCCTCAAAGCAATAAGTATGAGAACAATCATCTAAAATATTAGAAAAAGCATCCATAACGATATAAAAGAGATAAGGAGAAAGCAGGTAACCTTGCCAAAGACCCGAAGAAGAATTAAAAAAAACCCGTGCATAGAACCATTGAGAATAACAAAAAATAAACATCTTCTATGCAGTCTTTAATCCATGTAATGAAAATATTAGGAAAACCTTTTTGAATCATCTAGAAATTAAAAAAATCTCTTGACACCGTATCAAAAGTCTTATGGATATCTAATTTAGCACATAAAAACTTATTTCTAGAAGAACAATTAAAATTTCTAAGAAGTTCAGCAGCAAGAATGAAATTATCTATAGAAATCCTCTTCTTAATAAAATTTGATTGGCTATTATGAATAATGTGAAGCATAACACATTGTAATCTATTAGCCAAAATTTTTGCCACAATTTTATAAAAGACATTGCATAAGAAAATAGGTCTGAAATCTAAAACATTAGAAGCATTATTCTTTTTAGGAATAAGAGAAATTGCCGTAGCTTTAGCAGCTCTAGACATAATACCAGTTTTGAAATAGTAAAGAATAGCCTTACACAGTGCATTACCACAATCTCCAAGAATTATTAAAAATTCAATGGTATAACAATCTGGCCCCAAGGCAAACGACTTCGGGCTATTAAAGATATCCTTTTTAATTTCTTCTACCGTAACCGGAAGAACCAAAGCAGCTTTAGACAATCAAGAATGACAATACAGCAAAAATATTGAAAGAAGTAGCATTAGCTGGAATAAGAGAATTAAATATATTCTTGAAATGATACTAAAAAATATTAGCAATTTCCTTAGAATCTAAAATAATCCCTTGAGACAAAGAAATACCATGAATTTTATTAGAATTTTGTTTGCACTTGATTTTAGAATATAAAAAATCTAAATCATCTTCTCCATAAGTCATCCACTTCTGTTTAGCCCTTTGAGAGGTCCAAGAAGTCAAAAAGATAGATTCTCTTTAAGAAGGGAATTAGTGTTAGTAAGAGCAAAATTAAGTTCTTGATTAAGCAGATCCTTCTGTACATGATGGCAAATAACACTTTGTTGATTTTTAAGCACCTCGATATAGGAAGAAAGATGGTTAGAAGAAGCCCAATCTTGCTTTTTAATTAATCCTTTCAGCATACGAAGCTTATCAAAAAGGTTATTAATGAGATTTTCAACATTAGTTTTGGAAAAAAAACTCAATAAGCAATTCCAAAAATTCAGTTTTCTTGCACCAAAAATTTTTAAAAAGAAATATAGATCTAGAAGAAATTCTATTATTGTTACAAATAATAGGAGGAGAGTGATCAGAGCAAAGAGGATTATCAACTATATAGTAAGAAGAAGGATAAGAATTTAATCAAGAACTATTAACAAACACCCTATCTAATTTGATATGGATAGGGTTATTTCTTTG
Organism: Dendrobium chrysotoxum; assembly: GCA_019925795.1. NCBI lineage: Eukaryota > Viridiplantae > Streptophyta > Magnoliopsida > Asparagales > Orchidaceae > Dendrobium > Dendrobium chrysotoxum. Next base: position 11,415,419 of record CM034313.1, on the reverse strand, counting down.
CTGATTAAATCAAGTATAAAAATGCCCAATATACGGAAGCTCAATAAGCCCAGAATTAAAAATACAATTATTGAAATCTCCCAATTTGCTAAAAGAAAGAGAATTCCCACTAGATTTTTCATTATTAAAACGACAACAATTAAAATCTTTCAATAAAATCCAAGGAGAAGAGATATTAGTAGAAAGATTAATAATGTCATTCCAAAGATTAGTTCTATCAGAAATCGAATTGGAAGCATATATAACCGTGATAAAAAAGGAATAAGAACCAAAAGTGATAATTCCATGAATAAGCTGACTAGTAATAAGAATATAATTAAAAAAAATACAAGAAAGCATTCCACTTTAACCAAAATCTACCAATCAAAGAAAAATTAAAATTATTACAGCTACCTTCAATCTGAAAAATTCTGTGTTTAGCTTTAAACCAAGAATTACCAGCAAGAATCAAGATTAACTCTGCTTCAAGAATACAATATAATTTCAAATTAAACTTTTTGACAAGATCAGTATAAGCCTTAAATTTCTCCAAACAATTAAAGCCTCTCACATTCCAAGAAATAAAATTTGGAAAAAAAATTAATGTTTAGTATTCAAAGTGGTTGCCTTCTTAGCAGTTTTAGATCTAGTAGACTTACTGGTAGAAATAGGCACTTTAAAACTATATTGGTCATTACCAGATACAGCTGTAGAAGAAATCCCCTGAATGAGAATATTTTCAAAATGCTTAAAATTATTAAGATCACCATCAATAGATTCCAACACCAGAAACTTACTATGCATGTCGAAGTCGGAAATATGTAGGCGCCACATAAACACGAGGGAGTGAAAAATAAAGATTTTAATTTTTCTGTTTAATCGTACTGTATGATCAGTTCAATAAAAAATAATTAAAATAATTAATTAAGCAAAAAAAAATTAAATTCATATATAACTAATTGTATAGTACGATCACACATTGTATTAGACGATCAGCTATAATTAGAAACCCTGCTGTTGAATTTAACTTACATAAAATAGGTAAATTTGAATTTTAAAATTTGAACTATTTATACTGTATGAATCATTTCATACTATATGATATTTTAAATTATTGTCTAATTAGGTCAGTTAATTAAGCAATCAAATTCGATCTGATTAGCTACATATCATATTGTATGATACTATATCATATTGTATGAGTCACTTAAGGAATCTCTACACAAAGTTTGGTTTGTTCAGTATGATCATAATTTCATACTACACGAATCACCCAAGGGCTCTCTAGATAATTTTTTTGTTCTTCCTGTATGATCCAATATTGATTTATGTTAATAGTACTATACTATGATTCATTCGAATAGTACGACCAGTTAAAGAACTTTAACTTATCATTCTATAAACTATCCATTATACATTATTATAGAAGAATATTTGAACTAATCATATTGTACGATCCATAAATCATATTGTATGAACAGTGTTGGCTAAATAAAAATTAGGGTTTTCTTAAAACCTACTATTTAATCATCTCTTATTTTGTTTGAGTGAGTCTCTAGTAATAAAGAGGTTTGAGTCTTCTGTAAGCAAGGGTTTGTAGATAAGCTTTGAGTAAGGCAGAGACAGATGAAGTTGATAGAGAGGGAGAAGAGCCTTGTGAGTGCAAGGGAGTGAGAGCGAGAGTCTACTCAAAGCTGCTCTAGTCAACGTTCATCTTTCTTCCTCCATGAGTCAAAGCTTTTCATGAGCGAAAACTCTAAGAAGTATATCTTGGGGTCCAAGGGCCATTTATAACTCAAACACACTAGAGAAGGTGAAATGGATTTGGCGACTCTGCTGCACTGGTGAAGGTGAAAGGGATTCAGCTACTCTGTCGCACCAAAGAAGGTTAAAAGGATTCAACTGCTCTATTGCACCGGGGAAACATGGAAGTGATTCTTGTGAGGACTGTTCTACCTTACTGTGGAGGACAAAGGAGAGACACTAAAGTGTTTAGTGCGATACCAAGAGAGGAGGACTCCAGGGAGTGAACATAGGTCCAGCTAACCAAACCACTATAAAAATTCTGTTGTGCTCATTTTTTTATTTCCACATTTTAATTTTTGCATTTCATTTTTTTGCAAGTCTGTATTGAGCACTGATATTCTTTTGATACTCAAATATTGAGATTGCCTTAGATTTTATTTTTATTATATAAAAAAAAGAACAAAAAACATACTTTTCTATAAAATCAAAAACAAAATATTATAATGTTTATTATTCCCTTTTGCATTATAAATTTGATTTTGAAGTTCAATTGTGAATTTGGTTTAAATTTTTAAAAAGAACTAAAATACATAAATAAATACCAATTCACCACCCTCTTGGTGTGTTCTTATAGTTTATGTTGTTTAACAATCATAAATTAAAATCTCAATTAATATTAGAGCGAGTTCTCCAAATTAGGGGTTTAAAAACCTTGAGAAAACATCAATGACGCACTTTAAGAATAAAAATACACTTGATAATTATTTAATAACACGTCCATCGCTTTTTGATAATATTCTCTTTGACATTTAAAAATTTCATATGTTTATATTTTTACAATCGATTAACTTTAGAATATGGCATATGATAAAAACTAGCTATTCTATTTTTTTCGCATTATTAAGGTACTAACGTAGAACTCTCATTTATTAAATGGAGTTTAGAAGATAGGGGTCTTGCTTAACTAAATGTGATGTGTTTAAATTATTTTTTTATTGCTTTAAAATCTCAAGATTACTAGTAAAGAGATATGGGATAGACCTTGTATTACTTATAAAGGTACAAATGAAGTGGAGCAATCCCATTTGAATTTACTATTACATGAGCATGAACTATTTTGTATAAAACTTAATGAGACTTTTTTTGACATGTACACTAGGTTTACTAAGATTGTAACCTCATTGCATGCTTTAATAGAGAACTCTCTAATTCTAAAAAGGTTAATAAAATTTATGTTGCTTACCTGTTAGTTTTGATGCTAAAGTCACTATCATTTTTTAATCTAAAGATTTGAATGTGTACTCTAATAATTTATAAGACTCTTTCATTACTTATGAGCAAAATATGAGCTAAAGATTGCTTGATATAGGTGACAAGAAAAAGGAGAGAACCGTGGCGTTGAAGTCCAACGACATAGACATCAATAGCTTTTGAGCTGATGAGAATAATTACTTAACCTTAATGACTCATCAGTTTAAAAGTTCCTAAAGTGGAAACAGAGGCTTCACCATGAGAGGAATAAAAGTAAAGCATGTAAATTTAATAAAATTTCATATGATGTTGTTTGTTTTGAGTGCAGGAAGATAGTGTATTTAAGATATAATTGCCCCAACCTAAAGAGTCATCCTACTAAGGAGAAGGGTGAAGAAAGCCAAGTTCTAAAAGAGAAAGCATAGGATGCAAAAATCTTTTTGGGTGGACTCAGCTGTGGTCTGAGGCAGAAGAGAAGGTAACAAATTTATACTTAATAGCCAATGATACAATTGTTAACTCTGATCAAGAAGAGGTATGTGAGCTATCCTATGATGAGTTGTTTATTATTTCTGATCAAATACATGACTCATACAGAAAATTAAAAAGCAACATGCTATTTTAAAAAAGAAATTTTCAACTTTGAAAGAAGAGCATGATAGTTTACTTAAAGAGCATTCAAATTTTAAAGCTGTATATATCACATTAGATAAGGAGCATGCATCATTGTTAAATGAGTTTTATAATTTAAATAAGAAGCATAATGACTTAACTAAGTCACATAATTCCTTTAAAGATGAGCATATTGAGTTAGAATAAGTATTCAAGGAATTAGATACACTTGTAATAGAATTAGATAAAAAAGACCATGAAATATTAGTTGAACTACAAGATAAAAAGAATGTAAATGAATACTTGATAAAGAAATTAAATGCACTACAAAATAACACACACAGGCCTATGCATGCTTAGCCATAGCCTAAGATACAGCAAGCGTCATATATCCCTAGGAAGAGGTAGTATCCCTATATAGATTAGTTAATCCATTTCTAGGGTTTAGGTGTTACTCTTGTGGCATGCTAGGATATATAGCACACATATATACTTTTCACTGTAGAACATACCTAGTTTGGAGGCCCAAAAGTTCATCACAACATAGTATGCCTTATATTCATACATTGAAGCATAAGATGGAACACAAACTTACTTGGGTTTCCAAATCTAATCTTTGTTTGGCTTTGTTGGGATGTTGTAATAAGAAGTCAAGTGAGAGCATGTGGTACCTAGACAACGGATGCTCAAGGCACATGATTGGAGATATGAAGTAGTTTATCACACTGGAGACCAAGAGTAGAGACAAGGTAACCTTAGGAGACAACACCACAAGGAATGTGGTTTCCTCAGGTATAATCAATAAAAGTAATGATTTTTTTCCTAAAAATATACTCTTAATAAAAGGATTAAAGTATAATCCACATATCATTTGTTAATTATCTGCTAAGGGCTTCAATGTGGAATTTCTTCCAAATAAGTGCTCAATTATTTTAAATAAAAAAATCATTCTATATGGAAAAAGAATTAATAATGTTTATATGCTTAATTTTGCTTGCATTAATATTTCTGATAATCTTTATTGTTTTGAAAATTGTTATAGGTGATTCATGGCTATTGCATAGGCGACTATGATATTCTAGTATAAAAACTCTTAGAAAGATTACCAGTAGGGTTTAATTAGAGGAATTCCCATATTAGATTTCACTAAGGATCATTTGTGTGATGCATATCAATTAAGAAAGCAAGCTAGGTCATATTTTCATTCTATTAAGGATACCATTATCACTAGACCACTAGGGATTCTACACATGAATTTGTTTGGCCCCATTAATATAGCTAGTCTAGGTGGTAAGAGTTTTAGATTTGATATCATATCTGATTACTCTAGATTCACTTGGGTTAGATTCTTAGCACATAAGAGTGAGTTATTTGATGACTTTAAGATTTTCTCCACTTGGATTCAGAGAAAGTTATGATGTTATATTTTATAATTCATAATGATCATGGTGGAGAGTTTAAAAATAAAAAAATTAATTTATTTTGTCAAAAATCTAAAATTGATCACAAATTTTCTTCCCCGAGGACCCCGCAGCAAAATGATATAGCCAAAAGGAAGAATAGGACACTAGTAGAGGAAGCTAGGGCAATATTAGTAGGTATTCCTACTACATCCAGGGATATACAAATAGTACCACCTGTAGTAGCCCCAGACCCTGTAGGAGTGGACAGGGTCCATAGAGCAGTTCCAGTGGCAATACAATAGTTACTTTCATTACCCCAGTCTAGAGTTAGTAAGTGTAGTTATTAGCCGGGCAGATTTAGGATTTGATAGCATAGAAGGTCGATTAAGCCATTTCCTCTAGGAAGTTTAGAGAGGTAGTTAGCAGGGGGAGACCTTACCTAGTAGAATATGAGTAGGAGCCTTACCCCCTGATTTTGTCCCTTCACGATTCAGAGTTTTTGATGGGTTTGGGAACCTAAGGTAGCATGTGGCTTAGTACCGGGCCATATGTTGTAACATAGGATGGAACGATGCTTTGATATTGAGATTGTTCATTAGCATTTTAGTTGGGGTGGCCTTTGCATGGTACGCCGACCTCCCCAATGATTCAGTCCACACCTTTGTAAAGCTCGAGCAGTTATTCATTCAGAGGTTCGTTAGTGCAGAGCACAGAGTCACAGTAGGTGAGCTAGTTATAGCTAAGTAGCATCCCCGTAAGACACTACCAGATTATATAGTCAAATGGAGGAACCTCAGTTTACAGTGTGAGCCTCAGTTATAAGAGCAGCACGCAGTAGAGATTTTGTTGAAGAATATAGATGACCCTATAGCACCTTACTTGAAAGGTTTCACCATTAGAACCTTCCAGAAATTATTGACAAAGCTGATCAGTTTGAAGGACAGCATATACGATGCAGTCCCTCCTAAGGTTGAGAGTTAACCCTCACGTAGACCTTAGTGGCAGGAGTCTTCAGGGGCACCTCCACCTAGGAGAGGGGAGGTACACAATACTTATGAGCCACAAGATAAGGGTAAGAAGCCTATAGTCAATTTAACACCACCATAGTAGTCGTACACACCTGGCTAATTAATAGTATAGTCTAGACCCTCCTGTAGGACTCCAAAGAGTCAGCAGTACCTACAAGAGAGTCTTTGTAAGGAATATCCCTTTAAGAGGGAGAATGTGAAGAAGATTTTTAAATTCCTTATTAAGAAAAATATCTTGATTCCCAACAAACAGTAGAGTGGAGGAAGAGGGGCAAATGGATCACCAACTCTATTGTCCCTTTTATAGACATATCAGGCATGTCATAGAAGACTGTTATGTGTTCAAGGATAGAGTTGAGATACTCATGGCCAATAGAAAGATCCACCTATAGGACAGTGATTTGGTGCAGCCCAAGTGAAAGACTTCTCAGACAGTTCAGATGATTTTGGATTCCAGCAGTTGTGATAGTCATAGTGATAGTCAGAGCAGTAGCAATAGATCACCTCATGGTTTTGGGGGAGAGTGGCAGCTAGCACTCTCTCGAATGATAAAACAGATTCTCAGACAAGTAGTTCAGAGTTCAGAGGCTGTTGAGAGAAGGCCTTCCTAGGCTAAGTCGATAGTTGCTAGCCCAGTTACTACGCCAACTTTATCTTCTTCTTCTATTATACTGCGTACTGAGCATATTTCTTTTCTTCTTTATGTAATAAAAAAATATATGAAAGACAAAATATTGTTGTAAATTAAGAGGGGAAGACGGGACCACTTCCAGCACTTACTCTGAAGGATTTTATTCTCCCTTCGATCGATGTTGAAATAATAAAAGAAGATAATTCTGGCTACTTTTGGTCTTATGTTCCATCTATCTTTACTTCTAGAACTTGCTCTTTTCATATTTTACATATTTCTTATAATATTAATGATTCTGTATATGATGATGAGTCTGAGTGTGAGGAAAAGCCTATGTTTACCATTCCAGAGGGTGGTTGTTATATGGATTCAAGAGATGAATCCAAGAACTCACTCTAGTCACTCCTCTTAGAGCTAGCACAAGCCATCACCACTGAACTAAGTGAATCTCTTATTGAGGATGACTCAATATAGGAAGTTCACTTGAGTTTAGGGAAGGTCATTCCACCTAGGATGGTTAAGAATACGAAAGAAAAAGATAAAAAATTTATTACCCAGTAATATGATCATATCCCTTCCTCCTAAGAGTAGTCTAAGGAGAAAGAGAAAGGCCCTCAACTGGAGGTTGATTACAATGTGTTGGCTCACTTAAGAAAAATTCGTTCCCTTCTTAGTGTCTATGATGCTTTGATGATGCCTCCTAACTTGAGAGAGACCCTGGTGAAAGTACTGCAAGAGTTAGAGTCTTATCAAGCCTTCTTTGCTTCTAAATTTATTGGGGATGCATGTTATTTGAGAGAGATACCGGCATTACCATTTCAGATCGTGATCTTCTTTTAGGGCTTCCGAGCATAATCATCCCTTGTATGTCACCACTAAAGTCAATGGTTATAAGTTAAATAGCATCCTTATTAACCAGGGGATTTTCGTTAATGTCCTAAGCTATGAGACTTTAAAGTGCCTCTCCCTAGGTCACTTAAAGCTTACTTCCAACAAGATTATGTTGAAAGATTTAATGACCAAGGCCAGTGCGCTTTAGGGTCAATCACCCTACCTTTGAAGTTTAGAAATTTCTTAACTAAGATAAGGTTTCATATAATTAAAGCTGATACTTCATACAGGGCTCTCTAAAAAAGGCCTTGGATTCATGAATACGGAATGGTGCCCTCTACCTTGCACCAATGTATGAAGTATATGAGAAATGATGTCGAGTATTCCATTCATGGGGATACTCAACCCTCTGTCGTGCATAAGGTTTCTATTTATGATGATGCCGAGCATTACATGCCTTAAAAGACTCGTAGACCTGCCCCTGCCTAGTTACCATTGATACCTGCTAATATTGTACACGGTCCTACGTAGTCACCTGCACAGGGTCCTATGCAACCACCAGTACAGGGTCCGTTACAGGTTGGTATTGAGGCAGATATTTTCACTGCAAATCCTATTGGATCTTTCTTTCAGTTTGCAGTTGGGCAAGATGTTCCCCCTACTAGAGGTAGGGGAGGGTGAGGTAGAGGTAAAGGTAGAGAGTTTGCTCGCTCCGTGAGAAATTTTGACACTCGAATTCCTCTTCCCTCACATCTTTACACTTCTTCTTTGACTATTAAGTCTGACTCTTCAAACAATGGGATGATTGATATTCCTCGTTATTCAGTCCCCCCACTAGTATTGAGTTTTGCTTGTTGTAGTTCGATCCCTACCTTTTATAGGTACTTGAAATCTAAGAGTGGTTTAGTTGTCGATAGTAACTCAGAAGATAAAGCAGACAACCGACGTCAGACTACTACCAAACAATCCCTATCCCATCAGCAGTGTGGAATAAGAGTCGAAGAGTCTCATCAAAGATCTTTCGTTACTCCTTCCACTAGTATTGGTGGCTCACCACAGACTAACAAGCATTCTGTGCCCCCATTACGTGAATCCTTTGTGTCACCATGATCTAGTGAGTGTGCCTCCTTATCCCATAGTATAGGTGCCCCACTTGGTCCTGAAAGTTAGGGTCCCGTAGAGAGACCGCTATGGATAATAATGTTACACATATCCCTCATTACTTTTCCCCTTTTTTGGAAGGTTGTGTTGAGCGGGGTGTCATTCCTTCTACTTGGTTCGATGAACGAGCTCCACAGCAAGCCCGTATTTGGCGGACTGATATGCCTCAAACCCAACAAAGCTTGGGTTATATTAAGAAGGGTCAGTCTACTCATACCAATGTTCGTGCTGTCTCTCATTCATATCTGGTTGTTTCTCTTGTCGATGAAGAAGACCCGGATAATGTCGAGGACATGGTCTTTGATTCTACACAAGAGTTCAAAGATGGTACCACTTCCATCATGGATAAACTGTATGAGGTTAACTTGGGCACTGAATCAAATTTTAAGCCTATTTTTTATGGTGCCTTATTATCTGACTAAGAGGCTCAAGAATACATCAAGCTACTATTAGAATTTAAAGACTATTTTACCTGGAATTACACTAAGATGCCTAGTTTAAACTTAGAAGTAGCAGTCCATAAGTTAGCTACTATGCCTAATGTAGTCCCTGTTAAATAATCACCTCGTAAGATGAGGTTAGAGATCGAACAACAGGTGATCGCTGAAACTAAGAAGCTTATAAAAGCTGGATTTATTTGTGAAGAGAAGTATTCTACTTGGCTCGCCAATATTATCCTAGTCTGGAAGAAGAGTGGATATATCCGTATCTGTATTGATTTCCATGATTTGAATAAGGCATACCCTGAGGATGATTTCCCTCTTCTTAACCCCGAGCTTATGGTTAATATCGCTTCATCCCATAGCATATTCTCCTTTATGGATGGCTCATCTGGTTATAATTCTCCTTTATGGAGAAGTTCACTACATTTCTTACATCTATAAGTATGTTTTATTACAAAGTGATGTCCTTCAGTCTCAAGAAAATCGGGGCCACCTATCAACGTGCTATGACTGTTATCTTCGATGAGATTATACACGAGCAAGTTGAATGCTACGTGGATGATTTAGTGCTTAAAAGCAAGGTCTTTGGAGATCACCTTTAAGATATGTGAATCATTTTTGAGTGCCTACGTAATAATGATTTAAAGATGAATCCTTTGAAATGCGCATTCGGTGTTAGAGTGGAAAAGTTCCTATGGTTTATAGTTCGCTATCGTGGCATTGAGATTGATCATTCTATAATCAAAGCTATAGTGGACTTAAAGCCTCCTAAAATCCTTACCCAGTTGAGATCTTTCCAAGGAAAGCTCGCTTTCTTGCAGAGATTCATCTCCAATCTTTCTGGAAGATGTCATCCCTTCGCTTCCCTTGCAAAGAAGGATGCTCGATTCCATTAGGATGAATGTTGCCAGGAGGCCTTTGAGAGAGTAAAGCGCTACCTGATGAACCCCCCTATTTTAGCTGCACCCATCCCAGGAAAGCCATTAATTCTCTACACTACGACCCTGGATGAATCCTTGGGTGCATTTTTAGCTCAAAAAAATGAGGAAGGTAAAATAGGAGGAAGATAAAGAAAATGCCTTGTACTACCTCAAAAGATGATTGATACCTACAGAGCTAAAATACCCATCAGTAGAAAAGTGGTGTTTAGCTTTGATCTTTACAGTGCGGAAGCGTAGGCATTACATGCTTTTACACAAAGTTAACTTGATTTCTCAAGTTAACCCCTTGTAGTATTTGATGACCCATCTAACCCTCTCAGGTCGCTTAACATGTTGGTCTATGATCATACTTCAGTTTGATATTACTTTGGTCCCTCAGTGGGCTGCCAAAGGATATGCTATAGCTGACTTTCTTACTGCTCCCCCATTTCCTACGGATTCCCCACTTAATGATGATCTACATAATAAACAAATCATGAGTGTGGATGAACAGGAGTCCCCTACTTGGGAGTTCTACTTTGACGGTGTATCATCTATTAAATCTTTACGTCCAAATGAAACTCCCGTAGTTATGGTAGGTTTGGGCCTTATTTTTGTATCCCTTAAAGGTTACGCTCTTTGATACTCCTATTATCTTTTAAAATCTCGTACTAATAATGAAGCTGAGTATAAAGCTCTTATTTTGGGACTTGAGCTAGCCATTTAGATGAATATTATACTGGTGAAGATCTTTAGAGACTCCCAGCAAATCATAAATCAAGTAGTATGAGTCTTCAAAGTACTTAAGCCTGAGCTCTTATCCTATCATAATAAAGCAATGGAGCTCTTGTGTTTGATCCCTAAAGTGACATTGGCTAAAATCCCTCAATCTGTAAATAATAAAGTAGATGCCTTGGCCAAGTTAGCGAAAGAGCTGGCTAACCCTACTGGAAACCTAGTATCTATTATCATCCAGTATCATCAAGCCCTGTGCCCCACAGATTTGTTTTCTCTCGATCAGACCCTCGCTGTGTTTACCTTTGAGGAAGAGTCATATTGGAGAGTTCCCTTTATTAAATATTTAAAGTATGGCAGGCTTCTAGATAATCGCTCTGTTGCAGCTCATATTAGGAAAAGAACCTTATCATTCACATATGTTAATGACACCTTGTATCGACACTCTTTTGACTAAATATGGTTGTAGTGCCTCAATAATGAGGAGGCTCACAAGGTCATGGGTGAGATACATGAAGGAATTTATGATGCTCATTAGTCCAGACCAAAGATGAAAGGCAGGATTAAAGACCATGTTTACTATTAGCCGACCATGATCTACAATTACATGGAGCACACTAGAAAGTGCCACCAGTGCCAGATTCTTGGCACAGTGATCCACCATCCTCCTAATTTGCTACACCCTATAGTGTGTTCTTTTCCATTTGAGGGTTGGGGCATGGATGTAGACCCTATTGACCATCCTTCCTCTAAAGGTTATAGTTTTATTTTAGCTACCACTGATTACATCTCTAAGTGGGCGGAAGCTATCCCACTTAAGGAAGTCAAATCAGAGGATGTGATGTGTTTCTTTCATGATTACATTATTTATCTCTTTGGTGTTCCATGTCATATAATTTTTGATAATGGCCCCTCATTTAAAAGCACCAAATTTGTTAGATTTTTCTACCACCATATTATTAATTGGCGATACTCCTCGATCTGCTACCCTAAAGCTAATGGCTTAGCAGATGCATTTAATAAAACTCTCATGTAATTAATAAGAAAAATTCTTGTTGCAAATAAATTAGAGTGGCATGATAGGTTACCCGAGGTATTATGGGCCTATAGGACTACATATCATATTCGTACTCAGTCCACCCCATATGCTTAGGCTTTCGGGGCTGAAGCAGTCCTCCCACGAGGTCGAGCCCAACTCGCTACATGTAACAGCTAGTCATAATATTTCCCATGAAGATAATGCCTGATTATGATTGGAAGAGCTTGATGGTTTAGAAGAGCTTCATTTGCAAGCTTATCAGAACCTCAAACTGTATCAGGCCCGTATGGCCCAGTCACATGATCGCTTTGTTCGACCCCGTGCTTTTCGGGTTGGTCACTTAGTGCTTATTTTGTGTAGGCCTATCATTTTGTGTTTTCACTAAAGTGGTAAGTTTGAGCCTATTTGGTAAGGCCCCTTCATTGTATATCAAGTTTATGAAGGTGATGCTTACCTACTTGTTGATGCAAATGGCGTTCACCTGATACCTGTCATCGATGAAAAATACTTAAAAAAGTATTATGCTTGAGTTCAGCAAATAGCAGGGGAGAGTCTCCCTACCATCTATAAATATCCCTCTGTATATGTACCACTTAAATGGATTCCTCTTACTTTTAAGCAGTCTGTGTGGCCATGATGATTTTTCCTCTACCACACGATGTTCGTTACAAAGAGTATAAGGCTATCCTTAAAGGTGATACCCTGATACGTCATAGAGATGGTTATGCTTATGTCTGTGCACACCAATCACATTGGTGTTAATACATAGAACCTTTGATTCATCCTTCCCTAGCTAGGATTTGGTTTCCCCCAATTTCACTTGTCACCCTCAAGTGTGATCTGGGACATCAAATCCACTAATTCAAACCCATTTTTGGGATGTGGTACTGGGTCCATGCCCACCTATGTTAGTCAAGTGTGGTGATGTTGATCCACTATCCCTATGCGGATTTCTTTCTTCTATTAGTCTTGTTATAGTAGTTGTGATCCCTAGTTCATATAGATGAGTTAATATGGACTGGGATATTAAAGCCATTGACTTAGACCCTTAAGGGATGTGATATTGGGTCCATACCCACCTATGTTAGTCAGAAATGATAATGTTGATCCACCATCCTAATTTTGATTCTATTCTTACAGTAATTTTGTTATGATTGTGCTCCCCAGTTTGTTCACATTAGTTAAATGCAGCCTAGGTTAACAAAGCCAATGTTTCACTTATTTACAAGATCCTATAATATCTCTCTCCCTAATTTTATTCATGTGGAGAATATCACCTAGGTTATCAAAGCCAACCATATCTTCCTCTCTTTGTGTTCCAATCATTAGGGTGTATTTTCAAACTAGGAGTAACTCATGGATATGGTAAATGTTCCCTCTACTATAGGTTGTCTTTGACAGTATGAGATGTGTTTGATATATGATTGCGAACAGATGATAAAAAAATTACATATAAAAGAAAAAAATATGTGATGGTAAAATAAAAGAGGGAAACGCTCAGGTGAGCAAAATTGGTTGCCCTTATCACAGGTGGAACCTGGCTTCACTCTCCAAGATCTCAAATTCCCCAAACTTCTCTTTTCCTCTCTTTCGAAGCATCTCGGTGTTTGCTTTAGGGATGAGCCTACACTTATTTTGTTATGATCCCTTATGATTATAGTTGTCTTCATTAGTGATGTGATGCATCTTATCCCAAATGTTAACATCACTTCTTCATTCGGCTTGGATTTTTCTGAGGAAAGATCAGCCCCCCTTCTATTCCTTTCTCATTTATACCTTGCTCTTAGCTGCTAAAGTAGTTCTACAGATTCGTTGGAGTTGTTTCCACTTCCCACTGGGTCCCACCAGTTTGTGTGGGTGTTACCACTATGATGTTTTGATGATCTTGGTTACTATCCTCGATGGCGAATGTGTCCCCTTGCTACCTCGAGTTATTTTCTTGGTTGTGATGTAGTACATCTTGTCTCAGATGTTAGCATCACTTCTGTGTGAGCTTTAATTTTCTAGTAAACGATCAGCTCTCTCGCTTCTCCTAACAACACACTATTTCATTTATACCCTACTCTTAGCTGTAGAGTAGTTCTACAAATGCGTGGGTGTTGGTTTTCACTTCCTATAGGGTCCCATCATTTAGTATGGGTGTTACCACTGTGATCTTTTGGATGATTATTTATTTTATTCTTAAATATTATCCTCAGTGGCGAGTGTGTCCCCTCGCTACCTCAGTTTTCTCCCCATTTATGATGTAGTACATTGTGCCTCAAATGTTATTGTCACCTCATTTTAAGCTTTGATTTTCTAGCAGAAGATCAGCTCTCCAGTCTCCTGTGCTACATAATTGCCCATTAGGACCTGACTCTTGGCTACCAGAGAGGTTCTGTGGATGTGTTGATATTGTGTTCACTTCTTACATGGCTCCCATCAATTAGTATGGGTCCACCACTGTAGTTTCTGGATGATTATTTCTCCTTTATGTAATTTTGCTCTTTGTAATGAGTGCGTCCCCTCGCTACTTCAGTTATTACTCACTTGGAATGAGGTTACCCCTCTTGCACTATACTACGGGCATATCTCTTCCTGTTGTCCCTCGAGGCATCAGTCTGATGCTCCCCCCTTTTTCCATGTGATTCTAGTTTTGCCTAAGAAATTTCTCTTATGTTTAGATACTCATGGCCACGATGATTTATCCTCTACCATGTGATAAAAAAATATGAGTTCGGAATTCCTTAGATAATCCTTCGCATGGAATCATCCCTTTATTTCTCTCTTTGTCTCACCATCTGGCATATGCGTCGGGTGGCCGTTGAGTGTTCTCTCTTCATATCGTTGTAGACATATGCACCGGGTGATTATATTGAGCGTTCCCTACTTTAGGCATATGCGCTGGGTAGGGACCCTACTATAGGCACATACACCGAGTAGGGGTGGATTCTTCACTTTTGTCCTACTACAGGCATATACATCGGGTAAACATCAGGCCTTTCCTGATTGAGAGAGCCCGACAAAGTCCTTAGGAGACATACCTCACCACCCCTTTACCCAGATTGTCTTATTATGATCAGGCAGGCATCAGACCCTAACTCTTTACTCTCTATTTTGATATATTCAGGTGAGTATTGAGCCGTTCCTCATTTGATGTTCTAATCTAGTCAGGTAGATGTGAAACCATACCTGGTAGAGAGAGCCCGATAGAGTCTCTAGGAGGCATACCTCACCACCCCTTTACCTTGATTGTTCTATTGTGATCAGGAAGGCATCAAACCCTGAATCTTTACTCACTATTTCAATATGGTCATGTGAGTATTGAGCCAGTCCTCATTTTCTATTCTGATTTGGTCAAGCAGATGTGGAACCTTACCTGGTAAAGAGAGCCCGATAGAGTCCCTAGGGGGCATACTTCACCACCCCTTTACCCTGATTATCCTGTTGTGATCAGGCAGGCATCAGACCCTGACTCTTTACTAACTATTTTGATATGATCAAGTGAGTATTGAGCTATTCCTCATTTGTTGTTCTGATCTGGTCAGGCAAATCTGGAACCTTACTTAGTAGAGAGAGTCTGATAGAGTTCCTGGGAGGTATATCTCACCACCCCTTTACCCTGATTGTCCTATTATGATCAGGAATGCATTAGACCCTGACTCTTAACTCACTATTTTTATACGGCCAGGTGAGTATTGAGCCATTCCTCATTTGTTGTTTCGATCTGGTCAGGTAGATGTGGAACCTTACCTGATAGAGAGCCTGACAGAGTCCATGGGAAGCATACCTCACCACCCCTTACCCTAATTATCCTATTGTGATCAGGCAGGCATCAGACCCTGACTCTTTACTCACTGTTTTGATATGGTCAGGTGATTATTGTGCCATTCCTCATTTTTTATTCCAATATGGTCAGGAAGATGTTGAACCTTACCTAGTTGAGAGAGCCTGATAGAGTCCCTGGGAGGCATACATCACCACCCCTTTTTTCTGATTGTCTTGCTGTTTTAATATGGTTAAGCAGGCATCAGATTTTGTGACTCCTTTATTTACTGTTTCGATATGGTCAGGCAAATATTGAGTCATCCGCATTCACTTTTTCGATATGGTCGGTGGATGTGGGACCCTTTACCTTCACCTTTCCCTTATATTCTACCCTTACGAAAGTAAGGCGAATAGATGATATACTCTACCCTTCCTTTTGTTCAATGATCTTTCATTTCTATTCTTATTCCTACTTTTCTTGTCACACTCGGTCAACACCAACATGAGAGGTTAACTAGTTCGTTCGCCATTCCTATTGGGGGTTCGTTTGTTGACCTTATTTTCACCCTTTCCTGGGTCAAGGGGAGGTGACTTGGTCAAATTGACCAAGCCAGACCCCAAGACCACCTCCCTTGTGTTCAGTAGGTTGAACCAAGTCTACTAAGCCCAGACCTTGGGTCAACCTAGTTGATCAGGTCAACCCAGGTTGACCCAAATTGACCCAACCCCCTTCCATTCAGTTTTAAATCAATTTCAATGCTTCTTGGCTCAAATCTTACCTCCCTTGGGTTCTAGGGGTCAGAACCAGGTCTGCTGAGCCCAGACCAAGGCCCTGGGTCAACCTAGTTGGCCAGGTCAACCCAAGTTGACCCATTAAGCCCTAATGAGCCTCATTCAAATCTAAACCCATTCCATGGCTCCTAGGCTCAACCCCCTTACCCCTTTGACTTAACTGACCAGGTTGACCAAGTCAATCGTTGACTTGGTCAACCTAAGCCATAATTAGGTCAATTTGACCTATTTAAGTCAATTAAGACCAATTTAATGGATTTAAATGTTTCCTAATGCTCCCTTGACTCGAATACCGACCTAATCATCCCAACTCCCTCTTAATTAACCCTAGATGTGATCTAGGCCATCCAACCAATGCTTAGGAGTATAAATAGGGAGGTTAGGGCATCTTATCATGGACTTTTTGCTGTTATTCTCCTTTTAAGCCCTCCCAAGCCAAAAAAAATATTTTGGTGAGAGCTTTCCTCCACTCCCTCTACCTTTCTCGATCTAGACCCACTGCCAAGATTGCGCCGGCAGAGAGTTTTTGATGACCCAAAGCTACAAACGTTCCAAGGAGGATTCTGTTCGATCTAGAGCTCGTTTGATCGTGGTTTTAACTAAAGAAATATACGAGGATAATCTAAAAGCTCAACCATATAAAGATTTTGAAGATCCAACTGTAAGATTCCCTAAAAACCCTTAC
The DNA here is from genome assembly GCA_019925795.1 of Dendrobium chrysotoxum. NCBI lineage: Eukaryota > Viridiplantae > Streptophyta > Magnoliopsida > Asparagales > Orchidaceae > Dendrobium > Dendrobium chrysotoxum. The sequence goes on along the minus strand of CM034313.1, from coordinate 11,398,416 downwards.
TTGAAAGTTTGATAGGGATGTTAAGCCCTAGTGAACTAGTCCCGAGGCTAACCAAGAGGGGGGGGGGTGAATTGGTTATTTAAAAATTTCATGAGGAACAGAAAAAATCTTTTCGATACTTAGCAGCGAAAATAAGTAAACAAGAATAAAAAGATCAATCACAGATATTCACCCAAGCAGTTAATATCGAAAAAGTAAAGTACAAAATAGAATCAGAAAAGCAAATCAGATTTTATAGTGATTCGGTCAACTTGACCTACGTCCTCTCCTCGGAGCCTCCCCTCCAAGTATTGGACTAATCAAAAAGTAACTCTCCTTTTGCTCCCACAGTAAGGCGGAGAAGCCTGTACTAAAACCTCCTTTCCACCACCAGGTGAGGTAGAGAACCTAACCTCCTTTTGCTTCCTCCTGAAGCGGGCAGAGAACCCCACGTCCTTTTGCTTCCTCCTGAAGCAGGCAGAGAACCTTCGATCTTCTTGCCGACAATCCTCTCCCAAAGAACACCGACACGACGAAAGACGACGAGCAGAGAAGAAGACTCTAATCCTTGCTTGGAGTAACCTTCGTGAACCCCTCACGAACTCCCCCTCACAAGATCCTTTCTCTCTCTCCCAAACTCTCTCTCTCTCTAGGGTTTCTCTGGAAAGGAAAGTGGCAAAAGATTTTTTCTTGTTCCAAGAAAAAGTTCTTTTATAGGAGGGCTTAAAATTTGCCCTAAATCTCAACTGGTAGGCCAAGATTATCCAGGACGATCGATAGATCGTCATGTACGATCAGTTCAAAATCAGCTGATTCAACATGTACGATCTGGCTCTTCTGGATGATCAGTAGAAAAAATTGATCATATCGTCCCATACGATCCTGCGATCGTCTGAGACGATTAGTGTAAATAGAGGAATATCATCCAGAAGACAGTTCGGGTCGTCCAGAGAAAGTTGTGTCGGACGACCAAAAAATGACTTGATCGTCCAGGACGATGAGGATATCGTCCTGTACGATTAGTTCAAAAAGTGCCCAAATCGTCCTATACACAGTTCGGGTCGTACAGCTGAAATGCACTAGACAATCCTGATCGTCCGGGACGATCCTGCGATCGTCTAGGACGATATGATCGTATCAATCAAATATAAATTGCTTTCCTTAATTACTAGATTAATTTAGGCATGATTATACTGAATCGTCCAGGATGATACACGTATCGGCCGGGACGATCAGACCAAATAACTAAAAATAAAAACTTGCCTAACTTGATCTAACGGCTGAGAATTTCTGATTTGAGCATATCGTCCCGTACGATCCAAAGATCGACCAGGACGATCTGCTTAATCAGACCCTCTTAACTTAGTCGTCTAATTAGGGTTTCTATTTTTACTTGATTGTCCAGGACGATGTGACTATCGTCTAGGATGACCTGAATAAAAATTTGAACAGAAACTCTAATTCACTCAAGCTCTCCCCCTGAGTGTGTGTGTGCAAGGTTACTTAGCTAGGGGATCAGTTGCACTACAATTGACTCAAGAAAAAGGAAAATAGTACATTGGACACACTTGGACCCGATCTTAAGTTAGCTTGAGTTGCTTGTGATCTTTTGCGCCTGAAACGGGTTAGCCAAGCAAAATCATAATAGAGACATATTTGTCATCATCAAAACCAGATTTGCAACATTACCTTAGGTCACTATCCCTAGAGTCAAATAGCTTTCTGCAAAGAGCATTTTGGAACGTGAAACTAGTCCCCCATGATTTCTGTTCATATACTTGATTTAGGTTTAAAATTTCATTCAGTTTAATTCATCCGATCGAGAGAAAACTCCAAAAAAACATTTTAGGGCTTCGATTTACACTCTATTATAAGTGTACGAGATCTGGATAGTTGATCTTACGATCAATGGTCGAGATCGCATCATTCTGCGGTCTCGTTTGACCATGGATTTGATCCCGCGTTCCTGTATCCCGTTCGACACAATCTCGCCCATTGATTCGAAAACACGGTGGATCGGACGGTCGTTAGCCTCGGGTGACATGGTTAATGAAACAATGTCCTCAGTTTCATTACATCGTAATGATTGCGGCAATCATTGCTGACGGTGCAATCATCGTGCCGCTAGGTAATTATTAGTCGCGGTTCTGGGACCCAATCAAGAGCCGCCACGCGTCCCGTCGTCGTTATTATATTAAAATTAATTTTAAATTAGTTTAAAATGAGCTTTTTAATCTTTTTTATTTATTTAGAAATTATTTTCTTTTTAAAAGTAAACATATAATATATCATAATTTTCAGAAAATTATCTTTAATTTAAAAAAAATTAGTTTAAAATTTAAATATTTATTATTTTTAACTAATATTTAATTATAAATTATTAAATATATTATAAAATTCATAATTTTAATTTAAAAACATATTTATTATTTTAAAATGACATCTAAGGTATTTTAATTTAAAATTTAGTCTAATATTTAATTATTTTAAATAATTATTATATATATTAATGTGTTATTATTATTTAAGTAATAAATGTATATTATCAATAATTATATTTCTTTTTTTTAATAAAAATGCATAACAATAATATTTTATTTTATTTTATATAAAAAATTTATTTATAATTATTTAATTTTAAATTAAGTATAATATAATTTTTTTTGTTTTAAGTAATTAAACACTTAAATTATTAATAAATAATTAAAATTCAATTATTTTCTAAAATTCATAAAATTATTTTTATTAAATTAATTTAAAAATCCTTGAGTTATTTTTGAATATATAATATTTTAAATTAATAAATACTTCCTATTTTAAGTATTTTTCTTAATTATTTAATTACTTAAATACTTAATAATTAAAAAATAAAAAATATATAATTATTTTTTTCTAAAATTTATAAAAATTATTTTTATTAAATTATTTTTAACTTCTAAAAACTTTAATTTCTACTTTAATTTAATTTATTAATTATTTTTAAGCATTAATAGTTTTAAATTATTCAAAAAAATACTTTTTAAATACCTTAAACTTCAAAATTTTATATTAAATTCATTTTAAATTGGAAAATTATGTTTAATACCTAATTTTTTTTAGGAAATTATGTTTTTTATTTAAAAATTATTTTCAGATATTAAAACTTATTTTTTTGATTTATTTATTTATTATTTAATTATATTTCATATTTAATTATTATTTAAATAAATAATATATTAAGTATTTTGAAATTAAATTTTTTTTTAAACTTCCTTTTGGTTGACCAGTGGACCTCTCATAAATATGAATATAAAATTATTTTTAATTATATTATTTTAAAACATATATAAATCTATTTTTTGATTTGTATATATATATATGTTTCTTTTTAAATTATTTTAAAATTATATATTATTAAATCCCCTAATTTTTGCGAGGTCCACTTTATGGAATTTTAAACATGGATTATGCATGTGAATAGTATTCATGGGGGAAGGATTAGTGGGTGATTGGGCTCCAATCATTCACTAATTATATTATTAATTGTGCTTAATTATTGTTCTGTCTTCTTTTATTTGTGTAGGATGTACAAGCACTTAGCCTAGACTCTCTTAGCTCTAATAACATGGTATGTTATGTTTTCTTCATGCATCTCTCATTATGTTACCCCAAGAGTTAGTCTTCAACACTTGATTTAAACCTACTTAATATAGCGACACCCTAAGAACAATAATTAAGGACCCATCTAGCAGAATTAGAGAAATTCTAGGAGCTAGGATACACCTCATAATGAATTAAACTTAAAAAACTTAAACTTAGTGACATCCTAAACTCTCTGAAATTTTTTAGAAATTTTTAGGACTCATTTAAACCCCTTAATTAATAAACCTAATTAACCCCTTAATTAAGACCCGATAACTTTGGAAAATTCTAATAAATCCAAATTAAATCAAAAAATTTTCTATAATATATCAAACTCTTTAAAATTCAGTCCTTAATCTCAAAAAATTAAAAATTTCTTGATTAGACTTCAATTTGAACATTAATTTAATTTTGATTAAAAATTACCCTTTTACTTAAATTAAATAATTAAAAACTATTACAAAATTTAAATTTTCCCCAAAACTTGAGAACTCTTCCTTGGGCCATTTCTGACCTTTGGAGGTGATTCCAAGAGGTTTGGAGCTAATTTGGATCAAAACTCCTAAAACAACCCTTAATTAAATAATTTTAATAATTCATTAATTGCCCGAAACTTCTAAAAATCATAACTTTACGTAGAAAATTATAAATCCAGCAAACTTAAAGTCTAATTACTCATTATAAGGTCTAATATTTAATAAAAATGCTAAAACCCCTAAACCTAGCTTGCTTCTAGAATTGACCTTTTGGACCCCTTAACTTAACAGGTAGAACCTTGGACCTTCTAAAATTTATTAACTTAACTTAAATTTTAGAAAACATTACCCTTACCTTTTCTATTAACTTTCTAACCAACTAAATCCACTTAACCAACCCCGATTGCTATTGGATAACCTAGGCCTATGAGGCTACTAACTTAGCACCAAGGAAGGTGAAATATATCTAATTCAAGCTTTAACACATTAATATTTAAACTCAAATCAAATTTGTTGCCTTTGACCTTCAACCAACTGGATTACAAGCAACTTTAACTAAACCACCTATATAACACATATCCAAACCACACAGTCTTTTACACACACATAGAATTATTTGCTAGGGCAACACTTCTAGTTCTAGGCTAGGCCAGTGTTTACTTTACTGCTATGTGCCATATTTTTCAAGATTTCCTTGCATTCTATGATTGAAAATTTATTGATATATTTATTTACTTCTACTATACTCTGTGAATTGATGTGATGAGCGATCGGTTACCCATAGGTTTGGAGTGATTTTTGATACTAATAGTATTTTTTGTAGATGGGCATGCTCATGTAGCGCTAATAAAGGGGGGCTAAAATTTATAAATAAGTTATATAAATGCTTACTACATGTCTTTCAGCTGCTTAGCCCTCCAAGATAAATGAGGGCTAAAAATTAGTAAATCATGTATATGACTGCTACAGGCGCTTTAGCCGCTTAGCCCTCAAATAAATAAGAGCATGGCCAAGTATGGATGGCATGAGTACTTTAATTTATATATATATAACTGCTTAGGATTGATCTGATATTTAAATGCTTTGGATAACCTTATAGGAGAGTCTAGAATTTTTATTTTTTATATTAATGTAATTTATTTGTAATGCTGAGTTGTGAAAGTGCACATTTGAGTTGAGATAAATAGGTCCAAAGCTTGGATACCAAAGTGGAAAGGATACCCCTTTGGGGGATAGTCCCTTTCTATTTGAAAGTCTAAATTTGGATCATTTTACTACCCAAAGTGGAAAGAATAACATTCCCCTCGGGGGAAGAGTTTTTTTTTCCATTTGGGTATCTAACTATGATGAATCCAAGGAGCCTGAAGAAGAGAAGACCAAGGAGTTGAAGACAAAGAGTATCCCACTCAAAGTCACTTGTGTCGGTGCTTGGATTAGAATTCGGGTTATTGTCAGTGGTGCCTGGCCACTTTAGTTTTCTACAGACCCGGGATTGTACCTATATGGCACTTGCCATGGACTTTGGATATTTTTTTCTGTGGATTAATTTTATTGATGTGTTTACATTGATCGTGATTAGATTTTTCTTGCTTTTCTTAATTTTTTGGTGATTGCATGTCATTCTTTTTTAGATTTAGCCTGGATTCGATCCGAGGCTCGTGAGGGTACGCCCAAAATTTTTCTACTCAAACTTAATTAAAATTTTTTAAGATAACATAAAAGCTCTAACGCTCTTAAGAAGTAAGCTTGGGACCGCTGGGATTTCACATGGCATATTTGTTGTATTATTCTTTCCATTTATTAGGCCACTCCCCGCCTGTGGGTTCTAGCAGACCACCTGACCTATAAGGGTACAAATCTGTCAAGGAGAGTCTGTGCACTCTGGGATAAAACTTATTTTTTAAGCCTTTTTAAATTTACTTCATATATATTTCAGTCATTTAATCAAGTCAATCAGCGTGCATTGAATTAGAAATTAATTTAAAAGTGGGTCTAAAACATTAATTGCATTTATTTTAGCATTTTCACCAAATACAAGTCAATGGACCACTTAGAACAATCTCTAGATATCGGTCCCACTTCTCAAAAACTTTAAACAACCCTACCACTCTTTCATAAAAATGACTAGACTCATGGTTTTAAATTGACTAGGTGATTAGCTGGCTCACTAATCTAGGCCGGGGTAAGTCCATATTTTACACTGTATTAGTTAGGACACGGGTGTTAGTGTTGTGTGTAGAATACTTAACCCACTAGATTTAGGGTTCAAGACTACTACTATTAGTGTCTCATAGTATGCCTCATCGGTAGGTAAGTCCTCTATCCTTCAGAGGCTATAAATCCTGCTTATTTGTGTCACACGGATGATGCCAACTCCATCATTCTCTCTTATGTGCTATGAGTGTATTGTTTATTTCTTTTCACCAATTTCTTCTCATTACCTTAGTCTCTTTGGATGCTGATATGAGCCAAGTATGTTGACTAAGCTAAGTTGAGCCCTCTCCTTCCCCTTTGAGTAGGAACTTCCTAGTCTCCTCCCTATATGCCAATCCCATCTAAGAGGATAATGTACGATCCTTAATCGAGAGTCTTCTTAGGTCCTAGTTTAAGATGTAATTAACCACGGGGGCTTGCGCCCATGGGAAACCAAATTCCACATCAAATAAATCTCACTCGTGCTGATGTATCAGGTGGGTGAAACCCCACGACTCTGATCGGGTCATGCATATTATTACCCATCGAGGTGAGTAGGCGAGAGCCGCTATTCTCAATGGTTAATCATATGTATGATCTAATCTGCCCTTCCATTAGACCGCTCATGAAGAATGTAAAGTCTTACAACCGTTTTGTCCCACGAGATAGTGCAATCATACCCTCTATATTATGTCCCCTGCATGGCGATGTTCATTTTGAAGGTCCACATTATGTACTGTTGTGTACTAAAGTGTACTCCTATGATTTATTTTCCATTCGCATGATCAAGTGCATAAAAATTTTTTAGTGATGTTTTTATTCATTTTTTATATTATTTACTATTATGTACCATTGCTGTGTATTATTGTGTACTCCTATGACTTATTTTTCATTTGCATGATCAAGTTCATAGAAAAATTTTAGTGATATTTTTGTTCATTTTCAATATTATTTACTATTGTGTATTGATGTGTACTATGATTTATTTTCCATTCACAAATCAAGTTCACAGAAAATTTTCAGATAATGTTTTGTTATTTTCTATATTATTTACTACTATATACTTCTGTGATTTGTTTTCCATTCTCATGATCAAGTTCAATGAAAATTTTCAATGATGTTTTTGTTCATTTTCTATATTATTTATTATTGTGTACCATTATTGTATACTGTTATGATTTATTTCACTTATATGATACAAGTTTATAGAAAGATTTTAGTGAAATTTTTGTTCATTTTCTTTATTGTGTTATGCTTTGTACTGTTGTGTATTGTTATGTATAATTGCTGTGTAATGCTGGGTAGTGAATTGTTCTTAACCACTGCATACAATTTTGAAGGGGTATGTTCCAAAGATCACCTTTCATTGTAGAACTTCAACTTCTAGAGAAATTTGTGAGTTTTTGGTTGAATCTTTTGGCCAGGATTTTATGGACAGATTAAACAAACTGCACATAAATTAATTTATGTTGATGCCTCATTTCTAACAGAATGTTTCCCTTGTATACATGTTGTTATTATTATGGGATATTCAAAAGTAATTCTTCATCATCAAGGGGCATAAGCTACCGTTCACTGCAAATGAAGTTGCTCTTATTATAAGACTGCCCAATAGAAGAGCTGAATTTGAATTGGGAAGTGTGAGAATGACTGAATAATTTGTAATGAATATTAAACATGAGATGCTTAGTTTCGATGAATCAACTCCACTTGCCCTTCTTATAAAGAAATTTATCATATTCTTGTTGTCCAACTGATTCTTTCCACTTCATAACTACAAAACCCCAACTAGGGGCATTAATGTAGCATGTAATATAGATGATTTCACATCTTATAACTGGTCATCATCCATTAGGGATTTCTTAGTGGACGAGTTTGATGTGCTTGCTAGGAAGTTTGCAAAAGGCAGAACACTAGGATATATGAATGGATTTGTGTATGTGCTAATTATGAGTGCATCCATCATTTAATAACCTCTATTGCTTATATGAATTTATTGGCTAACGACCTATGTGGATTATATATATATTTAGTTTTTAGAACATACATCAATCCACGCACCAGTGGATAATGACTCCAGACCTCTTTTTTATCGATGGGATAGTAGTATTATGTATAACAATGTAGAGGTCTCATAATTATTCGGTGACCTTTAGGATGGATAGGTACACATGCTTTTTTTCACTTCATGCTAATTTAGTTGGTCATTGTGACCAGAACTATTGTGCAGATATTTCATTCCTTCCAAGGAGTCACCCGAGAAGAAAGAGCACTATTACAAATTCTCTCCCTCAATCCATGAGAAAACATCCTCTCCACCTCACACCTTCCTTTAACTTGATCTCCCAGGTCACCCCCCATGTATCCCTGAGATAGTCATCTCTTCACCGTCCATCTCCCTTAAATTCCTTAGCCTCCTAGCCACCCGATTCATTCTCGTATGAAGGTTATTTCTTAGCCTACAAAAATAGTTGATGGAAACCTTTGGAGCTTTCAGCAAGCCATCACAAAGATAACTATATTGTACAAATTTTTGTAGAATAGGTTAGATAAGGTTGAATCGACCACTGGGCTGCTTGAGAGGAGAGAAATTACAATAGAATGTCACATTTTTGAACCAAGGCAGCTAAAAACTAAATTTACTACCATAGAGAAGTTTCTACTGGAACACTTTCCTCTGTATAAAGTTTATCAAACAAGAGAGCCGACAGAATCATCCTCAAGGACCCTATCAGCTGTTAATGTTATCAATCTGTTTGCATCTGACATTATTGAGGAAGACCCAGTATCTGTACATCCTCTAGTAAATCTTCCTTTTATCAATATTGATGAGGATGATACTGTACCAATTATAAATTTGATCATGTCACCAATTAAAAAAGTGACTTGCCCTGATGATGTACTGAAAAAATAGGAAGATGATGAGGATAATGGCTTTGCCTCAACCTCTGGCACAAGTATATCATATCATGTATAAGCAAGGAATGATCGAAAGAAGAATTTAGTGAAGACACCATACACCACTGGTCATAAGGGGAAAAGGGGTGTAAAAAAGGAGTTAAATAGTCTAAGCCTATACAATAAGTGGAGGTATTAGCTGTAGTTATTATGGTGGATGAGGCATTATCCCTCGTTGCCAAACTAGCACCAAAAAAGATAGAATTTCCTGGGAGGGAGATGATAACTGAATAAATGAGGGAATTTATAAACAGTTATTTAGAAAAGTATACTGACCAATAAGTTTCAATTATGTTGAAATGGTTTGTTTACTAATGTGTACCACTATGTACTATTGCTATGTGCTATTGCTGTATATCGCTGTGTACTGCTGCATACTATTGTGTACTGCTATATACTATTTCTGTGTATTGCTGAACTCTATATTTTTTTTAGGTTTGAAATAGTTTTCACTGTTGGGAACATCATTATTTATAGAAGTCAAATTGATGAACTAATAATATACAAGTACCTCAATAACAACCATGTTGATACTTTTTCTATATTGCTATCTGAAAAGAACAAACTTCGCTCAGGCCTTTACCAACCATTCTTATTTGTCTCTTGCTTGAATTGGGTATGTCATCACTTCTTACACATTTTGTAATATATGTGTATGATTGTTTGGTCAAGTAATTTGTTATTTTATTTGATTCATGCTAGTCATACTGAAAATATGATGTGGATACCAAAATGTATGTCAACCATAACAATCAAGATTACGTAAGGGGTTCAAATCTGCTATTGTTAATTGTGATCAATAATATGCATTGGACCCTTATGGTAGCAAACTTGATGAATCAAGTTTGGGAATTTTTTGATTCCTTGCCCAATAAGCCTCATAAGGCCACGCTTCCTTCAATTGTGAGTCCAAATTTGATTCCTACTAGACTTTCATCTTAAATTTTGATTATACTATATTCAAGTTAATATGGTCTCAATTTTTATCTAGATAAATTATCTTTATTAAGAAATAAATAATTCTTTTGATGCTAATATATAACAATTGCCTATCTAAACTGTCACTGGTGTGCCAACCCAGACAAACAACATTGATTGTGATATATTTGTCTATAAATATATATAGGTTACTATCCAACATCAAAGTGTCAACTGGGCTGAACATAACAACTAGCAAGATAAAATGCCTAAATTTAGGGCCAAACTCGCATACGCTATTCTTTGTACAACCAAAAAATAACTTTATATAAGTTGTAGAGATATAATTTATTTATAGTTATCATTTTGTATAGGCATTGTTCATTTATATTTATAAAAGAATAATGTATATATAAAAGAGTATCTTGAGTAACACAATTTTTGAGATAATTATTTGCATTCTTGTTTGTTGGAACTTTCTGAAGAACGCAACAATAATACATCAGCATCACACAGTAGTGGTACATAGTGGTATATAGCAGTACACTGTGTCTAAATCTCAAAAAGATCATGATTATTACTCTTTAAGTAGCTGGCGCACACACGCCTATAGTTCAGTTTGTGGTGGATAACATCCAAACCATGACTTTAGGTCATACTATAAATCTTTCCAATCAGCCAAGTTTAGAAACTTCTTTCGCCTACCTCCATGCAGTAACTTCTTCAACATTTACTTATACAAGTCTACTATGAAGGCATTCTCAACTAGAACCCAAGGGTGATAAATAATGATATTGTCTACATCACAAGATAGCCTATAACCAACATTGGAATAACGACCTTCTTTGTTACGTCGTAGCTCATACAATGTATTTGAATAAAGTGAGCACTAGCAAGGTGGTGATATTTCTCAAAAAACTTACTTTTCGCACATCTCTAGCCTCTAGTATTTAGGAAAATTACTATTTTACTATCCTCCATCGCAATTGCCTCTATATAAGAAATTTGAGAATACAATCACAACGTTCATGCCATGTATGCATGCAACATATGAATATTTCATTTGTTATGGCTAGTTGCTCAAGCGAACTCTTAGAACACCTTGACAAACATTTATGCATTCTACTGTTTATGATTGTGGGTCTCCGAAAGGATTCTGCTTGTGGGGAACATAATGTAAAGGGTACGACCACACTATCCCATAGGACAAAGCGATCATATGCCTTTACACTCTTCACCAACAAGCCAATGGAAGAGCATATGAGATCATATATACGATTAACCATGGAGGATAGTGGCTTTCACCTACACACCTCGATGGGTGATATTATATATGACCTGATCAAAGTCATGAGATTTCCCCTATCCGATATATCAGCTCAAATGGGATTTATTTGATGTGGGGATCGATTTTTTACGGGCATAAGCCCCCATGGTATACCTCAGCCTAAGAAAACTCTTGATTAAGGACACTATATTATTCTCTCAAATGGGTTTGGCGCATTGGGAAAAATATAGGCTCTCCTAATTAAGGGGATGAAAGGTTCAATTAGGCTAACCAACAAGCACGGATCATATGATCATTCGGAGGGTTAAAAGAGACTAAACTGGTGGAAAAGAAAGAGATATTGTATTCCAATCATGCGTGAGAGAAGAATGGAGGTGGCGCCATCTATGTGACGCAGATGGGTGAGATTTATAGCCTTCAAAGAATGAAGAGCTTACATACCGATAAGGTATGCAATAGTATACTAATATTACCCACTTTTGATTCTAGATCTAAAAGGGAAGTAGTACTGTACATATAGTGCTAGCATCCACGACCTAACTAGTACCATTTGGGCTTACATCTTGCCTGGAAAGATAGCCAGCTAAAACCACCTAGTAGTATAAAATTCATGTTGTCCAATCTTATGAAAGATGGGTGAGTGGCTAAGTCTTTGGAATTTGAGGCTGATATATAGAGAAGCTTCCTAAGTGGTCTCGAACTTATGAATGGTACTATGCATCTAAAACTAATATAATTAAAGTTTTTTATTTTTATTAGTTTCTAATGTAATGCATATTGGTTAAAGTATTCAAATAAAAAATACATGAAATTAAAAAAAAAAGCTTATAAAATAAATTTTTAGAAAGACTAAGCTTCTCCAAATTCAAAACTTCATCCTCATAGGTTAGATTATCTGAACTCTACCTGTAGGCGGGGAAGTGTCATAAATAAGGAAAAGAGAATGCAATAATATGTATGCGACCCTAGAAGATTCTGGTCATTCCCTATATCGTTATTTTTCTATATTATTTAATTCTTAAAATTTTAATTTTAATTGCGAGTAGAAAAATTTTATCCCTAGAGAGCCTAACGTAGTTCAGGCACATGCATATGCAAGAAAGAAACCTATAAAAAGTATGTCATTTCTACTGCGCAAACAAGTAAGTAAATCCTCACATAAAATTAACCAGAGTAGTGTCCAAAGTCCATGATAAGTGCCATATAATATGCAACCCAAAGTACATAATAAGTAATGGTGGTCAGGCTCCACCGATAAAAACCTAGATTCTAATTCTATAGAATGACACAAATCTTAAAATGTGACATTTTTAGTCTTGATCTTCGTCTTCTGGTTCTTCTCGTCCTTCTGTGGATCACCTTTCTTTGGTCTTCTTGTGGTACATCCTCAATAGGATATTTAAATTGAAAGAAATTTCCTGTAAGGGGACTTTCTTTTCCCTTTGGATCCCTAACATCTTATTAAAATACCTTATTTTAAAGATTTTCATAACTCTTTACTACAAATACATTACATCATAATTAAAAGAAAAGTCTATACTCTTCTGCAGGGTTATCCTAAGCAAGTGAAATCAAAATATCCCAAGCAGTTATATATGAAATAAAATGCTCAAATCAGCCATACTTGGCTATGCTCTTATTTTATTTAGGGGCTAAGCAGCTAAAGCACCTATAGCAATTATTTATCATTTATTTATTTTTAGCCCCCTCTTTAACGCTGTATGAGCATGGTCACCTACAGAAATATCATTGTTGACCTTATTATTCGAGGTCAATTTTCCCAAAATTAACCTCTAGCACCTAGATCCTCGTAGCCTAATGTAGACGTCATCCTTAAGATCCCTTTAGGTGGATACCTAGTGATGTAGCATCGACTCGACTTGATAACTTGACCTAAATCAAAATCAATTCAATCCAAATCTAATTCAATTCCAAACTAAACCCAAATTGACTTGATAAATTGAACTCAAATCTAATTCTAATTAATTTGATTCGACTCGAACCCAAATTAAAATTTATATCTTCGATTGATGTCGACCAAATCAACGCAAAATAATTTGAAAGATAACTAGAATAAATAAGATACTAATTGAACTTGTTTCAACCTGATCGACATTAAATAAATAAAAAAATTAACCCAATTTTAATACAATTCGAACCGAATCGACTCGGCTTGAATCCATCAAAATTAAATCTACACTGATAAAATGAAATTAAATCGGCTAAAAAAAACCAATTTAAAGCAAATAATAATCATCACCGATTCATTCTAAAAATTAAACCAATTAAAATTTAAATTGACTCGATCTAAATTTTTTTAAATGGAAAGGTGTCCCCGGATCCAAATTAAACTCAAAAAGTATTCACTTCATTTAGTTGTTTAGCCCTATGAATTCATTAAATTAAAAACATGATCATTTTTTTTACTCATCACAAATTCTCTTTTATATATATATATATATATATATATGGAAACTAATTTGAGCAGTTTTTGACGGTTTTAGCTTGAAGAATATATATGAAATAAGGAAAAAAATAAGGAGGGGCATGCAGTTCGTGACCAAAAAAAAGAAGGCGAGTTTTTCAATTTTTGCCCCCTAGCCCACAACTACCAGTTTGCATGCGCGAGAGCCTTATCTCCGACGAACTCCTGTGTGCAAACCGTTTATCCATTCTCCTGCCAGTGACGAATCTGTTGCCCGTGCAATCCGGCTGCAGCCCGTCGATCCACTTCCAACACTAGAATTCTGCAAGACGTTTTGGCTTGTTATTGGTTTGTTTGCTCCTGTATTTCTTATTAGCACTTTTATCCTTGTTGAGAATTTAATTTTTGTTAGAATAATCCTTTATATTAGGATCCTGCTCACATTAATACCTGTCAAATCAAACTTCTTTTATAAATTTTAATGTAAATAATCATTATAAATTAAGGAAAGAATAATTACTTACAGAACAAGAAATGAATTTCATGTTATCACAGTGAGAGAGAAAACGTTTATATTTATAAATATATTGTACAAACCTTTATAAACATGGCAGTACATATCAATTAATTTGAGATATTAATCTCTTTAAATGTTGACCAAATGCGTTTATGATCATTTTTTTTACAAATTTGTACATGCTGAAAAGTTTATTTGTAAACACTATTTTATAGTAATTAGAAATAATGCTACTTAATCTATGTCGAATTCAAATAAATTTAATATAAAATTAGTATATATCTATAATTACATGTTTCCTTTAAAAATAATTTGTTATAGTGCTTGCTTGAAGACAAGTAAATATTCCTCAATTATATACTATTATAATATAATCATACTTATATATGATTGAACATGACCTGTTTGAGATGCCACCAAAGCACTGATTTTAAAGATGAATCATAAGAGCATGGTCAAATGTGGCTGGTGAATTTAATGTGAATGCAAATATATAACTGCTTGGAAATAATTTTATTATAAACTGCTTAGGATAACCTTGCCGGTGGTCTAGATTTTCTTTTTTTTAATGGGATGTAACGTAAATGTAATTTGTTAAAGTCAAATGTTGTGAAAGTGATTTAAAAGTGGAATATCACACCCAACTCGGAATCCAAAGAGAAGAGAATGTCCTTTAGGGGAATGTTCTTTTCGATTTGGAAAGCCAAGTCAGGGTGATTTTAATATCCAAAAAGAAAAGAAAATAACCCTTCGGGGATGAGTTTCTTTTCATTTGGATATCCAGGTCTAGCGAATCCAAGTAGCTCGTAGCAGATCCAAGGAGCTCGTAGAGGAAGGAAAGAAGGAATGAGGAGATGAAAGGAAGATGACGAAGAAATGAAGATAAGAAGAAAAGTATATCTCATTTCAAAATCACTTGCGTCAGTCTTAGGATTAGAGTCCGGGTTTATTGTCAGTGGTACCCGGCCACTTTACTTTTTCAGCAGACCTTGGGTTGTAAATAAACTGGACATTAGACATTATATTTTTGGATAATTTAATTTGATTGTTTACTTTGTTTGTGGAGTAGTTTTTTTAAGGACTCTTACATGCCGTATTTTGTTTTAGCCTGGATACGACCGGAGTATTTTTTTTTGTAAGGACACAATACAAATATTTTCTACTTAAAATTTAAATAAAATTTTTAGGCTCACATAGTAACTCTAACGATCTAAGAAGTAAGCTCGAGATCACCGAGAGTCAGCATATGCATATTATTACATTCTCTTCTTTGTTAGACACCTCCCTGCCTGCGGGTTCTGACAGACCACCTGGCCTATTAGGGTGCAGTTCTGTCAAAGGGATGTTGTGCAATCTCTAGGAAAAAATCTATTTCTAAGCCTAATTTTAAAACTGCTTCATAATCATTCTATGCATTCGAGTCAAGCAGCATGCATTGCATTAGATACAAATTAAAAAAGTCTAAAATTTTAATTGCATTTTATTTTCAGACATCATTTACCCCACATAAGTTGAGGGGCCAATTAAGAATTATCTTAGATGTCGGCCCCTATTTTCTCAAAATTTAAATAACGTCCCTACCCATCTTTTATAAAGAGACTGGACACATAGTTTTAAAGCGCCTAGGTAGTTAGCTGGCTCCCCAATCCAGGCCGGGATAAGTGTAGATTTGCACTTCATTAGCTAGGTTCGGGTCACTACTTTGTAGTACCTAATTTAGACTTAGGTTCTGAGGTAGATTTTTTAAATCTTAAGTCCTCACCCTCTAGGAATAAAATCTCAAATTTCTAATAAAATGTCAACTTAAACACAAAAAATCTCTCTTAAAATGTAAATCCCAATATAGGATAGACTGAGGTTGCCTCTGAGCTTCTCGAAATCCGGTACCTCCTACTTTTCCTCTTTTGACTCGCTAATAACTGTTCAACGTTGAGCTTTCTCCTTGAAAATTTCAACTTCTTTTCTTGTCTTCTACTTTGTAATCAAAGGGTATGAAATCGTTTCTTTAATCGAGAGTTTTCTTAGGAGCACCCATCCTAAGATGTAATTAACTATAGGGGCTTGCCCCTATAGGGATTTGAGAACTCCAATTAAAAATAAACCTTATTTTATGTACATAAGACAAGGGAAAAATCTCTGGGAGCGCAGATTATTTTCTAAAACTCATTTTTTATTTTGAATATACTTGTATAATGTTATTTTTGTCTCCCTAGATGATATAACATTCACCTTATTATATTCGATCTTAAAAGTGACGAATTTTATAAAACTCATTCTTATTTTCGGATGCCTTGAAGAATATCACGTTCATCTTTTAAGATGATGTCGTATTCTCCTTGTAGCCTCTAATCAGAAGAGTGGTTGATTTTTTAAAACTTTATTTCTATTTTTAAACATATCCTATAGAATTTCATAATCATCTTTCGAGATGATATGTTATTCTTTGAATCGTGTTTGATCACAGAAATATTATTTTTTAAAATCTATTTTTATATTGAATTATTATAGAATAGTGTGTCAGTTTCCCGAGACTGTACTTTATTCTGAATGCAGTTTTCGATTACAAAATAGGAGAAATCAAAATTTATGTGGCGACATAAATTTTCCCACCAATCATCAGTATCAAGATCGTCCCTAACCTATGGGTAATCTATCGCCCATCACATCACAGAGATAATGCAGTAAGTAAAACTATCATCACAGAAATCTAATATATAAATCTAAAATAACCAGCACACATGTCACATGCAAATTGCCATATCACAGAGATAGAAAGGAAAAAAATATTGGCCTAACCTAAAGTTAGAAGTCATGTCCTAACAAATAGATATATGTATGTATAGTAGGCTGTGTAGTTTGGGTATGTCCTATATAGGATGGTTTAGTTAAAGTTATTTGTAACTTGATTTGTTGAAGGTTAAAGAGAGACTTTAGTTTAAGTGTAAGTATTAATAATTTAAGATTGATTTTAAGAATTTTATTTTAGTATTTAGTTGAGTACTATCCTTATTTCTCACCGAGGCCGTGAGGTTTATTTCACCCTCCTTGGGGCTAACTTAATAGCCTCGTAGGCCTGGGTTACCTAATAGTAACCAATTTTGTTGAGTTACTTTAGTTTGTTAAAAATTAAAAGAAAGATATATTAAGTGACTTATTACTAACTTGAGAGATTAATTTATTTAAATTTGC
This sequence comes from Dendrobium chrysotoxum, assembly GCA_019925795.1. Lineage (NCBI taxonomy): Eukaryota > Viridiplantae > Streptophyta > Magnoliopsida > Asparagales > Orchidaceae > Dendrobium > Dendrobium chrysotoxum. The sequence continues at coordinate 11,380,852 of CM034313.1, read as the reverse complement.
TATCAATTGGTTTGTGGCATTGTGCCACCAGGCTCCAGGAACCATGCCTTCTTAGGGCACTTAGCCCCACAACCCTTAGTAGTCCATCCTAAAAATCAAGTTGATATAGTTAAATTAAGAGTTTTAATTCAGTTAAGTAGTTAAGGATCATTTGATTTTACTCTTATACACTCTATTGAATTCATTCGTGGCGTTGTGCCATAAGGCTCGAGGAAGCAGGTCTCCTTAGGACACTTAGCCCCGCAGCCTGGAGTAGTCCATCCAATAAACTTTATCTTTGGAGTGGTTTTTGTGTATTAAGAGGTTTGTTGATTGATTTTAGAAGATTAGATTAAGAATTTGATTAGGCTTTAAGTAAGTTAGTAAGTTTTGGGTTATAATTAAGCCTCTTAATAAGTTTCTTATGTTGCTTAGTTAGTTAGGTTATAATTCATTTGTATTCAACATTAAAGGTGTTCTAAGTTAAGCATGTAATTAATTATAAGAGTATTTAATGAGTTATAATTTGAGTTTTAGAAGTCTTTGACCAAATGTGTTTTAGTTTAGGTTTACTCTCTTTATTTATCTCTTATCTTTTAAGCTTAGGTTTGTTAAAGAGTGATTAGTGAATTAATTAGACTTAGTTTAGGTGTATGTTTAAGCTTTCCCTCTTAATGATTATATGTGTTAATCATTGTTTGATTAGGGGTTAAATATCTTTTATGCATTCTTGATTTAGATTATTATGCATTTGTTGGAGGTTTTGATTATAGGTTGGTTATTACTCATGATTAATTAGACCAAGATACTAATGCACTAATCCTATGGTAAAACGCACTAATTTTTCTATGTTTTAATGTCTCTATCCTAAAGGGAGCATGCATCTTAAGTTTATGTTATCTAACACGCATCCTTAAATTCTGTCCTTAAGTGTCACTAGTATTGTAGGAGATGAAATGGAGTTTGTTTCTAACCCTTTTGGACATTCGCATATATAAATGGGTTTAGGGATCTAAAATAAATAAAAGCATCCTAGTTAAAATGAAGTTTCTACAAGGTCCTAAGGTTGGGAGGCATGCAACCAGAAGGTATCCTAAAGCTTTCTAAGTTTTAAGAAGACTTACTACACCGGGGGCTACGACCCGGTGGTTCCACCCGTAGCACCCCCACCGAAATGAATGGGGGCTACTGATGCATGTATGTAGGCTCCTTCGTCAAGTGCTCCCAAGTTCCTTATCCTTTGCTTTCCCAAAAGTACCTTGCAAAGAACATAGGAAAGAAAGAAGGTTGTATTATAACAAGTTAATAAAAATTATGTAAATAATCAAAATAAAATATAATTAGAATACTAATATACCTTTTTCAGGCTTGAATACTGGTTGAGTTCTCCTCTTGGCAATAATAATCTAGATGCATGTTTGATATGCTGTGAATTAGCATCTTAGGTCTCCAGACTAGATGTGTTCTACTATGAATTGTGTAAGTGTGGGAGATGTGTCCTAACGTTCCACATGTAAAACGTCTCATAGTAGAAAAAGGATTTTTCAATCTATATGAGTTATAATATCTCTTCCTAGGTGTTGAACTCATATCCTTTTGCTTAGACTCATAGAATTGTTCAAGTGTGGTTGTTAGTCTATTTTCCATAATAGCCTTTATTCTCAGTTCTAGATATGAGTTTTTATTTTTCAACATCGAAATTTCCATTGTCAAATCAATTTCTCTACGTTCTGCTTCTTCCAAAAAAATTTATAATCATTTTCAAGTTCAGTGTGTGATGATTTTAAAAGTTCATGCTTTTTGTTTAAATCATCGAATTCATCCAATAAGCTCATGTGGTCACTATCTATTGATGCGTGGTCATTCCTAAGGATTTCATGCTCTTTTTGTAAATCTAAAAATTCTATGTTCAACTTAGCATGCTATTTTCTGAGTTTCATATATGCAGTATGAACTTTTTTAGAAACTTCAAACAATTCATCATAGGTTAAGTCACATGCCTCTTCTTGATCTGACTGATCAAGCTTATTTGTCACTAAACACAAGTTCGTGACTTCCTCCTCTGCTTCTATTTCTGAGGAATCTAAAGCTGAATCTGCCCAAAATGCTCTTTGCAATCTCTTCTTTCCCTTCTTCACATTTATTTTCTCCTCAACCTTCTCCTTGCTAGGATTAGCTTTGAGATTTGGGCAAGTAGATTTGTTTTGTCCTGACTTTCTACATTCATAACAAATTATATCATTAGAAGCCTTAGCATTTTTATAGAACATACCCTTATTCCACTGTTAACGTCACCTTTGCTTCCTTCTTAGGAAACTTTTGAATTGCCTCGTCATAAGAGCAATATCTTCTTCATCCTTAGGTTATGATTAATCACTCTCTGAGTCATTCACTTACAATGCAATGTTTTTCTCCTTCTGCTTGTCTCTTGCATCAATCTGTCTTTGAGTCACTTCTTGCTCGTAAGCAATTAGTAATCCAAGAAGATTTTCAATTAAATAAACATTTTAGTCTTTTGATTATGTTATATAAGTTATGTTTGCATCATAAGCAGTAGCCAAACAATGAAGAATTTTATTTACTTTTTTTGCATTCGTTAGTTCCCTACCTAAAGCATGCAATGAGGTGACTATCTATGTAAAACGAGTGTAGATGACACTGATTGACTCATTCGGTTTTATGAGAAAGAGTTCTTAATCATGTAATAAAATATTTAATCTAGATTGTTTCACCTTATTTGTTCCTTCATATGTAATGCAAAGTTTATCTCATATTTCTTTTTCAAATTTAAAGATTGAAACACGCATATAGTCCTTAAATTTTAGTGTATAGAAAAAATTGTTTAAACATTTAGTGTTTAACTGAGCTAGGTCTCTTTCTTCAACTATCCAGTCAGTGAATGGTGTTTCAATTATAATGCCATTTACAAGTCTAGTTGGTCTAGTGTAGCCTTCTTGTACTAAAATCCACATGCGATAGTCAAGCGATTGAAGAAAGGTAGACATAAAGATTTTCTAAAAATTAAAAGGGATGTTATCAAACAATGGAGGTCTTGTGATCAAATATCCTTCGGGTATGTTACGATTTTTAAAGTAGTCATGATCGTTTCAAAAAATTATCTAAACCTTAATTTTTAAAATTAGGCTCTGATACCACTTATAAATTCTCAGTATGTTGTTAAACCTAAGGCAATTTTCCCAATGCTAGCCAAGAGAGGGGTGAATTCGTAATTTTAAAAACATCTTGGTTATTTTGAAAACTGATTAATTATTTTAAACACAACAATAAATTTTCTAAAAATAAATTTTCAACCATAAAAAATAAAAGAAAATATGGTAAAAAGTAAAGAACAGAAGATACCAGATTTTATAGTGGTTCGATCCAACAAAACCTACATCCACTCCCTATAGTCTCCTCTCCAGGTATTGAATTAAACACTAGTGTCTCTTCTTTAGTACCCACAGCAAGGTAGAGAAGCCCTTACAATAACCTCTCTTCCACCAACCCGGTGCGGCAGAGAACCGTCATCCTTTTTCACCCTCTTGGTGAAGGCAGAGAACCCATCATCCTTTCTCACCCTCCTGGTGATGGCAGAGTACCCGATTGACTTTGAAAATCTTCTCTCAAAAGCCTTCAAGGAAGTAGGGAAGAACTATGAAGAACAAGCAAGAGATCCTCACTATTAGCCACCTTTATAAATCCCCTCACAAATCCCTCTCACAAGTTCTCTCACTTTTTCACTCTCAAAATACTCTCCCAAACACACTCCTAAGGCGCTCTCAAGAGAAATTCAAAGCAAGGTCAGAGAGATTACTAAGTGTCAGTTTTTTGGACTCTTAAATATTAAGGATAAGAAAAACTGTCCAGAAAACTAAAAATTTAAGTTGAACATACCCATTTTGTACAGTATGATAGTACTTCGTATATATGAACAGTTAAAAAAATGATGTACGATATTATATGAACCCCATTTCATACTATGATCAGCGTCTGTACGAACAAATATCGTACAGTATAATCAGTTCAAAAATGAACACTTTTGTCTGTACGATCCTTTATGAACCTCATTTCGTACTCTGATCAGTGTCTGTACGAACAACTATCGTACAGTACAATCAGTTCAAAATGAACCCTTCATCTATACAATCATGTACGAACCCCATTTCATACTCTGATTAGTGTCCAGGATGAACCCAATTCGTATTGTATGATCTGTTAAAATATTGATGAGATCATACGAGATGACCTTGTACGAACCTGATTTCATACTCTGATTGGCGTTCACGTTCGGAATGAACCCATTTCGTATAATACAAACTGTACTTAGATAATTTTCCAATCATGATTCAATCAACTCCGTTTTGGAGGGACACTCAGGATAAATTGTCCCATACTATCCAAGAATCGTATAGTACGATTAGTTTTAAAAATTCAAATTTTGTCCACTCTCCCAGTATGTGTGTGCACAGTTACCCAATTACAATCACACTCTCTCAGACTCAAGAAAAATAAAAAGTACATATTTCAATTATAATAAACCCTAATCTAATCTGTCTTGAAGTCTTTAGTAGTCTGGAGTATGATTTCCCTGAAATGTTAGTACATAAACAACACAAACAATATTTCTAATATATGTTAGGAGAAACAGTGATCAACACAATAAGATTTTGGAATCATAAAAAACACACATGATAGAAAAACATAGTTATGAAAACTAAGTTGCAACACTCTGCACCTTGGAGCAGAAGAAAAAGTGGAAATAAAAAAATAAGGAGTAAAGAAAGATTACCCTCCATATCAACATTGTGGCAAGAAAGGTCACCCTTCTTTCAACTGCTGGAGAAGACCATATGCAAAGTGTAGCAAGTGCAATCAAATGGGACATGAAGCAATCAAATGGGACAAGAATAAAAATCAACAACAAGGAGATGAACCACAAGTGGCAGATTAAGAAGAAGAAAACCAGCTTTTTGTTGTGACTTATTTCACAAGTAATCAAACAAGTGAAAACTGGCTTATAGTGGATGCACTAATAATATGACGTGTGATAAGGAGTTGTTCAAAGAATTAAAAAGCATCAAGTCCAAGAAGGTTAGAATTAAGAATGGTGAATATTTTCAGTCAAAGGAAAGGGCACTATAGCAATTGCAAGCTATTTAGGAGCCAAGTTGATCACTAATGTTCTCTATGTATCAGATATTGATCAAAACTTGCTCAGTGTTGGTCAATTAATAGAGAAGGGATTCAAAGTGAAGTTCATGGAGAAAGCTTGTGTGATGGAGGACGCTAAAGGCCAAAAGATGTTGGAAGTTAAGATGGTAGGGAGCTTTTCACTTAATCTATTGCAGGAGGAGCAATCAGCTTTTCTAACCAAAGAAAGCCTCTCAATGGTGTGGCACAAGAGGCTCAAGTACTATCACTATGAAGGGATACTACAAATGAAATCCAAAGGGATGGAAATTGATCTTCCAAAATTTGATGATCACATATCGACCTGTAGGGCTTGTCAATTTGGAAAGCAAAATAGAAAATCAATTCCCAAGTCAACATAGAGAGCCGCCTATAAATTACAATTAGTCCACAGATGTTATTGGACCTCAGAGAACTCCCTCGGTAGCAAATATTTGATATTATGTTGCTTTTATTAATGATTTTACTAGAATGTGTTGGATTTTTTTCTTAAAATTCAAATCAAAAGTGGCTGGAGTATTCTTGAAGTTGAAGAAGATGGTGAAAAATCAAAGTAGCAACCAAATTCAAATATTAAGGTCTGATAATGGCAAGGAGTATACCTCAGAAAAATTTAATGCTTTTTGTAAAGAAGCTAGCATTGAGCATCAATTAACAACTCCCTACACTCCACAACAAAATGGAGTTAATGGAAGGAGAAACAAATACATCTTAGAAATGACTAGATGTATGCTGCATGGGAAGAATCTACCCAAACATTTCTTGGCAGAAGCAGCTCCTACTACGATTTTCTTGCAGAATAGATTGCAACAAAAGCAGCCAAGGATTAGACATCATATGAGGCTTTCTATGTTAATAAACTATCTCTAGGTTTTCTCAAAATAATTAGTTATTTGTGCTTCACTCATGTTCCACAGATCAAGAGAGACAAGTTAGACAAAAGAGCACTTCCTGACATCTTTATCGGCTACAACACTATTGCAAAAGCTTATAAAATTTTCTAACCACAAACTAAGAAAATTATTATAATTAGAGATGTTCATTTCATAGAAGACAAAGAATGGAACTAGGATGAGGCAAATAAAAATGGCCAAACTGTAATAGATTTGTAGTTGAAGTTTCTTACTTCAAGCAATGATGAAGATGAAAATTGGCATAATCAATTCGTGGATGATGCTCCTATAAGAGGTACTAGATTACTCATTGAAATTTATGCAAGGTGCAATATAGTTGTGTGTGAACCTACGGATTTTGAAGAAGCAATGAAAGATAAGAATTAGATGGCTGCAAAGAAGGTGGAGTTATGCATGATTGAGAAAAATAAAACATGGGAGTTGGTTGATTGACCCTAAAATAGGATGGTGATTGGAGTCAAGTGTGTATACAAAACCAAGCTTAATGGTGACGGCTCAATGAACGAGCATAAAGCAAGACTTGTGGTAAAAGTCTATGCTCAAGTTTTTGGTGTGGACTACTTAGACACCTTCACACTAGGTTCTCATTTGGACACCATAAGGCTTTAGCTTGCTATAGCTGCTCAAATGAATTGGAGAGTGTATTAGCTTGATGTAAAGTCAGTATTTTGAAATGGTGCTTTGTAGTAAGGAAATTTATGTTGAGTAGCCTGAAGGCTTTGTGAAGAAAGAAGATGATGATAAGGTGTCTCTTCTCAAGAAGGCTATCTATGGGTTGAAACAAGTTCCAAGATCTTGGTACAACAAGATAGATAAACATTTGCTAGGCCTAGGCTTGGACAAAAACTTGTCTGCGGCCATCCTTTATGTCAAACACCATAGTAGTGATGTTTTGATAGTCTCTCTTTATGTGGATGATCTTTTATTGATAGGAAAGAATGCACGGTTGGTTTAGGACTTCAAATAAGAAATGATGAAGGTTTTTAAGATGACAGATCTTGGGTTGATGACCTTCTTCCTTGGAATGGAAATTAAGCAGGCTGAGAATAAAGTCTTCATTTGCCAAAAAAGGTATGCCAAGGAGATTTTGAAGAAGTTCAAGCTTGAAGAATGCTATGAAGAAAGCTCTCCTACGAATCAAAAGGTGAAGCTGTATAAGGAAGATGGAGCTGATAAAGTTGATGAGGGATATTTTAGAAGTTTGATTTGTTGCTTGATGTATCTTACAACAACATGACCTGGTATTTTAAATGATGTATCTTATCTAGGTTTATACACTGTGCAAGTGAATTGCATCTTAGGGCTACCAAAAGAGTGATTGGATATGTCAATGGCACAAGTTATTTTGGTGTTAAATACACAAGAAGTAAGGATTTCAAGATGGTTGGATTATATGATAGTGACTGGGGAGGTTCTATTGATGATAGGAGGAGTACCTCAGTCTACTGTTTTACTCTTAGATCTAGTATTTTCTCATGGAGCTCGAAGAAGCAACAAAACATTACCACAATCTACTAGTGCAGTAGACTTTGATGCTACAAAAGCCATTGTTAATCAGCCTTTATGGCTTAGAAAGATTTTAATGGATCTCAATCTGGAGCAGAAAGAAAATACTGAGATTTTTTTTGACAACCAAGCTGTCATTGCCATTTTCCATAACCCTGTGTTTCATGAAAAAAATTAAGCATTTCAACATCAAGTTATGTTTTCTAAGAGAAGTGCATAAGCAAAAATTAGTGACTCTGATTTATTGCAAATTGGAAGATCAGTGGATAGATTTGATTACAAAACCACTTCCGATAAGAAAGTTTTGAGTTTCTAAAGCAAAAACTTGGTGTTTGCAGCATCTAAAGCAAGGAGTGTTGGAATACATGCTTAGTTTGCTGAAACATGGCTACTTTCTAGGACCATTATGTTAGTGTTTGGTTATTTTTATGTTAGTGGTTGGTTGTTTTTCTAGCTTTAAATTGTAATGCTTTATGTTATTAAAAAAATTCTGATTTCACTTCAACTTTTAGCAAGTCATTTTAGTTTTCCTCTTCTTTCTCTACTTAAAAAAACTAACAAATGCAATAAATATCTATTTTAGTTTCATATCAAAATATAAATAAAATTAAATAAAACAAATAAAAAATTGAAGGAACTCCATATGACCAATAAGTGCTTCTTATGAGAGTTAGGCTTTGTTTGGGACAACTTTCATATTGATTTCTAAAACAACTTTCTAATACCAAATTTTTTAGATCAAAAAATTTTTGTACTAGAAAGCTGTTTTAAAAAATTTTCAGAAGCTCTTTTATATCTTAAATGAAGCCTTAGTATAAAGGAGAAGCTGCATTTATTATGAAATCACAGAACATGATAATAGTTGTTGATAGAACGAATTGTTGTCAAACTAAGCACAAAATATTTCATTGATTCATTATAGACATATATGACTAATGCCATTTATAATCTCCTTTTACATTGCTCATACAAAAGGTCTTTGAATCTTTCTTGTGGTCTGCTATGATTGTATCAGGGGATGAGGATGAGAGGAACAAGCTCTTTTATTTCATAGAGCACATTTGGAGATGAAATCTATTCTATTTGGAGACAAACCGCAACCAAATTTAGCAAGAACAAGAAGTTTTAGAGCATAAATAATATTCTAATTAAGTTGCTTTTGCTATTGTAAAATAATAACAAGTGCTTAAACCACTTTATAAAGAGGAATTACAGTTTGACTTGAGTGAAAATAACACCTCATAAGAAATTGGGCTAAATATAAGAAAATCAAATTCGTACCAAACTAAATATTTTACAATGATTTATTTTGGAAAGGCTTATTATAGGAAGGAGGGCAAGACCAAGTGAATTCCAACACATCCCATTATTTGCAGTGCCGGGACCGAGACTGCAAACCATTAGAATCAAAGTATCAGTATTTGAATATTTTATCAGTTGTTAAAATAGTAGCAATGTTAAAATTCCTACACTTGATTTGATATCAAACCATATAAAGGTTCTTTAAATAATTTGATTAGTTGAAGTTTAAAAATTTTATTTTGAATAATAATAAAATTATAAATCTCATTTATTCTAAATTCATACAAGTATCACTTCCTTAATCCAATCGAGCTCTTGGCAATCCTGCAAATAAAGAGAATTTGTGTTAGAATTTGTTATCGACAGTTAATTAATATAATTAGTGGCTATGTTAAAATTCTTACACTTCATAATCAAACTACATAATAAAAATTCATTAATTAATTTGATTAATTGATGTTTATATAGATATTATATTTTGAATCTTAATTAAATTATAGAACTACTTGATTTTAAATTTTTAGGGATGTTAATCGATTTTATTTTCATGCTTAAAATTTATAGACATACCTTGTCGCAAGAGTTGTCGGTATCCTGCAAACCATTAGAATAAGAGTTAGATTTTGTTATCAGAAAATAATTATTATAGGTAATAGCAAAGGTTAAAAAAATTAAACTATATATTGGTTCGTTAATTAATTTGGTTAATTGAAGCAACAAAATTATATTTTGAATATTAAAAAAAATAAATCTCAATGTGAGATTTATTTTATTTTAGAGCTTAAAATAATTAGTCAAAATAAAGTTATTATTTTCTTAAACAAGATTTTTTATTCCCAACCAATCAAATAAGTCCAAAGATCCTCAAAGAATAAGTAAGAAATAATATGATATTATTATATGAATAATATTTTTAAATGATTTAGGCTTCCTTTGGGATGGTTTTCTTGCTGCTTTTTAAAACAGCTTTTTAGTACAATATTTTTAATTTTTGTACTAAAAAGCTATTTTAAGAAGCACTAAGAAAGCCGTCCCAAACAATGCCTTATATATTCCTCCTAAAATAAATTAAAATTTCTCCAAAAGAAAGATTTATTATAGAAATTAAGGATGCTTATTATAGAAAGAGGCTTACTATATTAGGAAACTCATCCAAACCGAGACGAAGTATTTGTTTGAGATTCAATTTGGACCCATCCTGCAAACCATTAGAATCAATGTTAGAGCTTTGTATACACCATTAATAAAAGTAATAGGTTGCAATGCTAAAATTCCCACACTTTATCTCATATCAAACTATATATAAGTTCAAAAATTATATTATGGGTATTAATAAAATTATAAATCCAATTGATTTTATTATATTCTTAGACAAATTTTTAATTCCTGAATAGACATATGAAATATATAAGAAATAATTTGAGACAAAGATGAACTATTTGAAGAATTCACGATATTACTGAAATTTATGAAATATAAACTATGCATAATTTTAGGTTTTATTTTATTTGCTATATAGAATGAAATATCCTGTCTTATTTGAAAATAAGCAAAAATAAAAAAATAAAAAAATGAGTGAGTTTTAAGTGTTTTCATTAGTGATCAAACAAAAGTATGTTCGGAACACTTATCCAAATGTCTGTGGATTAAATTAATTTAAACAAGAAAAAAAAGATATAATGCCCCAATATTATTTATATTATTAGCACAAAGATTGAGATAGGTGAAACCATGCATATACGTACCTCTTGATAGGTGAAACCATGTCGTTGGCACCACTCTCTCATCCTTGGACATTCTGTTACATGTCCAATGCCTTTCTCAGATGAAACTCTTCCATATGAAAGATCATAGTTTTCATCTAGATTGGGCTCAAGTAGGTAACAGTTACCTAACTTTAAAACTTTAAGAGTGCCAAGAAGATTATTCAAGTTGATCACTGACTTGAGAATGTGACATAAATAAATATCCACTTTTTGAAGCCTAGAAAGATGTCCTGAGCTATAAGGGAGTGCAATATATTCAAGTCGTTCACAGTGGTCCACTGAAAATTCCTCTAGACTTGATGGGAGAGTTGATATCTGTTGCAGCTTGGTACAATAAAATATGTGTAAAAACTTAAGGCTCGAGAAATTTCCACTCTTCACTATTCTATGCCCTTTCCATTCAAGAAAACTTTTATTTGTCAGATTTTCGGATGAATGAAAATCCATATGCGCCTCTATAGAGTAATTCTCATGACCATCAGAAGGGGCATTATAACACCAAAAATCTTTCCCCATTCTCGTTATCTCCTTATTCTTCTCTATTTTAAGAGATGTGAGAGAAGGTAGCATAGACAGAGGAAGAAACTTGCATTCTTCTTTAATTTGGAAACTTGTCAACCTTATTTTTGTTAAATTGGAGATGTATGGATTGCCAAACCAACTTGGGAAGCTGCTACCATTGTAGCCATCTATAGATAACTTTTTAAGGTTTGTGTGGGGTTGGAGCCCTTCAAGAACAGCTTCATCATTCCTTTCTTGTTCATCATATTTAGTATTTGCCCAAATGAGTTTTAGGCTCTCGAGATATGGCTTATTTTGCAAATTGGCATTCTTTGCATCTTCAAGATCGACCACATTTTCAAGCCCATAGATATCTATACTCCCACGCAGATTCATTAGGGGTTCCAACCATTTAATACTAGAATATTGGCCACCTTTTCTTAAGTGATACTCAGATGCAACAAATTCATTTGTTATGCGATACAAATCAAAGATTGGACCAAAATTCAAAGTAAGTAGATTTTTACTCCCGAAATATGATTTTGGCACCAATTCTTTATTCATGCTTTGAATTATCAAGTGACGTAAGTTGATAAGTTTTTCAAATGCAGGAGGTATCATATTTATATGAGAAGATAGAAGTATTAGTGTTTGTAACTTGTATAGGCTGCCTAATGAGTTCTCTGTCATTTGGATCATCTTTGCATGGATAGAGAGGTAACGTAGTTGATGCATGCTACCTATCAAATCTACAAATTGATGGTTGCATTCAAATATAGGCGCATGAAATCTCAAAACACGCAAGTAGCTCAAATGATATAATGACTCTGTAGAAAAAACATTTGGATCAATGCAAAGTGTTCTTATAGCCCCACCTAAAATATTCTGGTTAATCTTTCTTCGTTGTATGAAAATATGCTTCGCATCTTTGGGGATGTTCTTTGTATCAAAATCCAATGAGGAAATTATCTCATTTCTAGCTATAGATTGAGCTAAATCATGCACCATATCATGCAAACTGAAACTGTTATCATATTTTGACCATTGAAAGAATGACCTTCTGACCAAGTCTTCAAAGAATTCAAATGCAATATCTTCTAACAATCTTTTTCTTCCTATAAGTTGAATGAAAGCTTGAGCTATCCACATTCTTGACAATTCTACTTTCTTAAAGTAATAATTCTTTGGAAATAGAGATGCATAAAGAAAGCATGGTTTAAGATATGATGGCAAGTGATTGTAGCTTATCCTTAGTGAAGGCAAAATAAATTTTTGGGTATCCTTGAACTCCCATAAATTATTGTTTGACACATCCATCCATATCTTCTCATCAACTTCATATCGTAGAAATCCCCCAATCACCTTCAATGCTAAAGGTAGTCCACTACATTTCTCAGTAATTATCCTCCCAAGTTGTTCAAAATTCAATTGTTGATCAATCCCCCATCCACAGAAAGCATGTCTTTGGAACAAAAACCAAGACATCTCTTTATGCAAGCATTCAAGCTTAAGTGGGGACACCGTTTGCATGATGCGAGCAACTGACATAGATCGAGTTGTTACAATAATCTTTCCCATTCCAATACCAAAAAAGGGAGCTCGTAAGGCCTCCCACATATCTGGTCTCTCGTTCCATACATCATCAAGAATAAGAAGAAATTTTTTATTTAACAAAGCCCTCTTCAATATGCAGTGAAGATAATTCAAATTATTATTATCATTGTGAATGGATGAACCCATAATGGATGCCACAATTTCTTTTGTAACTCTCAACACATCAAATTCTTCGGAGACATGAACCCATACCTTCGGGGAGAAATTTTGGTATACCAAAGAATCATTGTATACAAGTTGAGCAAGTGTTGTCTTTCCCACACCCCCCATGCCGACAATGGGAATTACAATATTCTCCTTCTCTGAATGAGACATGATCAATTCAATTATCTTTTTCTTTTCCTCCTCCCTTCCAAAAACATCAGATTCAAGAACAAGAGAACTACTTGGTGGCCTCTTCATGGCATCATTAAAAAAAGGCCGCTTAGGTGCATCCTCTTCTCTAAGCTGAAGAGCTTCTCTATCATTTGTAATATCATCAAATTTCCTTATGATCTCATTAATCCTCATTGACATGTCACAAGAAGTGGGAATTTTAATTGAATGGGAGGAAGGTAGTGAAACCTGATCATAGTTATCATGGATGATCAACATATTGATCAACATCATCCCCTAACTTTTAATAACTAGAATTTTAAATGATTTGAGGATAGGAAAGCATACCTGGTGGCCATAAAGATGATCAACATCATCTACTCCTTTCCACTTTTGAGAAGACTCTTCTTTTGTTGCTGTTGTCATTCCTTCAACTTCTGTTTTGACAACGTGATAATCGAATTGATCCAAGACATCTTCGACATCATAAGTAACTTCTCGAAGCTCGCTAAGCCAGAGTTGTACGACCTCTTCATAGATCTCCCTCTCCTCAGCATCATGAAGCACTACTTGAATTCTTCGTAGAATCTCTGACAATCGCCTCAAATTCTCTGATAATGTTTCATGATTTAAATTAACTTCTGTAGTTGTTCCATCTTCCCCCATTATGGATGATGATGAGGTTGAGGCCAATGAAGAAAAAGGAGGCTTAAACATGAATAACTTATCCAAGGAAGATAATATATTGGAGATGATCAAAGAAGTAGTTCCTGACATTTCCAACCCTTAGCTCAGAAATCAATGAAGCTTCTATATGTATTAAATAAGATTCATAAATGAAGAAAGAAATATGAGTTTTGAGCAGATAGCAAAAGGGAAAAGTCAACAAAAGTGTTTCTTTAACCTCCAATAATGTAGATTATGACAAGCAACTGAAACAAAATCATAAAAAGATTGCCAAGGGCCTTCACTTCATTTTCATCCAAATAGCTTAGACAACTTGGCACAAAATACTTCGAAGCTTTTAAATTCTCATATAAAATATGATTGAGTTTAAATTATTTGTTTTAATGAGATAGAAACAAAAAGGTTCAAGTTGAGCGTATTGCAAGGGATATGTCTCGAGAGTCAGCTTGAGCCTGATTTGATAATGGCTCAAGATTCAAACTCAAAGAGAAAACTTAATATAGCCCAAGCTTGCGCGTTAACTTATTTAAAAAGTATTAATATAAAATACATGTAAAATATAGTAGAAATTAAATGTTAAGTATAAAATTATTTAAAATATTTAAAAATTATGTTCATTACACCAAGTAATTTCTTATATTTTCACCTCTAATTTCCTATTTTATACCAATTTGAACTTATTAAATTAACTTCAAATTCGAACATAAACAAGACTTATTTCTTGCCTTAGACATGTCAGTGAAGATTTTGTAATAGGAGTATGGAGTCCTCTTTTTAGACTCTCATTAATAGTAACAAGTAACAAGTCTTGCTTTCAAGCCTCCAACAATTTTAATAAGTGTTTATAATCTGACCAATAAAATATGACCCGTTAGAACATAAGTAAAAGAGATTTATGGAAAAGAAAATTAATTTGAGTTTAATCATTTTTTAATGAGCCTAAAAAAAGGTCAGAAATAATAATGCATCAATATGAATATAGAGTTAAGAACACAACAAAATATAAATATGAGATATATCTATTATTAAAAATATATGAAATAAACATGTATTAGATACAAAATTATAATATTTTTTTCTTAAATATTAAAGAATGCATAATAATAACATAAATTAAATAAATATGAAGTTAATTTATATAAGAATAAATTTAATTTAATTGCCCATAAAAATAAGAAATATGATTAAACTTATTATATATGTTAAACTCAATTGAAAAAAAATTATCACATGATATTATAGATTGGTGTCGTTTCATATTACTAATTTTTTTGAGCTAGTGCAAATAGCTCATTTGATTGAGAATGTCATGGAAACTACTCTGAACTGGTGGAATGATTCTAGAAAGGGACTTGGAGCAGGGGCTTTTGGGAGTGGATTTTCTAAGAAGTGGAGTAGATTTGGACCTAAAAACTCCACTAGAGGTTCATCTATATCTATTGGTGGAAGAAGTGCAATAAGTTTTGTGAGTTTGAGTTTTGTAAGTGGAGCACTGGTGTGTAAGCTACAAAGGAAACAAAATGTGGTATTTCTGGCATCAGTAAAATACAAGAACTTTTTTAGATTTGTGGAGAATGACCTTACGATGAAATAATTTATTGACATTTTCCCTGAGGAGTTAGTGAGTTTTCCACCATATAGTGAGGTGGAGTTATTTAATGAGATTATGTTAAGCACTGCTCTGATAGCTATAGCTCCATATAGGATGGAACCTAATGAGCTAAAGAAATAAAAGTATAATTGCAAAAATTGGTGTGCATCAAGTCTAAACCCTAAATTAGAAATACAAAGATGATAAAATAAGAACATAATTTTGGCTTCTCTCCCACAGAGCTAGGGTTTCTTCTGCTCCACTCCACCTAGGCTTCTCCTGACGGATTTCTTTGGCGACGCTACGCCGCTGCCGCCCCTCTGGATTAAGGGAAGTTTTCATTCTTTTCTTTTGGTTTTTTTGTGCCTTTTTGTTTGTTTTCTGTTTCATCCCCTTCGGCCCTTCGTCGCCTACTTGGCGGCGAATCGTTTCTTGGATCCTAATTTTTCGGATGGATCTAAGAAGTCGCGTTCTTTCTTGGATGCTTTATCTGGTTCTGCATTTGATTTTTTTTTTTTTTGGAAATCAAAATAATTACCTATCACAGTTTACCAGATGTGTGTATCTTAGATGAGGAGATCATTTTGCTGGCGACATCCTTCCTGTATGCCTTAGTTTGTTTTTTTCCTTTCGTCGTCCTAGCTTGGATTCCATCCATAGGTTTTTTTTCAACCTTAAGCTCACTGTTGATTTCTCAATAACCTTGCTTGATTCCTCTCATGTGCTAATTAAATTGATGAGTGACTTGGATTATAACAAGATATTCTGCCATCGATCTTACCTTGTTTACAATTACTACATGAAATTAACCAAAAGATCTCCTTCCCTTGATATCAGTATTGAATCCCCTATTATTCCCATTTGGATTTCATTCCCCAATTTACGACCTCATTTATTTGCTCCATGAATTCTTCATGCTTTGGATTCGTTGTTTGGCCGCCCGTTAAATGTTGACAACGCCACCTCTGTTGGTTCTCAGCCTTCTCTTGCGTGTGTCTTGGTTGAACTGGACATCACTAAAAACTATCCAAAAAAAAGTGTGGCTCGGTCCTGATAAGTTTGGATACTTCCAGAGTGTTCAGATCGAGGAGTTCCCTCCCTTCTGTGATCTCTGTAAACCTATTGGGCATGTGAGGGGGCAGTGTTAGACCTTGTCCTCTGTTCTGGTTCCTACTACTTCTGCAAATCAATTTAAGACAGTTAGGAATGAAACTAGTGCTGTAGAAAATGTTGTTGTTGAGGGAAATGTTGGTGTTGTTTCTTTTAATCCTTTGTGTCCTATTAAGTCTTTTAATGAGGTCCTCAATTTTGCGGGTAATGGGGTGGAGGCAGTTGGGCCTGTTGATCATTCCATTGATGTTGGCCTGGTGGGGCCTCCCTTGGTTATTTCTGATGGTGGGTCTCCAGTTGTTCCAGTGGTTCTGGAAGCTGATGCTTTGGTTGCGCCAGTTGATGTGCTTGATCCTCCTAAGTAAGCTGTAAATGGAGTTGAGGTTCCGTTGTCTATTGATATGTCGGTAGCACCTTTCTGTGGTAATTATGAGGATGGTGTTGATGCTTGTGATGCTCCTTCTTGTGGTATTAATAAGGATGTTGTTGAGGCTTGTGAGCCTAACCATTACTTACTAAATTTGGTAACTAGCCATATTGTATCCCTAGATTCTAATGTTGATGTTAGTGATAGTGAAACTAAGTTTTTTGATGATTTTGTTCCTCTATACCCTAGATACAATGAATGTGATCCATCTGTGGGTGGGATTTTGACTCTTAATTATTGTGAGGGTGCTAGTGCTTCTTTACCTAAGGGTGATGATCCTATGATAGAAAATTTGGGAGTGGTTGATGTTCCCATATCAGTTCTTTCTAATGATGCTTTGCTAGCTCATCTAACTTGTAATGTGAGGGATTATGAGGTCATGCATGGTTACTAGTTGAAAGATGACATTTCCTCAACTGCTAGGGAGGAATTTGATGAGAAAGCTTTAGACTCTAGGGATACTTTTGATCTGAGTATTCTTCAAATTGCTGACACTGGTTTTTCTTTTAAAAAAAGAAAGCAGAAAAAACATAAACCGAAGAAGAAATGAATTTTTCATTTGGATTCGGATTGGCTGTTATTTTTTCTTCTTTGTCGATAGTATCCTCTTCTGCTCCTTGCGGTCTGCTTTGCTGATTATTTTTTGTTGGTTGGTGGTTGCCTCTTCTGGCTACTATTCCAGGCAATGATGATGAGGCTTGTGTATACTACCTCTTGGACCCTTGCTTGCTGTAAACCTTGGTGGTCATTTTGCTATTTGGGAGACTTTTGTGGGCTTTTGTGGCTTGTTGCTCAGGGTTTGCAGCCTCCAATGGAGGGCCCTTACTTGGCTTGGGGGTTGGTGTGTATGGCCTCTTTCCTGAGTCCAGATCTTTATATATGTTGCTTTTGAATTTTGATTTAATCTTTGTTATGTTGTTTAGTTTTTTGGCTCATTAGGATTATATTTCCTTCTGGATTATTGCTCTTGGGAGCATTAGCGAGCCTTATGTCTTTTATGGACTTGTACCCTTTTCTTGATTAAGTGAAAAAGAAACATTTTGAAAAAAAATTGCATGAATTGGCGGACAGTGGATTTATCAAGCCTGGCATATCCCCTTGATTGCTCTTATTCTATTTGTAGAGAAAAAAAGATAGAACTATGCATATGTGCACAGGTTATTAAGAATTGAATAAGGTGAAAATTAAAAATAAATATCATCTTCCTGAAAATGCGAATAGGTTGTTAGACCTATTGATTATGTCCCTAAGCTAACCAAGAGGGGGGGGGGTGAATCGGTAATTTTAAAATTCTCTTGGATGTTTTAAAACCCCTTTTATTAATTAAAAAATACTTTATGTTTATCATACAGTATGATGACCTTTGTACAGTACGAACAGTTAAGAAAAATTAGCTTTTTCAACCACAGAAAAAATAAAGTGCAATACTGAAAATAAAAATACAGTAAAAAAAATAAAATAGAGAACACTAGATTTATAGTGGTTCGGTCAAACATGACCTACATCCACTCCTTAGAGACTCCTTCTCTAGGTATTGCTCTAAACCAAAGTGACTCTTCTTTTGCCCCCACAGCAAGACGGAGAAGCCCTTACAAACTCTCTTCCACCAAACCACGATGCGGTAGAGAACTGTCATCCTTTTTCACCCTCCTGGTGAAGGCAAAGAACCCACTCGTCCTTTCACACCCTCCAGGTGTCGACAGAGAACCAAGTGTCCTTTTTCACCCTCCTAGTGATGGCAGAGAACCAGATCTTCTTCAAAGATCAATTCTCAAGAGTCTTCAAAAAGATAGGGAAGAGACTTGAAGTACAAACAATGAGATCCTCACCTTTGGGCAATCTTATGAATCCCCTCATAATTTTCTCTTTAAAGATCTCACCACATTCACTCCCAAATACTCCCCCTAATCACTCTTACTTCCACTCTCAAGAAATAATTCACAGAAGATTAGTTGGTCAGTCAGTTTTTAGGAACCTTAAATACAAACGACAAGAAAAACCGTCCAAAAACTAAAAATTTCAAGTTTTACGAAGTAGTTTCATACCTTATGATCGATTATCATACGGGACGAACAGTTCAAAAAATTGAGGCTTTCGTCTGTACGAACGTGGACATCCCGATTTCATACTCTGATTGACATCTATACGAATGGAGTTCGTATAGTACGATCATCACAAAATTTTCACAATAACTTCCACTTCGTCTGTACGATAGTGTGCGAATAATATTTTGTACTCTGATTGGCATCTGTATAAACCATGTTTGTATGGGACGATCAGTTCAAAATTTGTGAGTTCGTACGGGACAAACTGGCTGGGCCTGACTTTGTACTCTGATTGGCATCCAGGACGAACCCTCATCGTACCATACGATTCATAGGAAAAACTTGCAGGTTTGTACGGGACGGTCTGAACGAAGCTAATTTCGTACTGTGATCGGCGTCCGGGACGACACGATTTCGTATAGTACGAAATGTACTTAGAAATATTTCCAGTCAAGCACCAATCAACTTCATTTCAGAGGACTTAGAGGACAAATCATCCAATATGATAGGTAATCATACAGTACAATTAGTTTTTTTTTTTAAATAAGTTTTGTCTCACTTCCCCGGTGTGTGTGTGTGTGCATGATTACCCAATTACAATCACATCTCTCAGACTCATGAAAAGAAAAAAAATAGACTCCAAGACTAATAACCTCTAATTCAATCAATTTGAAGTCTTCCACTATCTGAAATGTGATTTTTCCTAAAATGAAAGGTTAGTACACACAAAACAGAATTTCCAACATTTGTTAGAAGAAACAATAAACAAGCAATAAGATCAAACAATAAGATTTTGTAATTATCAAAAACTTACATCAAAAACTCACTTGAATAACCAGATTTGCACCATTCTCAACACTACCTTGAATAGATTATTTATTTGATCAGTTAGAAGATACTTCTGTATTTTCTAATATTGATATGAGATTTGGATATCATCAGTTGAAATTCAAAGATGAAGATATTGTAAGACTACTTTTAATACAAACATATGAATATTATGAGTTTTTATTCATGCTATTTTGTGTGACTAATACACCTACAGTCTTTATGAATTTAATGAATAGAATCTTCAGGAAATATCTAAATCAGTTTGTTATGATATTTATATATAATATTCTAGTTTATTCTATGTTTGGGGAAGAGCAAGCAGCCCATTTGAGGATTATTTTATATAGTATGTCAAATTCTCTAAATATGAATTTTGGTTGACGATGATTTCAGTTTTTAGGCATGTGGTGAAACGTGATGTGATTTTTGCAGATCCTCAGAAAATTCAAGTCATAACAAATTGGCCATGACACACTATTATTTCTAAGGTATGTAGTTTTTTTGGGTATGGACCTTATTAGAAGAAATTTGTGAAATGATTTTCTCTATATTTAGCTCTTATAAGACTTAACATTGAAAGCAGTATCTTTCGAGTGGACCTCTAATTGGGCGCATAGTTTTTAGAAACTAAAAGATTGTTTAACATTTGCTCCAATTTTGATCATCCTATCTAGTACTGAAGGATTCCAAGTTTTAGAGATGCCTAAATTAAAGTTTAGGATGTCCTCTGATGCAAAATGAAATGGTAATAGACTATGCCTACTTGTATACAATCAAGTGTGAAATTTTCTCTGATCTCCAAAGTCTAAAATATATTTTCACTTAGAAAGAGCTGAATTTGAGATAGAGAAGATGGCTTGAACTGATAAAAGATTATGATTATGGATTTATTTTTAGTAAAAATAGACAATGAGTTATTAGTGGTGATATCCCGAGGAGGGAAATAAAGATTTTAAAATTTGTTATTCAACGCTTTGTTTCTGACGCTTTGTTTCTGACAGTTCTAGACTTAATATGGGACAATTTCCTTAAAAATGGAGAAAAATAGTGATTAAAACTTGTCCGAAATGTAGCCTTAATGTAAGTAGTCATTTGAAGTATAGAAATTATATTTTGAAAAATAATATAAATCTCATTCATTCTAAATTGGCCAAATTTTTGAAAGGAGCATGGAATTAGTTATACAAGTGACAATATATATATATATATATATATATATATATATATATATATATATATATATATATATATATATATATATATATATATTACGTGTAAAATTTTAATTTTTGTGAATCTTATAATCATCACTTGGCTTCTTCGTGCTGATGGGAATGGGGATCTCTTTGGCTTCGATTGGAAGGTATAACTGTAATTATACAATATTAATTTTAATTACATTCACAAAATGTTGACATTTGTTTTAATTATATTCACCAAATTAAGCTTCTTATTATTATTATTATTATATATATATATATATATATATATATATATACTTCTATTTGAGAACAGCCAAGCCGGCGGTAAGATTAATGGCCAATAATTATAAATTCTGTTGCATTCCACCCTGAATAATTTACAATCAAGAAGGGGAAGACTTTAGATAAGTCTATTCTAATAATAGGTCTCTTTTATATTACGTGCTCCAAAATTTTTTGATAACTATGAGTCATAAAGAAAACTCCATCACGAATTTTTCATTTGAGAACATTCATAAAATAGCTTTTTCGTACAGAATGTTTACATCCGCACACATAATTTATTTGTTAAATTAGGTAGATGTCATATTTTTTAATTATTGGTGGAGTACCTTAGATACCTTCTCCAAGACAGTGAAGTTGAAAGGCAGAACCACAAAAATTGTAAGCAATGACTAATTAGTTGGTTTATTGTATAGATGCTGCATCTATTACAAGCTTATATATATATATATTAATGTTTTAAAAATTGGATAGATTTGGTTGATTCAATAGGTTGAACCAGGAACTAGTCAGCCCGGCTGATTCCGTCATCTCCTGTAATCGGATTCGCAAGAAACCAAAAAAACTACTTTGAACCAGAGGTCCAACTGCTAGACCGGCGGAACGAAGCCTGTTTTCAAAAATCATATAATAATAATAATTTATTATTATTATTTGTAGTTATGTATATGGTAAATTTCCATTTCACTAATAGTACATTAATTTGTTATCTCTTGGGATATATATTCGAGATCTTTAGACATTCAGAGGTCATTTTTCGAGATGGCATTATAGTTGCTGAAATAAAGTATTCTGATTTCTTACCGAACTGACCTGTGGAGACTAGGATAAGATCACTAGAAGGATTCTAGAAATGTGATTATAGATCCCCCCCCCCCCCCCCAATACTACGAACAAATAAAGCCATTTATATATCCAGATTTACTTTAAATATTAGCAATGTTAAAATTCTTATACTTGAAGATTTTGTATCAAACTAAGGGCTCATTTGGTTACAATCGGAGTTCAGAAATTATATTTCGAATGTTCATAAAATTATTGATTGCATTAATTTTAATTTTTTAATGATGACGATTTTATTTTTAAGCTTAAAATGAGTGAGTTAAAATATGGTTATTATTTTCTAAAATAAATATTTTATTACCATAAACCCAAATGAGCCCAAAGTTCTTTATGGAATCTATAAGAAGACAATGTAAGAATAATTGAACAAATCATGATATAATGGAAATTTATGAAATCTAAATCATGCTTATTTTTAGGTTTTATATATTTAGTTTGTTATACAAAATAAAATCACCTTTTTTTAAAAATAAATAAAAGTCTATATCACCAAAAAATCAGTGCGAGTTATCAATTTCATCATTGATTCTTCCACAAATCAGCTTAAGAAATAAGTCTGTGTTGTAACCCTCTTAATATTAAAAGAGGCATAAATAAAATTACATTGAATAAATAAGAAAAGGAATGATTTATATGTATTTTTCGTTAGCCCAACAAACATAAGTTTCAAAAGACCTATCAAAATGTTTGTGGACTAAATTAATTTAAATAATAAAAAAAAGATATAATACTCTAAAAATTTTAATGTGTTAGCATAAATAATGAGATAGAAATATTTAAGTTTAATTGCTATATATGATTTTTGTATAAGAATAGCTTCGTACAAGTACCCCTTCATAAGTGAAATAATGTTGTTGGCACCACTTTCTTATCTTTTGGCAATTCCATATACGAGTATTGACTCCTTCAAATGAGTCTTTGGAGCCTTTATCTGGTTCAGGCTTGACATGTTCGGGCTTCAGCATTCCAGAATCTTTTAATATCAGAACTTTAAGACTCAAAAGATAACTCAAGTTGGTCATGAGCATCAGATTTTCACAACTACTAATTCTCATTTCTTTAAGTTTCTTAGAAGATCCTGAGCAGTGACAAAGTACAATATCTTCAAGTCTATCGCATTTCTCCTCAATAAATTTCTCAAGTTTTGGTGGGAGGGATGATATTTGTTGCAACTTATGGTAGCTTCTTATGTCCAAACACTAAAGGCTTGAGAACTTATGACCATTAAGAGAGGCATTAAAGTGCCAAAAACCATTGTCAATTAATATTTCCCCCTAAAAATGATCTATTCTAAGTGATTTGAGAGATGTTCACATAATTAGAGGGAAGAAATTGAAGTTTATCAAATCGACTTCCGTCAAATTAGAGAAAGGAGAATTGCCAAACCATTTGGGAAGTTTCTGCCACAATAGTCAACTATTATTAACTCTTCAAGGTTGGTGTGGGGTTCAAGGCCATCAAGAACATCTTTCACTACAAATTCATCAGTTATATTTTGTTCCCAAGATTGGCATAGCCTCTTGATGTGTGGATTATTTTACAAATTGGCACTCTTTGCAACTTTATAATCGATCACATGTTCAAGCCCATGAATCCCTAGTCTTCCTTGTAGGTTCTTTAACTATTTTAGCCATCCTATGTGAGGACCTTTTCTTCCTAAGCAATACTTAGATGCAAATAATTCATCCTTGTGCCACACATATTTTGTTTTCCCTTCTTCATTCACCAAGTGACGTAAGTTGATAAGTTTTTCAATTGCATGGTGAATCTCATTTATAAAATGAGATGCTTAGAGTATTCGTGTTTGTAACATGTAAAGTCTATAAAATGAGTTTTTGTTCATTTCGATTTCTTTTGCATTGATAGAGGGGTAACAAAGTAGCTCTAGGTTACCTATCAAAATTATAAGTCTAAAGTTGCAATGAAAATCATACCTGTCTAATATAAAAACACGTAAACAATCAAAAGGAGAGAATGAAATCAAATGAAAAATACTTCTATAAAGTACCTCAGATAACTTATATCGTATATCCTTAATGTAAAGTGTTCTTATATCCTTATGTAAAAGAACTTGATCAATCTTTGTGTACTGCATGAAAATATGCTTTGCCTCTTTGGGGATTCTCTTCAATTCATAAAAATCTAGTGAAGAGCATATCTCATTTCTGGTTATAGATTTAGCAAAATCATGCACCATATTATGAAAAGTGAGTACCTCATTATTCTTTAGGTTCGTTGTTTGGCCGCCCATTAAAAGTTGATAATGTCACCTCCATTGGTTCTCGACCTTCTCTTGCGCTTGTCTTGGTTGAACTGGACATCACTAAAAACTATCCAAAAAAAGTGTGGCTCGATCTTGATAAGTTTGGATACATCCAGAGTGTTCAGATGGAGGCTTTCCCTCCCTTTTGTGATCTCTATAAAGTTATTGGGCATGTGACGGGGGAGTGTCAAACCCTGTCCTTTGTCCCGTCTCCTACTACTTCTACGAATCCTATTAAGACTGTTAGGAATGAAACTAGTACTGTGGAAAATGTTGTTGTTGATGGAAATGTTGGTGTTGTTTCTTCTAATCCTTTGTGTCCTATTAAGTCTTTTAATGAGGTCCTCAATTTTGCGGGTAATGGGGTAGGGGCAGCTGGTGCTGTTGATCATTCATTTGATGTTGGCCTTGTGGGGCCTCCCTTGGTTATTTCTGATGGTGGGTCTCCCGTTGTTCCAGTGGTTCCGGAAGCTGATGCTTTGGTTATGCTAGTTGATGTGCTTGATCCTCCTAAGCAAGTTGTAAATGAAGTTGAGGTGTCGTTGTCTATTACTGTGCCAGTAACACCTTCTTGTGGTAATTATGAGGATGGTGTTGATGCTTGTGATGCTCCTTCCTGTGGTATTAATAAGGATGTTGTTGAGGCTTGTGAGCCTAACCCTTGATTACTAAATTTGGTAACTAATCCTATCGTATCCCTAGATTCTAATGTTGATGTTAGTGATGGTGAAATTGAGTTTTTTGATGATTTTGTTCCTCTAAACCCTAGAGACCGTGAATGTGATCCATCTGCGGATGGGATTTTGACTCTTAATTATTGTGAGGGTGTTAGTGCTTCTTTACCTAAGGGTGATGATCCTATGGCGAAAAATTTGGGAGTGGTTGATGTTCCCATATCAGTTCTTTCTAATGATGCTTTGTTAGCTCATCTAACTTATAATGTGAGGGATTATGAGGTCATGCATGGTGACTGGTTGAAAGATGACATTTCCTCAACTTTTGGGGAGGAATTTGATGAGAAAGCTTTAGACTCTAGGGATAATTTTGATCCGAGTATTCTTCAAATTGCTGACGCTAGTTTTTCTTTTAAAAAAAAAGTAAACAGAAAAAATGTAAATCGAAGAAGAAATGAATTTCCCATTTGGATTCAGATTGGCTGCTGTTTCTTCTTCTTTGTCGATGGTGTCCTCTTTTGCTGCTTGAGATCTACTTTGCCAATTATTTTTTGTTGGTTTATGGATGCCTCCTCTGGCTACTATGTCGAGCAATGATGACAAGGCTTCTGTGTGCTACCTCTTGGGACCTTACTTGCTGGCAACCTTGGTGGTCATTTTGAGGTTTGGGAGACTTTTGTGGGCTTTTGTGTCTTGTTGCTCATGGTTAGCAGCCTCCAATGGAGGACCCTTGCTTGGCTTGGGGGTGGGTGTGCGTGGCCTCCTCCTGAATCTGGATCTTTGCATATGCTGCTTTAAATTTTGATTTAATCTTTGTTATGTTGTTTGGCTTTTTGGTTCATTATGATTCTCTTTCCTTTTGTATTGTTGCTCTTAGGAGCATTAGCAAGCCCTATGTCTTTTATGGACTTGTATCATTTTCTTGATTAAATAAAAAAGAAACATTTTGAAAAAAAAATTGCAAGAGTTGGTGGCCAGTGGATTTATCAAGCCTGGCATATCCCCTTGGGTTGCACCTATTCTATTTGTAGAGAAATAAAGATAGAACTATGCATATGTGCATAGGTTATTGAGAATTGAATAAGGTAAAAATTAAAAATAAATATCATTTGCCTTGAATTGATAATATATTTGATCAGTTAGATGATGCTTCTGTATTTTCTAATATTGATATAAGATCTGGATATCATTAGTTTAAATTGAAAGATGAAGATATTGTAAGACTACTTTTAATACAACATATGAACATTATGAGTTTTTATTCATGCTTTTTTGTGTGACTAATACACCTACAGCCTTTATGAATTTAATGAATAGAATCTTCAGGAAATATCTGTATTAGTTTGTTATGATATTTATATATGATATTCTGGTTTATTCTAAGTCTGGGGAAGAGCATGCAACCCCTTTGAGGATTATTTATATACTATGTCAAATTCTCCAAATATGAATTTTCATTGACGATGATTTCAATTTTTAGGCATGTGGTGAATCGTGAAGGGATTTTTGTAGATCCTAAGAAAATTCATGTCATAACAAATTGGCCATGACACACTATTATTTCTAAGGTATGTAGTTTTTTTTTGGGTATGCACCTTATTAGAAGAAATTTGTGAAATGATTTTCTCTATTTTTAGCTCTTATAAGACTTAACACTGAAAGAACTATCTTTCGAGTGGACCTCTAATTGGGCGCATAGTTTTTAGAAACTAAAAGATTGTTTAACATTTGCTCCAATTTTGATCATCCTGTCTAGTACTGAAGGATTTCAAGTTTTCAGTGACACATAAATTAAAGGTTTAGGATGAGCTCTGATGCAAAATAAAATGGTAATAACCTATGCCTACTTGTACACAATCAAGTGTGAAATTTTCTCTGATCTCCAAAGTCTAGAATATTTCACTTAGAAAGAACTGAATTTGAGATAGAGAAGATGGCTTGAACTGATAAAAGATTATGATTATGGATTTATCTTTAGTAAAAATAGACTATGAGTTATTAGTGGTGATATACTAAGGATTGAAAACGAAGATTTTAAAAATTGTTATTCAACGCTTTGTTTCTGATAGCTTTTGTCAAAAAAAATTATTATTTCATGAACTTTTTATATTAAAAAGTTAAGCAGTTCTAGGCTTAATATGGGACAATTTTCTTTAAAATAGAGAAAAAATAGTGATTAAAATTTGTCCCAAATGTAGCCTTAATGTAAGTAGTCATTTGAAGTATAGAAAATATATTTTGGAAAATAATATAAATCTCATTCATTCTAAATTGGCCAAATTTTTGAAAGGAGCGTGGAATTAGTTATACGAGTGAATATATATATATATATATATATATATATATATATATATATATTTCTATTTGAGAACAGCCAAGCCGGCGGTAAGATTAATGGACAATAATTATAAATTATGTTGCATTCCACCTTGAATAATTTACAATCAAGAAGTGGAAGACTTTAGATAAGTCTATTCTAATAATTGGTCTCTTTTATATTACGTGCTCCAAAATTTTTTGATAACTATGAGTCATAAAGAAAACTCCATCGCGAATTTTACATTTGAGAACATTCATAAAATAGCTTTTTCGCACAGAATGTTTACATCAGCACACATAATTTATTTGTTAAATTAGGTAAATGTCATATTTTTTAATTATTGGTGGAGTACCTTAGATACCTTCTCCTAGACAGTGAAGTTAAAAGGCAGAACCACAAAAATTGTAAGCAATGATTAATTAGTTGGTTTATTGTATAGATGTTGCATCTATTACAAGCTTATATATATATCAATGTTTTAAAAATTGGATAGATTTGGTTGGTTCAATAGGTTGAACCAGGAACTAGTCAGCCCGGCTGATTCGGTCATCTACTGTAATCGGATTCGCAAGAAACCCAAAAAAACTACTTTGAACCAAAGGTCCAACTGCTAGACCGGCAGATCGAAGCTGATTTTCAAAAACCATATAATAATTATTTTTATTTACAGTTATGCATATGGTAAATTTCCATTTTGCTAATAATACATTAATTAGTTATCTCTTGGGATATATATTAGAGATCTTTAGACCTTCAGAGGCCATTTTTCGAGATGACATTACAGTTGCTAAAATAAAGTGTTCTGATTTCTTACCGAAATGACCTGACCTCTATATATTTGTGGAGACTAGGATAAGGTCACTAGAAGGATTCTAGATATGTGAATACAAACTCCCCTCCCCCGAATACTTCATGATGATTGGATCCTCCTCTTCTGAATGATGCATGATGGGTTGATCCTTTTCTGAATTCTCCAAATACTACGAACAAATAAAACCATTTATATATCCAGATTTACTTTAAATATTAGCAATGCTAAAATTCTTATACTTGAAGATTTTGTATCAAACTAAGGGCTCATTTGGTTACAATCGGAGTTCAGAAATTATATTTCGAGTGTTCATAAAATTATTGATTG
Organism: Dendrobium chrysotoxum; assembly: GCA_019925795.1. Lineage (NCBI taxonomy): Eukaryota > Viridiplantae > Streptophyta > Magnoliopsida > Asparagales > Orchidaceae > Dendrobium > Dendrobium chrysotoxum. Next base: position 11,352,352 of record CM034313.1, on the reverse strand, counting down.
CATTACTTTTAATTTTTCAATGATGATGATTTTATTTTTAAGCTTAAAATGAGTGAGTGAAAATATGGTTATTATTTTCTAGAACAAATATTTTATTACCAAATGAGCCCAAAGATCTTTATGGAATCTATAAGAAGACAATGTAAGAATAATTGAACAATTCATGATATAACGGAAATTTATGAAATCTAAATCATGCTTATTTTTAGGTTTTATATATTTAGTTTGTTATACAAAATAAAATCACCTTTTTTTAAAATAAATAAAAGTCTATCATATATTGTGATTTATCACCATAAAATCAGTGCGAGTTATCAATTTCATCATTGATTCTTCCACAAATCAGCTTAAGAAATAAGTCTGTGTTGTAACCCTCTTAATATTAAAAGAGGCATAAATAAAATTACATTGAATAAATAAGAAAAGGAATGATTTATATGTATTTTTCATTAGCCCAACAAACATAAGTTTCAAAAGACCTATCAAAATGTTTTTGGGCTAAATTAATTTAAATAATAAAAAAAATGATATAATACTCTAAAAATTTTAATGTGTTAGCATAAATAATGAGATAGAGATAGAGGGAAAGATAGAGAGAGAAAGTTTAATTGCTATATATGATTTTTGTATAATAATAACTTCGTACACGTTCCCCTTCATAGGTGAAATAATGTTGTGGGCACCACTTTCTTATCTTTGGGCAATTCCATATACTAGCATTGACTCCATCAAATGAGTCTTTGGATCCTTTATCTGGTTCAGGCTTGACATGTTCGGGCTTCACCATTCCATAATCATTTAATATCCGAAATTTAAGGCACAAAAGATAATTAAAGTTGGTCACCAGCGTCAAATTTTCACAACTACTAATTCTCATTTCCTTAAGTTTCTTAGAAGATCCTGAGGTATGACAAAGTACAATATCTTCAAGTCTAATGCATTTCTCCTCAATAAATTTCTCAAGATTTGGTGGGAGGGATGATATTTGTTCCAACTTATGGCAGCTTCTTATGTCCAAACACTAAAGGCCTGAGAACTTATGACTATTAAGAGAGGCATTAAAGTGCCAAAAACCAATTAATATTTCCCCCTGAAAATGATCTATTCTAAGTGATTTGAGAGATGTCCACATAATTAGAGGGAAGAATTTGAAGTCTATTAACTCTACTTCCGTCAAATTAGAGAAGGGAGGATTGCCAAACCATTTGGGAAGTTTTTGCCACAATAGCCAACTATTATTAACTCTTCAAGGTTGGTGCGGGGTTCAAGGAAATCAAGAACATCATTCGCTACAAATTCATCAGTTATATTTTGTTCCCAAGATAGGCATAGCCTCTTGATGTGTGGATTATTTTACAAATTGGCACTCTTTGCAACTTCATAATCGATCACATGTTCAAGCCCATGAATCCCTAGTCTTCCTTGCAGGTTCTTTAACTATTTTAGCCATCCTATGTGAGGGGCTTTTCTTCCTAAGAAATACTTTTTTTTAAAAAAGAAAATAAAATTTGCATTAATAGAAAACTAAAGAAGGACCAGAAAGGTCTACAAAGATCAACCTACTGATTCCTCCTTCAAAATCTCTACAAAAGAAGGAGGAATCTTATTCAAAGAAATATCTTCCCAATAAAAGGAACTAAAAATAGCAAAGTTAGCACATAAATCTGCTAACTTATTACACCTTCTATCTATACAATTGAAAATCACAAAATAAAAATTCCTTAAACAAGAAAACTCTTCCATGCCTTGGCCACCCTTTCTCCACGCCTCCTTCAAGAACTTTATGATTTTAGCATTGCCACCTTCAATTATAATTCCTTTATAGTCAAACATCCAATCTTTAATAACATTTCCATTGTAGCGGACAGCAAAAACCTCCAATTGAGTAATGTCCCAATGCATACCAGAGAATCCAAATGCTGAAAGAAATCTTCCTTTATGGTCTCGGAAGACACCCCCTGTACCAGCTCTATAAGAAGCTAATAGAGTTGCATTCCCATTCGCCTTGATCCAATCGGGTGGAGGAGGGTGCCAACGATTTTCCAACAGCAAACGCTGATTAGCATCCAACCGGCCCGAGCAAAACCAATTGAAATTCGAAGATGCTGCTGCATAGTTGCTAAAGCAAACCCAGGAAACCGATTCTACAACCTCCTCATCCAGTGCAGCAGTTGCTAAAGCAGAAATGGATTTCCAGGAATGCATATGGATTAATTCCAGCTGATCTTCCAATAAAGACGGCTCTATATTGACTTTACAAATCAATTCCACCAAGTCATTTCCAAAGAATTCCTTAAGAGCAGCAATGATCCAATTCCCGCCTGAAATAAACTTGTTCAACAACCACCCACTATAGTCTTGAACCTTGATAAACGTTGGCCACCTATTGATCTTTTTGTCCAATAGCCAAATATCCTCCATAATATCAATAGCATCCCCATTGGCTATACACCATCTCACAATGGGTTTTAGGAATTTCCAACCATTAGCTAACAATTTCCACGCCACAGACAAGGATTTCTTTCCACTTTCCTGATTCCAAAATGAGCCATATTTTGTGAAAAGAACACTATGTAATAATGAATCTACATCTTGAGTATACCTCCAAGCAAGTTTGGCCCTTAATGGTCCCGTTCTGTTAGAGCAAGAGTGCAATCCACGCCCCCCTCTATCCAAAGGCATACACAAAGTGTTCCGATTGACATAATGTAGTCCAGCCCCTCCATTTGCCTTGTTCCATCCTAAGCAATACTAAGATGCAAATAATTCATCCTTGTGCCCACATATTTTGTTTTCCCTTGTTCATTCACCAAGTGATGTAAGTTGATAAGTTTTTCAATTGCATGGGGAATCTCGTTTATATAATGAGATGCTTAGAGTATTCGTGTTTGTAACTTGTATAGTCTATAAAATGAGTTTTTGTTCATTTCGATTTCTTTTGCTTTGATAGAGGGGTAACGGAGTAGCTCTAGGTTACCTATCAAAATTATAAGTCTAAAGCTACAATGAAAATCATACCTGTCTAATGTAAAAACACGCAAACAGCCAAAAGGAGAGAATGAAATCTAATGAAAAATACTTATATAAAGTACCTCAGATAACTTATATCGTATATCATTAATGTAAAGTGTTCTTATATCCTTATGTAAAAGAACTTGATCAATCTTTGTGTACTGCATGAAAATATGCTTTGCCTCTTTGGGGATTTTCTTCAATTCATAAAAATCTAGTGAAGAGCATATCTCATTTCTAGTTATAGACTTAGCAAAATCATGCACCATATCATGCAAAGTGAATGCCTCATCATTCAAGCATTGAAAGAACGACCTTCTCACCAAGTCTTCAAAGTAGTCAAATACAATATGTTCCAATAAACTTTCACTTTTTGTAAGCTGAATGTAACCCTGAGAATCCACATTGTTATCAATTCTACTTTCTCAAAGTAATGATCCTTTGAGAACAAAGATGCATAGAGAAAGCATGGTTTAAGATATGCTGGTGTTGACATTTATTTTTGCATCGAGCCTAATTCAGCTCCGATCGAGCCGATTCGAGCCTGACTAGGCCCGATCGTGCTTGATCGACAATCGACTCGATCGATCATCGTCGAACCAAAATTGACCCAATTCAAGTTCAATTTAATCCCAGAAAGGTTAAATAGACCTTTTGGCCTATTCTATTCATTTCTCCTAAATCTGAAAATCGGATCTAAGGGCTGAGATTCACAGGTCAACTGCTAAAGGTCTTTTTCCCTATTCTTCGCCCCGCTGTCGCGTGATTGCCTTGATTCAAACAGGATTTGAGCAGCTTCGGTAGGGATATCGCACAGAAGAGCGCATCTAGCGAGAAGGTCTCATTTCATGTATAGAGGAGAGCGGGAGAGTGCTAGGGGGAGAGATTCATTCAGTCTTATGCTGGCTTGCGGGCGGATACCAGAGAGAAGAGGGAACGGTCGAGTGAGAGGGAGCGAACGTCCAGGCGGCGATCTCATTCAACCCGCCAGTCTCCTTCAAGCCGAGCATCTAGGGCATGCAAGTGGTCTACTCGAGTGCATCCGACCAGAGCGAAGACAAGAAAGGATCGAGCACCTCTTAACATGTGCATCTTGCCCGACCAGGTGGCCCGACGCCGCGTCTTGTACGTGCGGCTTGTAGGAATGGAAGGCAAGCCCTATCAGCTGTGCATTTTTGGAGTCGGATCAGCACTTCCGTGCCGACCAGGGAACCAAATCGAGCAGGGAGGAGACGGTCGTGACCGCTTTGCGTGCAATTTGACCGGGCCTAGCATACCTGGGAGATCCCCTGCTACTATTATCTCTCTATCAAGTGAAAGGAAGCAAAGTGGAAGGACCTTTGAAGTGTCGGGAAGTCGACGGCTTGCTGTAGGAATTCCTTCTTCCTCCCCTATCATCTCTGAAAACCACTTGACGGTGAAATCAGCATTAGGGAGCTATCCAAACAACAAAGCATCATTCGGCTGCTTTCGAACAATGAAGACGGCATTTCAGAGCATTTTGGAAAGCAAGGAGTTTGGACAGCAGATCGCCGCCTCTTTTTCGTCATTTCTCACCTTTTGCAAGGCGAGCGAATTGCGGTTTGCACCGTGACAACCTGGCGATGTATATCTCTCAAAAACCTAGCAAAGCCCAGGTCTTTAAGCACGTTGATGTGGTGCTGACACTCGAAAGCCATAGGTTCCTTATAAAACCTCGCTTTCAACTTCCAAAAAACCCAAAAAAATCCCTAGTATTATGCTGTACCCTCATTTAAATCATGGAAATTCGGTTATTTCTCTTGATTTGCTCTCATGCGAGAGCCAAAAGGATGGCGGTGAAGCACTGGGTTGTTGGATTTGTGTCCAATAACATCTACTTTGCATGAGCTATTATTCATCTTGAACCCAACGCCTTCACCTACAAACAAATCATAGGCTAGGTGATCTTTTCTCACCATCAAATGAATGTCAGAGTGTAGAAAAATTATTAGGTGCGGACACCGGAAGTAGCTCTACGTCCGGACTCCACTAGAATGGCGCCACGTATATAAATATGAATTTGAATACGGCTATATGAATGTGCATATGTTGAAGCTTAAGAATTCCTTTGAAGTCTTGCAAATTCTTGAAGATGAATTTAATCAACATGAAGAACATTAAATTGGCATGAGACTCTTCATCAACCTTCAAGGGTTCATGTTGTGAATCTCACGAGAAGCACGATTGATTGAGTTTGTATGTAATATTTTGTAAAACCAAATAGTTGATTGCTCTTAATTATGCAAAATCTCTACAATAAAAAACTCAACCTCATGCCTTTAACACACTAAATAACCATAAAATCAACACAGGTTGAGAAAGAATGCATATGTTGGAATTTGGGACTCCTCAAAAGTTTTGGAAGATACATATATGTGAATTCGATTGGTCAAAAATAATTATAAATTATTGTGAAACTCCTCATGTATCCTCAAAGGTTTATGTTGAGGATTTCATAATGCGAAGAGCCAATCAAACTCACATGTAGTATTTCATAAAACTCAAAACTTTAAGATGACAAATCATCTCATGCATGCTCCTAAATTCCCCTTAGGTCATGTCAAAATTGATCTTTAGGCCTATCTAGAGGTTTTCAAATGACAAATCACATGCACTCATTTCAAGGATCTCCTTAGATCATAGCAATTTGATCTTTAGGGCTTATCCATAAGCATTCAAGTGCTGATTCGCTTACACACCTCTAGGTCCTTTAGATAACATTAAAAGTTGTCTTCCAAATCTCCTAGGTGTTGTAGATGAATTGTACCCCTTCTAATGCATGTTGTTTGAAGTCTCCAAAGGCTTCAAGCACTTCATGGTATGAATCTGGAATTTATTGATTTTGTTTGGTGAAACACAAAATCAACAAGCAACCTTTTATTCCTCTTTTCATGATATTTTAGAGCCTCCTCAAGGTTTCAAATGTGCCATTGCATACATCTTAGCATCCCTTAAAGAGCTATCATTGAATGCCTCCCATAGCTTTCCTCATAGATCATGACAAAATTGATCTTTAGGATCCATTTAGAGACATTTAGATGAAAATCTCCTATTCAACATGGAGTCTAAAATACTCAAATCAAAATAGGGAATTCGCTTTCAAGTGTATGTCTCCTTCATGCATGATATTTAGAGCCTCCTCAAGGTTTCAAATGTGCCATTGCATACATCGTAGCATCCCTTAAAGAGCTATCATTTCATGCCTCCCATAGCTTCCCTCATAGATCATGAAGAAATTGATCTTTAGGATCCATTTAGAGCCATGTAGATGAAAATCTCCTAATTAATATGGAGTCTAAAATACTCAAATCAAAATAGGGAGTTCTCTTTCAAGTGTATGTCTCCTTCATGCATGATATTTAGAGCCTCCTCAAGGTTTCAAATGTGCCATTGCATACATCTTAGCATCCCTTAAAGAGCTATCATTGCATGCCTCCCATAGCTTCCCTCATAGATCATGACAAAATTGATCTTTCGGATCCAATTAGAGCCATGTAGATGAAAATCTCCTATTGAAATGGACTCTAAAATACTCAAATCAAAATAGCGAGCTCTCTTTCAAGTGCCCCCAATAGATAAGAGAATCCTAGACTCTCTTGACCTGTTTGTTGAAGCAACAAATCAACAAACAATCAATCATCCCTCTCATGTATGATATTTGGAACCTACTCAAGGATCCAAATATATCATTGCATGACTCCTAGCATGCCTTACTAGTTATCTCCATCTTCTTCATGCACTGTGTTATGGATTTCTCCAAAATCCTATGCACGTCATGTTGCAAGTTCTCAAACTTAGAATCAAATTCTAAGTTTCTCTTATCTCATTTTTCGGAGCATAGAACCAATAAATAATCCCCCATCTTTGGACACCTAAAAGTCCAAAGAATCCTTCATAATTTGTAGTACAAAACTACATATCATATTCTTGCATTTTCTTTATTCACATCAAAAAAATCAAATATCTATAATTGAACATAAAGTTTGATGATGAAATACAATGATTTGTAGTCTGTACAAATCTCCCTCACCTATTGAATCAAAATCAATTGGTGTCTCCTTTAGCCATCAAACTTAGGATTCAAATCCCTACTCCCCTTCCTCAGTCATTTAATCTAAACTAAGTGAATGGTTGCTTTTCCTTGAACACCAAATGTTCAAAGAAATATCCTTGATCTCCCTTGCATGATGTTTCGAACCTCCAAAAAAGAATCTGACATACATCATGATATAAACCCTTGAGCTTGGAGCCAAACTCCAAGCTCTCCTATCTTGTTGTTGACACACTAATTAACAAGCACTCATCCATCTTCTTTCATGCATGATGATTTGAGATACCCTCCAAGGTTTCAAGAAATTCTCATTGCATGACAATCTTGAACATAGAACCAAATTTTAAGTTCTCTTCCCTCATTTGTTAAATCTAAAATTAACAATTGATCTATTTGATATAGGACCAAAGTACTACTACCCTACATTTACTTAGCCTAAACTAAGTGAATGGTTATTTCTTCCTTGAATACCAAACGCTCAAGGGGTTTCTTCAAGTTTTGCAAGCTATAACTTGCATTTTCCTTACTTCTTTCCTACAAGCCAAGATTGTAGGAAAACCCCCAAATCCTCTTTCATATGCATAGCACCGAATATGCAAATGAATAGTTTTCTTTAGACATCAATTGTTCAAAGAATATTCATGAATTTACAACCCAAAGTTGCATTTTCCCCTCCTCTCATCTCTTTAACCTACGTTAGATAAGTGAATTCTCTTCTTTGGAATTTGCAAGACTTCAAGCTCTCCAACGTCATCCTCTCTTGTTTGCCTAACCAAGCTAGGAAAATCATCATGCATTATTGTTGACCTCATTTTTGTATGAGGATAGTACGACCAGTCCAGACCTTAGGATCTTTCCAATCCTTAGGATCAATCCTGACCCTATGATCAATATGATCCTAGATCAATCCAGATTCAAATCAATCCTGATCTCAGATCAATCTAATTTTCAGACAATTCTAGACCCTAGGATCTTTCCTAAATTTTAGATCTTAGGATCATTTTAGGCCTTAGGATCCTCCTAGAATCAGAACTTTAGGATCTACTCTATATCCTAAGATTTCTCTAGATCTCAGAACTTCTAGATCTTAGGGTTATTCTCGATCTCAGAGCTTAGGACTTCTAGACTCTAGAATCTTTTTAGACTTCAGTCCCTAGGTTCTACTCTAGACCCTAGGATTCCTTTAAGCTGATCCAGACCCTATGATCTGTTTAGGCCCTAGGATTCTCCTAGATCCCAAGCCCTAGGATGTTTCCTAGATTCCAGACCCTAAGATCTATTCTAGATCCTAAGACTCTTCTAGACCCCAGACCCTAGGACTTCTAGATTCAACGATCTTCCTCGACTTCAGTCCTTAGGATCTACTCTAGACCCTAAGATTCCTCTAGACCAATCTAGGTCTTAGGATTTTCCTAGACCTTAGATCTATCCAGACCTCAAATCTATTCAAACTCCAGACCAATCCAGATTTTAAATCAATCTATTCAAGAATCAAATCAATCCAAAGCTTGAGTCAATTCAAACCCCTGACCAATCCTGACCTTTAAACAACCCAGATCTAGTTGCTCCAGCCTCTAACCTGACCCTAATTCTATCTAATCATCTATAATCATTTAAATGATTATAAATGATTTAGGTAGCTCAAATTCTAGCATTCAAATCAAAAACCCAGTTCAAATCAAGAAATCCAGCTTGATTCAAAAATTCAAACCTCAAACCTAAGGCCAAAGGTCTAAGTCCTGAAAGCTTTTTCTAGCAAATCTTTGAACACTTCAAAATCCTATCAAATGACCTATGATTCAGGGTCTATCAGTTCCACACTGATGTGATAAGTCTCTAGAGACAACTCTCCAAATTTGAGCTCATTTTGAGGTCTCTAATCCCAGAAACTGAATTGATTTCCAAATGCTGTAAAACCTTCAAATATTTATAGTCTATGCTACTGGACCATCCACCTAGTGGATCCTGACCTTGGAGCCTTCTCCAAACCCTCAAATCACTTCCAAACCCTTGATTATGACCCATTGAGCAATAAACTGCATTTTGTTGGACAAACTTTGACCTCCAGTTTACCAAGGATCAAAATGACTAAAATATCCTTAGGAGTATGAATAGTCACATTTGGTCAAATGAGCTCCAAATCAAATTCAACCACTTCCAGCAAGTTTCAAATATCAAACCAAACCTGTTGGACCAAAACTAGACCCTGGGTTAACCTGGTTGACCAAGTCAACCAAGTTGACCAAACAGGCCTTTAAGGGTCAAAATAGGTCATTTTGACCAAATGACCTCCTCAGACCTTGGGACCACCTCCATTGGTCTCCAAATATCATTTTAAATCTGTTGAACCTATTCTCAAACCCTGGACCCACCTGGTTGACCTAATGACCCATTAAGGGCCCAAATAGGTCATTCTGACTAAATGACTTCCCCAGACCTTGAGACTACCTCCAGTAGACTCAGAATATCATTTTGAACTAATTGAACCCAATCTTTGACCCTTGGTCAACCTGGTTGACCAAGTCAACCTAGTTGACCCATTAGGCCCATTAAGGGCCTAAATAGGTCACTTGATCTAGGAAACCTTTCCAGACCTTAATACCACTTTCACCGAGACTCCAAATATCCTATCAAAGTTATTGAACCCAAACCCTAATCTTGGGTCAACCTGGTTGACCAAGTCAATCCAAGTTTACCAATCCAATCCTTAAGCTATTTTATTTTGAATCAAAATCCATATATACTCAAAACTCCACCAAAACTCCTTGAATATATGCTTTAGTAATTAGGCTTTGATTGGACCTTTGACCCAATCAATAGTTGACCAAGTCAACTTAATATATTTGGTCAAATCTCTCCAAATTACCATATGTTCATTCAAACTTCATCCTTTGATCTTTGAATCACTTCTAATTCCTTAAAACACCTCTTTAAGATTCTCTCATCCCACCTCATCAGCCATGTAGGCTAGTTGACTAGTCAACAAAGTCTCCAAAGAGCTCTCAAATGGTCAAATCCCACTCAACATTAATCCCTTTACCTAGGTCTTGGACTTGACACTCTCCAGGAGTTCAAAGAATCCCTCCCATGCCACCTCAGCTCCCCTTGACCCATTGACTAGTCAACATAGTCAACTCAAGGGTCTAAACCTCTCCAAAATGGTAAATTCCATTTCTAACCCCTTAGCCTCTGATCTAAGAGGATGTATGGATGTTGTTTAAGAGCTAAAGCTCTCTCTAAACCTCCTAGGCCTGGTCCAACCTCTGCTTTAGCTAAATAAGGGAAGAAGTGGTCCCTCCTCCCTTTTGAAGCCACTAATGGCAATAAGGCCATTCCAGCCATTCCCTCTTCTGCCCAATGGTTTGGGACACCTGTCTAACATCCAAGGGAGGCCTCTGATGCATCAGGGCCGTCCCTTTTCCTCCAGATCGTTTGAATAGGGCAAAAGGCCCATTTGAGCTCTCATTCCAATCTCCATACTCTCTCACTACCTCAAGCTCCTCCAGCTGCTCCCATATTTCTTTTGAGCCTTCTAGGAGCCTCTCCAGCTTTCCCGACCAAAACCACACCGATCAAAGCTCTCCGGCGAGCAGATCCCAGCGAAATAAAGGCTTATTACATCCAAGGCTTGTAGTAGACGATCCAGGACACTTCAAGCTGAGAGTTCAACTAGTAAGGTGAGCGTGGACAATCTACAAGCTCAGAGAAACCAAAAAAACTAAAATTGAACGGTTAGTTTTCTTAAAAACTCAAACCCTAGTTTAGGGAACACTAGGCTAATTAGCTTCTAATTAAGCACTTCTTAAATTACCCAAACGCAACCCCATGAAATCTATTCATGTTATTAATCTAGGTTTCAAATTTCAAATGAAATGATCCACCGATCTCGAGAATGGGCTTGAAAATAGGTTCTAGGGCTCGGTTCATAGTTTGGTTGAATAGCACAAGTTTTCAGCCGTTGATTTCTTGATCAACGGTTGTAATCTTGTTGTCCCGCGGTCCTTCCAACAGTGTATCGGCAGATGATCGAATTTGCAGGGTGTATACCTCGATCAGAACCGTTGATTCTGAACCACGTGGAATCAATGGTTGAGATTGGTGTCCACGTGGTTAAGTGAAACCGCGTGAGGTATTAGGCGGCTGACGTGTGTCTGACCGCCGCCGCCAATCATTGGCGCCGCCGTGCGTTTTGTCTCAGCAAACCAGTGTGTGCCACATAGCCCTCCCGCCGTCGTTTTCTTTTAAAATTAATTTTAATTAGTTTTAATTATGTTTTAATTAATGAAACTTCATTAAAAATTCAATTTTAATCCAAATTTAACGTATAATATGTCAAATTGAACGTATTTTGATTCCTTTAATTTAAAATTAAATTCATTTTAAAATATCTAATATATTTTAAGTTATTTTGAATGTTTAATTACTATTTTTTTATTAATTAATAATTAATAAATGAGTAATTTAAATATTTTATTAAAATTTTCTTTTAATAACTTGAATATTCAGATAAGATATATATATATATATATTGCTTTAATATAGAATTAATTTTAAAATTATTTAAATATGCCTTTAATTACTTTAAATTTTAAAGTTTAAATTAAATTCATATTAATTCAAAAAATCTTAAATAATATATATCAAAATTTCTGAAATTTTAATTATTTTAATTTAAAACTATTTTGAAAATTCAAAACTTAATTTATTTAAATAAATTGAATTACTTTAATATTTTAATATTTAATTAAATATTATATTAAGTAAATTAAAATTTTAAAATTTATTGTCAAATAAATTTTAAAATCAGAGGACCTCTCAAATATTTTAAAATTAATTTAATTATATTTTTAAATTATTTTAATTTTATAACCTATTTATATATATATATATATAGTAATATATATCTATATGTATATTTTAAATCTATTTTAAAATTATATTTATTTAAATCTTGAACATTGAGAGGTCCATTGAAATTTCAAACATAGGTTAAGCTATTTGAACAAGATTAATGGGGAGTAATGATTAACCAATGAATAATTACTTTGTTATTTATTCATTGATTAATCCTTCATTTAATTAAGCTTTAAATTAATTTACATGTGTAGGTGCATACACTCACATAGTCTTAGGGCTCTCCTAGATTTAGGATTTGATTATATTTGTGTGTAACTCATGCATGCTATGTCTAGGGCTTAGAAACTTTGATTCAAATCCATTAATCTAATGACATCATTAAGGATAATAATTAAGGACTTGTTTAGAGAACTTAGAATAATTCCAATAATTAGGATTGACCTCCTATTGACTAGAAACCCAAACATTTGAACATAGTGACACTCTTAGCCCTAGGAAAATTTTCCACTAAATTTTAAAGTCATTAAGCCCCTTAATTAATTTAATCAAAATCAAAGCTTAATTAAGCCTTAAAACCTTCCAAAAAATATAATAAATTAAGATTAAACTCAAAAATTACACATAATATCTTAAACTGACCAAAATTGAATCCTTAATCAACGAAAAATAATATCCACCTCACAAGACTTTAAAATCAAGCTTAATTTAATTTTAATTGAAAATTAACATTTATTTAATTTAATTAATTAAAAATAATTAAAAATTCAAAAACTCTCTCAAACACTTAGGAATCTCTTCTTAGGTCATTCCTAACCTTTGGAGTTGATTCCAAGGAGTTTGGAGGTCATTTGGATTCAAACCATAAAAAGGCCTTTAATTAAATAATTTTTGAAAATTCAAATAATACTCAAAGCTTTGAAAATTCATAACTAATTCAAATGAACTCCAAATTGAGCAAACTCAAAGGCATATGACTCATCTTAAGGTCTAATATTTATCAAAAATGCTAATGTTTCTAGAAATTAATCAAATTTGAAAAAGTCACTTTTGGTCAAATCTAGTTCCAAATCAAGTCAAAACTTCAAACCTTCATAATAAAATCTAGAAAAATCTAATTTTAACATACTTACTGTCTAACTAATTGTATTAATGTCTAGTATTTTAATAAATATTAACTTTCTAGAAAATACTTTAAATCAAAAAGTCAACTTTTGACCCCTTAATTAAATGATTAAAATAATCTAAAAAATTCTAAAATTCAACAAATCATTAATAATTCTAGAAAACATTAAATCAATATTAAAACCAGCAACCAACCAACCTTAATTAAAATTTAATCAATCTTCAAACCTTAATCAAACTTAAATCATTTACTTATACCGGGTACCACTAGGTAGCCCAGGCCTACGAGGCTATTAAATTAGCCCCAAGGAAGGTGAAATAAACTTCACGGCCTCGGTGTGCAATAAAGGTGATATCCAACAAATAATTAAAATCAATTTTGAAATCAATTTCAAACTATTAAGACTTAAACTTCAATTAAAATCTCCCTTAAGCCTCTCAACCAACCAGAACATCAAATAACTTCAACTAATTATCCTATTTAGGACATATCAAAGCCACACAGCCTATCTCACACACTTTAGATGGTTTGTTAGGACAACCAACTCTAGTCTTAGGCTAGGCCGGTATTTACTTTTCTGATGTGTGTCGGGTTTTCAAGCTTTCACTACATGTTATTTGCTAGTAGTAGAATTACTGTGATTGTTTATTTATTTACTATATTCTGTGATATGATTGAGTGTATGTTAGATCTACCCCTAGGCTAGGGACGATTAGTACTAATTCAATCTTATGCAGGTGGCCATACTCACACAGGGCATTTAAAACTAAAGGGGGCAATCAAATAATTATGCTTTAAATTAACGCTGTTTTCTGCAGGTGCTCCAGAATGCTTAAGTCCCCCTTTAATATTTAAAGAGCATGGTCAAGCGTGGCTGTGAATTTAAGTATTTAAATTTTAAATATATTAACTGCTTGGGATATTTCTACAACTGTTGATTATTAGGATAACCTTGCAGGTTGTTGAGTCTGGATTTTAAATTTTATTCAAATGTAATTTGAATTGAAATTGAGTTGTAAATTATTTAAAGTGATTTGAGAATGGGATGTTTAAGCATCCAATTTGGAATTCAAAGAGGAAGGGACATCCCTTAGGGGAAAGTCTCTTTCCATTTGGAGATCCAAATTTAGATTATTTCAAAGTATCCAAAGAGAAAAGATAACACCCCTATTCAGGGGGAGTTTCATTTCATTTGGATATCCGGACCCGAAGATCCAAAGAGTTACAAGAAGATGAAGAATTGAAGAACAAGAAGACCCATTCTCAAAGTCACTTGAGTCTTAGGAGTAGAATCCGGGTTGTAGTCAGTGGTACTCGGCCACTTTACTTTCCTGCAGACCATCAGTTGTATAATTAAGTGGCACTTGTCACATGAACTTTCAGTTTGAATATTACATTTAATTGATTTAATTATTTAATTGATTTAATTGTTATGTTGATTGTGATATTAGGATTGCATTTTAGTAGTTTCTTTTGGCGCTTTTGTATGTCGATTTTGATTTAGCCTGGAACCCGATCGGAGGCTCGTGAGGGTACGGTCAAACTATTTCTACTCTAATTAAAAATTAAAAACTTTAGGCTCAGATAGAAACTATAACGTCTTTAAGAAGTAAGCCAGGACTCGTCGGGGGTTTTTCATACATTTATATTGACTTTTCTCTTCCTTGCAAGGCACCTCCCCGCCTGCGGGTTTTGGCAGACCACCTGACCTATTAGGGTGCAGTTCTGTCTAAGGGAATGTTGTGCAATCTCTAGGATAAAATCTATTTTTAAGCCTAATTTTAAAACTTCTTCATTTTGATTTAAGCATTTAATCAAGTCAACTATCATGCATTGCATTAGATACAAATTAAAAATTGAGTCTAAGTCTTTAATTACATTCTTAGCTTAAGCATCTCACCCAACATAAGTCAAGGGGTCAATTAGGAATCTGCTCTAGATGTCGACCCCAACTTCTTAAACTAACCCTAAACAACGTCCCCTAACCACTCTTTCATAAGAGACCGGATACATGGTTTTTAAAGCATTTAGGTGGTTTAGCTGGCTCCCCAATTTGGGCCTGGGTAAGTCTAGATTGTATTGCATTAGCTAGGTTCTAGGTCACTGATTTTCAATACCCAATTTAGACTTAGGATCTAAGGCAGATTCTCAATCTTAAGACCTCAATCTCCAGGAATCTAATTCCCAACTTCTAATAAAATTGATCATTCAAACATTAAATCTCTTTCAAGCTAATTCAAGCCCAACACTTAGGATAGGTTGGGGTGTTTCTAAAGTAATTGAGAATCTCAAAATACCTCCTACCCTTCCTCCTTTGACTCCAGAAATAAGTGTTCAACCTTGAACCATTCCCATTTGAAAATTTTAGTCCATACCTCCTTTGAGATCGAACTTTGAATTCTTAAATGAAATTTATATCGTTGTTTTAATCGAGAGTATTATAGGAAATTTTCTAGTTTCCTACAATGTAATTAACTACGAGGGTTTGCGCTCGTAGGAGATTTAGAAATTCAGACCTGATTTTCAAAATTAAAATTTTCAAAATCTTTAATTAATTATCTTTATGAAAATCAAATACAATGATCATTATCATCATTTTAAATGATTAATAATAAGCGATATTTTCTTTCTCCAGATAGATATGTCGTCTTATTATTATAACTTTGATCATGAAATTAATGATCTCTTTGCTAGATTATTATAGTCGAACATTGGATTAAACATCATTTTAATCCTTTGGAATCATATTTTATCTCTCCTCGAGTTTGACTATAATAATCAGGATAAATCAAGATTTGTAATTTGAACCTATTAGGGAACGATATGTTCACCTTTCGAGGTGATATATCATTTATAATAAGTGTTCGATTATAAAATTAAAATTTCAAAAATTAAATATTTCCCAAAGGAAATTAATTCCTTTTTCAAAATTATATTTTTCAATCACATCAAAAAAAATGGTCACTCCGCTGAGGAGAATCTCTCTCTCCATCTTTAATAGCGCTATGAATTTTGTTACATCGGTAGTTTTGACTACCTTTCTTCCGTTGGTCCCTCTACCCATTTCCCCTTGGGTGAGTGTGGCCAACTTAATTAAGACATGTGAAACGAGATGTGAGTGTAGAAATCTCCCTTTGGGTTGGGCTCAGACATCCTGCCTCCAAGTTCATTGGCAGAGCAAAAGAGTCGAGCCAGACTTTATTAACACCTTCCTATAAATGCTAGAAACTTGCATGCTCAGATCAAACAATAGCACGTTAAGTTATATAATTTGCAGAAAGTCTCTCGATTTCAAAAATCACCCCTTCAAAATCTTCAACGAAATCTAAACCTCTTTCAAATTCAACAATCTCTGCATCATATTATTGTATAGAGGATTGTAGTCCTTATGATTCAATATACGGGGTTAGATGTAGAAGTCATTCTTAGATCCCATTTTTAAAGTTTGATACTTCTAGCAGGGGTTACCTTTGACATTTCATCCCAAACCACTTATCAAGATGAAAGAGTTAGGTTGATCTTTTAAAGTATCTCTCTCAGAGTTTTGTAAGCCTTTTGTTGGACATATGTTCAACACCTCGAGTTTCAAAAATTAAGGGGAGATGCTGCAGGATTCTCAAACTTTCAGATATCTCCTTCAAAATCATTCAAATCCTCATTGTTGTATATTTTCCTACAACGGTCGTTGTGGTATAACATACGTAATGCACCTTTAATCCTTCCGGTTAATGCCGCCTTTAACATCTCATCTCTAACTACAACTTGAGATGAGAGAGTCAAGCTGTATTCTTTAAGACGTCTCCTAAAATTTGTGAACCTTTTGTTGAACACAGGTTCAACACCTTGAGTTCCAAAAATAAGGGGAAGTGCTGCCGGATTTTCAAATTTCTGAATTTCTTTCTCTTTGAATCAAATTCAATCCTCGTCGTCACATGCGTTACTATAACGGTCTCATGTAGTATAATATGCGTAGTAGGAACTCAATCACTTTCAAATTCAAATTCAAAATTCGATCCTCTATCAAGCTAAATCTCTGACATCTTATCCCTAAAATTGATCAATGGGGTCAGAGAGTCGAGTCAAAACCTCCTGATTCTCCTTGAAATTTGAGAACCATTGAGTTGGAGTTGAACCTAGCCCATTGGGTTTCAATATTTGGGAAAATCCTTCCTTCTTTCGAACTTTCAAACTCCCTTCAAGTCCATTCAAATCAAATTCAGGTCATAGTTGTTATATGTTCTCTACAATATTCTCTTGTAGATCAAACATATACAACAAAAATTCAAACTCTTTTCAAATCAAAGTCAATTTGTATATCTTATCATAATATATCAGATTATGATTCCTATAATTCGATATACTTGATAAAATATAAATCTAGCTCAAAATTCAAATTCAAAATTCTGATTCAAATCTTCTCCTTTTTAAATTTCAATTAATTCAAACAACTACAATAGCTGGAAAACTACTCTTCTCTGTTGATTGAAATGTTGAAGTAGAAGAACTGATTCATGCCAACATAATACAGTTTGGAATGGATTTTAAGTCTTTAAAGCTGTCTCTGAATGGTGGAACCATCATTAACCTCACTGTTGAGGGCGATAAGGAAGGCCCAGTAGTTGAGTTAGCAGTGGGTGCAACCAATGGCCTTCCTCCCATACTTATTTTTTCAGCCACCGAGCCCTATGGTCCATCAGATGAGTTGGATGTTACCCCCACACCCCCTGAGTCCTTAGTTCAAGATAAGAAAGAGAAATTTGGGGTTAAGACTTTACTTGAGAAAGGATCTCCCAGTTCTGAAGCACTTTTTGGCTCTAAGAGTGCTAGGAAGAACTACTTGAGGAGGGTGAGGAAGAAAATCACCAAAACAAGGAAGATTGCTGAACATAAAGCTTTAAGTCTAGTCGAGCTTGAGGCTGTTGAGGAGCTGCATATCCCTGCATCTTCTCCACTCTTGAAACGGAGTCGTTTCCATCCCCTTGCAGCTGCCACAGGGGAAGAGAGAGTTGCTAGAATTGCAAGCTCCCCACCTAGCCCGGTCGATTACTCAGTTAAGAGAACTCCAAAGGAGAAGCATACTTTGAGAACTAGAATGTTAAGGAACATCATTCACACCTGTGCTGCCCATATAAGTCAGACTAAGGAGTAGTACATGAGACACCTAAAGGGAGTAATCTCTTATAGGCTTGAAAAAGAGGTCTTGAAAGAAGAGAAGTCTGAAGCAAAGAACCTGACTCCTCAGCCAGTGAGGAGATACAAAAAGTTTGTCAAACAGCCTGTTACTTCAGTTCTAGTTGATGGATACCACTGGGTACCTCGCCTTCCATCTGTAAAGACGGAAGAGATAGTTTTAATTGGAACAAGTAAGGGACACCCTCCCAGTGGCAGTCCACCAGTTCCCCCTTTAAGACAGTCAAGACTAGCTTCTGTGATAGTTAAATCCAAAGAGATTATTGAGGATTTGAGATCATCAAATACTAAAGGTAAGGGGCCTATGCTGCCAGAAGAACCTTATGTGCCCAAGAAGTTGTGTAGACCTCTTAGGATTCGGATTATAGATAACCCAGTTCAATCACCAGCTGATGTCTCCCGACTCTCTATTAAGGTATGTGAGGATTCCACCCCACCTGATGTTGAAGCCCCCATTCAAGCTCCTCCATCACTAATTAAGGTGGATATCCCTCAGCCTATGGAAGATGTCACCCTTATGACTACCGAAACTGGGACAGTCGAAGGGGAGGGGACAGCTACAGATGCTGATGAAGAGATGTTGGAAAAGATAGTATCAGAATAGCTCACTGATGAAGACATTAAGGTTCAGAATGTCCTTGATCAGTTAAATGGAGAGGAACTTGATCAAATAATTAATTACAAGGGATACTTACCAATCAATGTTGAGTCAATCGATGGTAGACCAATTGATGAGGTAGTACGTGAAATTTGAGACATCCTTAAGTAAAAGGCTGTAGAAGCATTTGATCCAGAGGCCGATGATTTGCTGATGGAAGGTCCAACTGAGGATATCTATATGGTAGAAACCCGATCATCAGCTAAAGATGCTGAATCTTCAAGAAGTCAGCCTGATAAAGAAGAGTATGTAGCTGTGGATTCAGATTTAGATGATCCGGCCAAGTTGAGTGATAAGGATGCTTACATTAATAGTCTAGAAAAAAAGATCGAACAGATGATGTTGAAAGTTGAACAAATGTAGAACCAGTTTGTCAAGGGCCAACAGCCTCAATCCAAACGGTTGCAACCTACAGTCCACACAGTAGGTGAGCACAGTAGGAAAGCAGATACAAACCCTAAGACTCCAGATGTTACTTCCCCTGCCTCTCCACCAGATAAAGACATCTATCATATTATCGAGACTCAGGTAAGGGAGGCCTTGGCTCATTCCCAAGGAACTGTATCTATTAAAAAGGGAAAGCCATACCCGAGGAATATGATTCGGTTTCTTACCTGAAGGGCTTCGTGCCACCTTCTTTTAAAGTTTTTAGCGGTTTAGAGAACCCGAGATAGCATCTGGCCCACTTCCGAGTGAGCTGTTGCAACGCAGGAGGGTCGGATGCTCTACTTTTTCACCAGTTCATGAGTAATTTATCTGGTATTACTTTTGAATGGTACGCGGACCTACCAAATGGTTAAGGGAAAACCTTCACAGAGCTCAAGGGTCTATACTTAAAAAAATTCTCAGGAGCTCAGCAACGTGTAACCGTTGGTGATCTCGTCATTGAAAAACAAAAGCCGGGCAAGCCTTTGGTTGACTAAATCTTGAGGTGGCGGAACCTCTCGATGAAATGTGAACCCCAATTGTAAGAGCAACATGCCATGGAGATTCTTCTAAAGAACATCCACGGACTATTGCCTTTCTTCTAAAGGGATTCACAATCAAAACCTTTGAGAAACTCCTCAACAAGGCAAGTAATCTACAGGAAGAGGCTTCCAAAATGCCATTCCTGAAAGATTCTGCTGAGGAAAAGAGAGCTAGCAAACCATTGAAGTCCTTTGAAAAAAAGGAAAGCAGTGGTTTCAGCTGTTGACAAAGGAAAGAAACCGGTCAGTTCTCAGTCAAGTAATCCTCCAATTCAACAAACTCAGAAATCTCCACCTTTTAAGGTAACTTCTCAACCTACTAGAGAGTCTCACCCGATTACTTTTAAAGAGAGATTGGCTCGTCTGTACCCATTTAAAAGAGAGTCAGTGAGAAAGATTTTCAAGAGCCTTCAAAAGAAATCATATTTTTGATTGTCGGAGGCCAAAAAGCCGGAAGACGCAAATAAGAAGGATGATCCAACTTTTTGCCCCTACCACCGCATGTTGGGCCACACAATCGAGGACTGTACTATCTTCAAAGACTGGCTTGAGAAGAATTTTTGTCAAGGTAATATTATAATTTGAAAGGAGTACCTGGTCGATCCGGATTAGGGGTCTGTCAAGTCAATCTCAGGTAAACATTCTGATCTTTCTCTGTCCATTGAAGATGGTTTGGATATATCACTATCCCGGGCATTTAAAAAGTCGATTAACAAATCTTTTTGTCTCTCTCAATAGTTACCGATGAGAGCCTGGGGCCCGATCTGCGAAGTTGACCTTGAGGCTTCACAGGAGGACGTTGGGACAGTTTTTGCTCCAGTAGTCGTAGGAACTACTGTAATTGATAAAAATGTCAAGAGTGAACCTTTTGTATGGAGGAAATTTGTTCATGAGATATGTGTACAAGTGGTGGATGGTGGCTTAAAACCATTGGCCCTGCTAATGTTATCTGACTTTTACTTTGCCCCATCAATGGCTAAGGGTCGAAAATTAAATAAAAAGACTGATCCTTCTGCTAGTATTTTGGTGATTACTGTTGAAAATCCAATTTCAAATGACTCTTCTGTTGAAAGCAATTCAGAATCAATTAAAATTAATCAAGAAGTTCAAACACTCAATCCTCCTGATTCAAACACTAATCTGATGTCTTATCAGATGGTGAAACCCCTAAAATTAACATTCAAGGGAGTCCCATCGTGATAGATTTCTTAGATTCGGACTCTCACTCAGGAAATGATAATCAATCACCTAAGGAGAGTGTAGACCCCCCCGTAGTTTGCTCTTCTGACACGGCTATGCAAGTACAACTACGTGGTGGTAAGGTCTTACCGCCTAGGCTTCCACCTCAAGACAAAGGAAAATATGTTGTTTCTAATGATCTGATTCAAATCTCTACTCAACAATCGACTCCACCTCCTTCAAATCCATCAGGTCCTGACATTAATGTTCCAAGTGTTGATTATAATGTCTTAGCCCAACTCAGGAAGTTACCTGCTAAGTTGAGCATTTATGATGCCCTTATCCTTTCAAAAGAGATGAGGGAGACTCTAATTAAAGCACTTCTTGACCCAGAGATTTGCTTGGCTCAGTTAGCTTCAAATTTCGAGGAGGAAGCTTTGTACTTCAATGAAATCCTAGGTGTTACCTTCTCCGATGAAGATTTACTCCTCGGAACTACCGACTATAACCGTCCACTTTACATCACTGTGAAAGTGGGCAAGTTTAAGTTATCAAGAGTTCTTGTTGATCCAGGTGTATCGGTCAATGTGATGAACATAAAGACTCTCGCATACCTCAGAGTTGATACTAGCAAGCTTTCAACTGTTGCTGCTTCGTGGGTTCAACGGGAAGGGCGAGAAGGCTTTAGGTTCAATCACCCCTCTCCTAGAAATAGGGGAGTTGAAAACTGAAGTGAAATTTTATATCATTGATTCGGCGATGTCCTTAAACGCACTCTTAGGTAGGCCCTGGATCCATGAGTATAAGATGGTTCCTTCTACCCTGCATCAGTGCATCAAGTACCAACGAGATGGCATTGAATTTGAAATTAAGGGGGATCTACAACCATTCTCCATTCATGAGGTCAGGATCTACGAGGATGCAGTGTATTGTGTACCTAAAGGGTCCATCGCTTGTTCTAAGGTAGAGATCAATATTAAGGAGGAAGTAGAAAGTCAAAGTTTAAAAGCAATTCAAAGATTGAGAAAAGGAAAAGTCAAAAATCAAAAGAGACAAAATTCTAGTTGCGAAGACGATGTAGAGCGCGTAGTCTTTAGGCCTCCAAATATTTTACCTCAAAGAGGTGGGAGGATGGCCCAAAGAGCACACGGTCGAGGCTGCTCTTCAATTGAAAAGAGAAATCACCCAATATTCATCGAACTTGAATCAAGTTCTGATGAAGAATCAAGAAAAAGGGGCGCTATAATTGCTTTTGACTATACAAAAATCAATCCTCCTCTGAAGTTTGATCTCACCATATAATCAGATAGCGACCAGGAGGGTACTAAGCCAAAATTTCAAAGTGATGAGCTTGAATTGAGTATATATGAAAAGCTTAATAGGGCAGTTGAATCCTTAACCTTAACCCCACTTTCTTCTAACAGAGTATCAGGGTTAGAAATTAAGGACGCCCCTAACTTAGATGGAGAGATAAGGAAAGTCCAGAAATTCTTTTCTGGCTCTTCCTCCTCAAGGGATGAGATTGATGTAACCCTCGAGGAGGCAGATTTCAATAAATTAATGAAATTACCTTTCGACTACTTTCCTGTTTGTGTAAAGAATACTTTTTCTAAAGTCTCGTACCGTATCGATGGACTAAGGGTCAGGCTAGATACCACAAGAACATTTGAAAAATAAAAATCAATAAAAATCTGACTTATGGTATCGGCTTTGGTACCATTCATTCATTCGATGACGATGAATACTACGTAATGATAACCTATCATCTTGAATCACAAAATGTCCCTACTAAAGCCGTCACTCCCCTTGACGGACTTTGTTTGGAGGCTTTAGACGATCCCGATGAACTTCAAGTTTGGGATGCACCCCCTGAACTTGAAGAAGAAATTAAGTCGACAGTTGACAAACTTAAAGAAATCAACCCCGCTCTCTTGATGTCAGCCCCGCTCTCCTTAAACTAATCTTAAATAATATCCCTAACTACTCTTTCATAAAAGACCGAACAACATGGTTTTGAAGCGTTTAGGTGGCTTAGATGGCTCCTCAATCCAGGCCGGGGTAAGTCCAGATTGCATTGTATTAGCTAGGATCTGGGTCACTGACTCTCAGTACCCATTTTTAGACTTAGGTTCTGAGGCAGATCTTCAATCCTAAGACCTCAACCTTCCAGAATCTAATTCCCACTTTCTAATAAAATTGATCACTCAAACATTAAATCTCTTTCCATCTAATTCAAGCCCAACACTTAGGATAGTTTGAGGTGTTTCTGAAGTAATTCAGAATCTCAAGACACCTCCTACTCTTCTTCATTTGACTACAGAAATAAGTGTTCAACCTCGAGCTAATCCCTGTTGAAACTCCAGTCCCTACCTCCTTTGAAATTGAACTTTGAATTCTTAAATATAATTCATATCGCTATTTTAATCGAGAGTATTCGTAAGAAATTTTTTAATTTCCTACGATGTAATTAACTACGAGGGCTTGCGCTCGTAGGAGATTTAGAAACCCAGACCAGTTTTCAAAATCAAGTTTTTTTTCAAAATTTTAATTAATCATCTTTAGGAAATTCAAGAGTTGACGATCATTATCGTCATTTTCAAATGATCGATAACAGACAATATCCTCTTTCCTTGAAAAGATATATCGTACTATTATTGTGATCTTGATTATGAAATTAATGATCTCTTTAGTAGATTATTGTAGTTAAATATTGAATTTAACATCATCTTGATTCTTCGGGATCATATGTTGTTTCTCCTTGAGTTTGACTATGATAATCAGGATAAATCAAGATTTGTAATCTGAACCTATTAAGAAATGATATGTTCACCTTTCGAGGTGATATGTCATTCATAATAAGCGTTCAATTTCAAATATTAAATTCTAGAAATTAAATATTTCTCAAAGAAAATTAAACCTTTTCAAAACTACTTTTTCAATCACATCAATATATTTATACAAGGATTCAAAAAATCCTAAATTTTTAATTTGAGTTACTCTATTCATATAATACAATATGTGGATCATACAGTACAATTAGTTCAAAATGCCTATTAGTCATATAAAATGAATAAACACCAGTACGATCAGTTCAAAAATCATAAACTGGTCATACAGTATGAATCATTGATTGTATAGTACAATTACTACATTTACTTAAGTTCATCCAAAATGATCTCTAGGATGATAAAAAATCATCTTTATCCATTATTCAGTATTATTAAGATCATAATATACGAATAGTTCAATCAATCAAGGTTCATTTAAGATGATCGCTGGGATGATCTAAAATTATCTCAATCGATCGTCTAGTATGATTAAAATCATATTGTATGATCAGATTCATTAATTAAACTTTGATTTCATTGCCTAATTACAAGGATTAATTTAGGCATGATTTCAAATAACATATAGTGCCTGTTAGCTTTGTATCATTTATGTTCATTAGTGTAGTATTCTTTGCCTTCAATACTTATTATGCATGTGTTATCATTATTGTGCATTATTAAAAAAATTTCCTAGCTTTAAAAAATATTTTCTATGCTTTTAAAAAGAAATCACTTAGTAAGGAGGAGAACTTAGGAGAAAAATAAAATTAACTTATAATTCAACCAACAGTATTTGTCATCATTAAGATGGAGGAGATTCTAGGAGTTTAAGTTTGTGTTTTGATGATGGCAAATATTATTGGAGTGTATTTAATTACTCCTATATTTTATTATTGTGTATCTTTTTTGTGTGCGCTAATATTTCAGGTTCAGCATACACTATGCACCGTCACAAAATCAGAACTCAAGATTGGGTAGTATATGTTTGATTTATGCAAAAGTCAATACTTTTTATTTTCTTGTTTCTCTTAATGTAAAAAGGTATATATTAGCTTAGCAATCGTGAAGAGTGAAAAATAAAGATTTTATTTTATTTTTGTTTAATTATACTATACAATCTTAATTATACTATAAGATTAATTCAAATAAAAATTAATTAAAATATTTAAATTAAATCAAAAAAATAAATTCACATACTACTAATCATACAGTATGACCATACATCATACTGGACGATCAACTATAACCAAAAACTCCACCGTCAAATCCAACTTAACTAAAATAGACAAATTTGAATTTCAAAATTTAAATTATTTGTACTGTATGAATCATTTCATGTTATACGATCTTTAGATTACTACCAAATTAGGTTAGTTAATTAAGTAATCAAATTGGATCTGATTGATTACAGATTATATTGTATGATACTATATCGTGTTGTAAGAGTCATCTAAGGAGTCCATGGATGAAGTTTGGTTCATCTAGTACGATCATAAGATCATACTGTATGAATCAACCAAGGGCACTCAAGATTAGTGGGGTCAAAATAGGTCAACGGCTCGAGTTCGGGTCCAACCCGAATTGGTACAGGTCCAAACGGGTTAACTCTAACCCAACCCAATTTTGCAAATGGTTCAAGAAATCCAACTCGAACCCGACCCATGTAAGTTATTAGGTTGACCCAACCTAACCCACAAACTCGGACGAGTGGCCGTCGACCAAGCGGGATGAGGGATCTAGCGCAGGCACGTTGACACGAGCGATCATCAGCCAAGAAAGATCATGCATTCGTACTACAAGGGTTGGGTCGCATGTAAGGAGAGCACGGGCTGCAACCTATGGGGTTGAGTCATGAGCACGGACGTAGGGGTAGAGCCACGAGGTCGAGGGGCGGGTGTGCTAATGCAGGGTAGCTGGTGCGGGAAGTAGGCTGGGGGCGAGATCCAGGTCAGTTCCGGGTCATTTTTGGGTTTTCAGCTCAACCCAAATCTGACCCAGTTTTATATGGAAAATGGATTGACCCTAACCTAAAAGTTTTTGGGTCGGGTCCGAGTCGTGTCAAATATTGACACTCCTACTCTAGAATATTCTTGGTTGGTTCTGTATGATTTGATACTGAGTTGTACTAATCGTACTGTATTACTATGCATTTGGATAGTATGATTAGTTAAAGAACTTTATATAACCATCCCATAGACTATCCATCGTACAATACTACATAAAAATATTATAACTAATTGTATTATACGATTCATAGATCTTATAGTATGAACAGTGACACCTAAATTGAAAATTAGGATTTTCGTAAAACCGACTATTTAATCATCTCTTATTTTGCTTGAGAGAGTCTTTGTTAGTCAGGTGGCTTGAGTCTTCTATAAGCAAGGATTTGAAGAGAGAGCTTTGGGTAAGAGAGAGAGAGAGAGAGGGAGAAGAGCCTTATAGGTGCAAGGGAGTGAGAGAGAGAGAGAGAGAGTCTACACACGGTTGCTCCAACCAACTTAATTTTTCTTCCTCCATGAGTCAAAACTTTTCTTGAGGGAAACTCCAAGAATAAGCACTTGGGGTCAAAGGACTACTGGCAACTCCGTCGCACTAGGGAATATGAAAGTGATTCGACAACTCTACCGTACCGGGGAAGGTGAAAGGGATTCGTCTACTCCACCACACCAAGAAAGGAGAAAGAGATTTCACTACTCTACTGTACTAGGTAAAGGTGGAAGTGCTTTTTTATTTTTGTTTTTTTTTTATTTTTTTATTTTTTTATTTTGAGAGCTTCTCAGCCTTACTATAAAGGAAAAAAGAGAGACACTAAAGAGTTTCAGTGCAATACCCAAAAAGGACTCCAAAGAGTGGATGTATGTCAAGTTAACCGAACAACTACAAAAATTCTGGTATGCTCATTTCATTTATTTATGCATTTTAGTTTCTTTATTTTATTTTCTTATGAATCTGTGTTAAGCATTGATATTATTGTGATACGCAAATATTGAGATTGCATTGGATTTTATTTTTGTTATAAAAAAAAATAAATAAAAAGACTGAAAAAGAAAAAGAACATTTTTTGCTTTTTTATAAAATCAAAAACAAAAAAATATAGTTGTTTATTATTCACTTCTATATTACAAATCTGATTTTGAAATTAAATTATGAATTTGGTTTAAACTTTTCAAAAAGAATTTTTGAAAGAAAATTTTTAAAATATTTTGTGGATAATTCTGATTGAGAACACTCTTTGGCTGAGAAATACTGATTTTTTTTTAGTTTTGGATGAAGTTAATTATCTAGATATTAGAATTTACATGTTGGCATGTCTAGGCTATCAATCTATGAATGATCTTATTAATTTCATTGTCTTTCCACTATGTCGTAATAGATTAAACCAATTCACCCCTCTCTTGGTGTGCCTTTATAAATCAAGTGGTTTAATAACCATAAATTGAACTTTTAAAATATAAGAAATAATACATAAGCTAATAGGTATTTTTAGGGACAAATAGTTATAAGTAATTAATAAGAACATTTAAATAAAAAATGTTTTAATATTATTGTAGTAAAAAGAAAATTTTGTAGTCCAGAAAAAGCATGATTCATGTGATTCAGGAGAACGCCGGATGGGTCGAGCAAAGGGTTTAGATAAGTTTGATTAAACTAGGTGTTGTAGATTGAGCTATCCAATTTAATTACTAGAATGCAAGGTTTTAAAAATTAAACTGGATCAGCCGGTCCGATCGATTCAATTGTGAACTGATCCTAAGGATCATCCAATTCCACTACAGAAAATCATTCATTACCGACAAATTTTTTTGGCAGAAATCACTACTTTTTCAGTGGATTTGCAAGTTTATGGTAGCTTTCTGTTAGAAAATTTTTGCCTATAAAAATCACGTAGAAAAAGAAATGCAAGGGTTTTTTTTTCAACCAAAAAATATTCCCAAAGGATTTTCGATGATTTTAGGTGGATTCCTTTTTTGTTGAGAGCAGCGAGAGGACGGATTGGCTCCGTTCACCACCAAAAATTTCATTATTTTGTGTTAGGTGGCTCTTCCATGTGTCCTCTTAAATTCCGATCTGCTGCATCAAAAATAGGCTTTTCATATGTTCTATTAATTTGATCTTCATCCATTATTCTAAAAGCTATGGATGAACCGACATTAGTATCTTTATGTAGTGTGTACTCGTCATGTGAGGTCCAAAACCAATATCCAGGAATAAATCCCCTATAATATAAATCAAGCTTAACATCATTGAATTTAAGAAAAACTTTATTCTAACATCACTCAAATTCTTCGATACATCACTTAAACTCATTTATAATCATTCAAACTAAAATTACCCTTTAATATCTACTCCAAAAATTCATCACATAATCCTAAATCCTAAGAAATTAGTTAGAACACCAAAATAAATGAACAAAAATCTCTATAAATATGAAAATATTTACTATACAACAAGATCTTTGAAATTATATAACTTTTATTTAAAAAAACTCTCTAAACTTGGAATAATACATTTTCTAACGGTTCAAATTCATTAAAATGAAATGAGTAAAGATGTTGAGTTTTACCTTCTAAATCTTGAAGAAATGAAGAGAAATAAGCAAGAAATCACTTATATCGGTGAATGGGGGCGGAGCAGCCGTCGGCTTCATCTCTGGGAGAAAATTGTGAAAATGAAGAAGAGAGGTGTGTTGGGGCGAAATCGAGCCTTTCTGGCAGACTTTCTGATGGGACTTTCTGGTAGATTTTCTCTTAGAAATAAATACTTATTAGCGATTGGTAATCCGATGAAAAAGCAACAAGAGGAGCGAAAACCGATATAATTTTTTCGTTGGAATTTCCACCGGTATTATGGGCGAAAAAACCCGCCAATTTTTACAGGCAATATTTCCACCGGTATTCACTGATTTTCCTATAATGTTCATCCGGAAAACAATTTTTTTATCAAACTGATCTAAACTAGGAAAAACTACTAGTTCAACCGACAACTAGTTAACCAGTCCGATTCATTTGAACCAGCCGGTTCAATTTTTGAATTATTTAAATAATTAAATAAATCAATTTAATACATTAAGAATAAATATTAAGTAATATTTGTAATTTAATAGGTTAATTAAAATAAAAAATGCTTTAATTTTTAAATAACAAAATTTTTACTAAGTATTTCACATGTTCTTATCCCGTCCAAATTCAAAAAGCAATATAAATTATAAACATTGCTAAGAGGAAGTTCCCTAAGTGATGCGAGACTAAATAAGTTGAAGTTCTTACTTCATAAATTTATAACATATGTTATAAATTTTAAAACATATTTTTAAATAAATTTTTTATGATGTAAATATAATTTATTTTTAATTAATAATATTAAATAAATTATATACTTCATTTATTTTATATGTACTATAAAAATAATTTTTTTTATTTATTAATAATAAATGATCTAATCTTAATAATTTATAAATATAAAATTTTAATATGAATTTAATATATAATTTATAGGTGTAAATTAGATATAAATATATAACAAAAATTAACAATAATTTATAATAAATTTATAAATTTATATGTAAGTTAAGTTTTTGTTAAATTTGAATTCAATTTAAAGATTGAATATTTTCAAATTAAAAATTACATAAGATATTATTAATGTGTGAATTCAATTTATTTTTTAATCAAAAATTTCTATTGTTACATGATTATTCTTTTAAATTTTATTTAAATAATATTCATATTTCATTATTCGGTTCAACCTTGACCTCGATCGACAATTGAACCCTAAATCTCTCTTTTTGGTTCTATGTCCGGTCCAATTTTTGCAACCTTGCTAAAAATGTCTAAAATATTTCATTTATTTAGAATAATTATTTTTTGGGAAATTTTGGGGCAAAGCCCTTGTATTAAAGAAAAATCATTACAACAAAGAGAAACCTATAAGTGAAAAAACAAGAGCCTAAAGCTACAAAAATAATAAATCTTCAAAAGCCTAAAACAAAACAGGCATTGAAGAGAAGAATTCCAAAGAAATAGGATTCAAAGTGGTGGCAATCTGACCCTTACAAACATCAGAATATCAGAGAGAAAGGACGAGGAGGGCCCTCAAAAATCCCAGGTTGCCACAAGGCCAAAAGGACCTAACCCAGCAGGACCAAAATCTGGCACAAGGACCTCCATGGGAGACCTCATAACGAAGACCCGCGAAAGAAGCCATCTAGATTAACGAAGCAGGGGTTGCCATAAGGCCATCCAACCAGTAGATGGCAAGGGTTGGGCCACCATCATCATAGTTCGTCCAATCTCCAAAAAACAAAACATCAAAAAAATCCAGAGAACTTTTCCATAATCTGATCAGAATGTTTCCAGCCTCTGATTTTGTATCTGATAGAATTTTTAATGGTGCAAATAACATTGTTAAGGGACTCCCAAGAACCAAAAAATTTTTGATTGTTCCTTTCCCTCCATAAATAATAGATAGAGCAGCAAACCACCAGGAAGCAAACTTGTTTAACCCAAGCATTCCAATCCAAAGTATTCTCCAAAAATTCAAAAACCTGAAGTAGATTTGGCCTTAACAAAAAGGAATCCAAAGACGGCAAGAGAGAAGAGATCACCAAAAAGGAAAAGTCACATTCATAGAAAAGGTGGGCGTGAGATTCTAAAGCAGCGAGGCAAAAACAACACTCAGGATGAATCGGGATAGACCTCCTAATGAGTAAGTCAGACATTTTAAGCTTTCCCAATATAGCCATCCAGGCGTAAACAGAGAACCACAGGGAATGTTTCTTGTGCCAGACAAATTTAAACCAAGGAACCTCATCCATTTGAGCATAAAATGAGAAGTAAATGACCTAAAGACAGGTAGGCAAGAGCCATCCCAGTTAACAACAGAATGATCTGAGATAGGAATTGTGGAGATCAAGTTTCTAATATGCTCAGGGAACGTATCCGGCACCGCCCAGTAATTGCCAACCAACAATTATTTAACCAAGTGAGAGGAGCTGCGAGGTGGAGTGAAGAATTCTGCAAGCTTTTTTCCCATGCACCAAGGATCCCAATACATGGAGAAATTTCATTGAGGTCCAATAACCAAGGAAATTTTATGTAAAATTTTAGAAGCAGTCAAGCAAATAAGTTTCCAAAATTTGGTGGCATAGACCAGAGCCTTCCTCCAAGGAGAAATGTATTTAGCCCTAAGCCAAGAGCACATAATGGAGTCTTAAGTGTAAAGATGCCAAATATAAGAATAGGCCACCCCATGATAGAGTGAGTCAATGGAAGGGATGCCGAGCCCCCCAAAGGTTTGGGAAGACTAGTAGATTTCCAAGCTATCAAGTGAAGTTTATTCCCTTTCACATCTCCATGATAAAGAAACCTCGAGTAAAGTTTAGATATGTTTTTACGGATGTCTTTAGGCATAATAGAACCTCTAACCAGTAAGCTAAAGTGTTCGCAATGGAAAACTTCAAGAATTGAACCTACTTGTAAAAGAAAGAAACCTTACTTTCCAACCATCAAGTAGAGCAGAAATCCTACTCAGGAGTGGTTGGAAGTGAGTAAAATGAAGGTTTTTATGGGATATGGGAAGGCCAAGGAATTTAAGGCAGTCTTCCACTTGGGAGCTATACAAGATGCCACCAATCACAGAGATTAGGTGATTAGGAACACTTTTGGAAAGAGGATGGAGCTTTTGGTAGGATTAATAAATAGGCTAGAGGCATTAGCAAAATCAGACAGAGCAACCTTGAGAATGGAGGCGTTGTGAGAAGAAGCAATGCCAAACACAAGTAGATCATCAGCATAAAGAAGATGGTTGAGGTTTAGCCCATTATATTCCACCCAAATGAAAGGAGAGTGGAAAATGAGGCTACGGGAGAGAGCATCCATCACAACATAAAAGAGAAGAGGTGATAATGGACATCCTATAAGTACGAGATGCACCAAGAGGGGGGGTGAATTGGTATTTTAAAAATTTAACCCTACACAAGAGTTCTAATTTTTTTGTATTTTCAAAACATAATTTAACGACTAATGTGCGGAAGCAAATACAACGTTCACAACGATGAAATTGATAGTTCAATTTTAGATTTTACACCACAATATTTAAATACTAATTTTTCACCAAGCAATTAAAACGCACAAATTAAAAGCATGAAAAGTAAAGTACGGTAAACAGGAAAAAAAATACCAGAGATTTTTATAGTGGTTCGGTCACTTGACCTACGTCCACTCCCCGGAGTCCTCTACTCCGGGATTTGCACTAGTAAAAGTTGACTCTCCTTTTGCCCCCACAGCAAGGCGGAGAAGCCTTTACAATACTCACTTTCACCTCCCTCGGTGCGGCGGAATACCAAACGCTATGTCACCCTCCTGGTGACGGCAGCTGACCTTCTCCTTTTTCTCCCTCCTGGAGATGGCAGAGTATCTTGGCGATGTTGATCTTGAAGTGACTCTTCCCTCGAGAACTTTCTTGAAGCTTCCAAAGCCACAAGAGGAGCAAAGCATGCAGCTAGCTTGGAGCCACCGTGTGATCCCCTCACACTACTTCTCCCTCACGCTCAAGCTCACCTTCACCTTCCTCTCTCAAGCTCTAGATCTCTCCAAAAATTTCTCTCTACCGAATCCCCTTCTTTTTCCTCCAAGCCTCTCATAGCAAAAGGATTGATCAACAACTCCCTAAAGAAAATTTTAAGTTGTTTTTATATCAGGCTTCAGAAAACCCTAAAAGTTTCAACTTTTGTGTTTCTGTTCGTACAGTACGATCTATGATCGTACAGTACGATCAGTTCAATTACAGCTCCGTCCAGTACGAGTACAGACGAACAGGTATCGAATTTTATTCATATCGTACTGTATGATATGTATATCGTACAGAACCATACTGTTGATTCGTACTGTTCGTACGGGACGAACTGTGGGACGAACCTCGGGACGAAAGAACTCATCTCTGTTAGTCGTCCAGCACTCATTGAATCGTATAGTATGAATAGTGTTTTTCATGATACATCCTGTACGATAAGAATATCGTCCAGGAAGAATAGTATAAAAATTCTTGGGATCTTCTGGTACGATCGCTGGGACGAAGGAAATCGTCTCTGTAAGTCGTACAGTACGATATATTATCGTACAGTACGATCGACATATAAAATAGAAACCAACGTTTATTTCCTGATTAGGGAGATAATTTTGGCAAGTTTTAATTAATCGTACAGTACGAACCGTATCATACAGTACGATCAGTTCAGAAAATCAAATTCAAAAACTTACCAAACTTATTCTGGCGGCTAGGGTTTCACAATTACATATTATCGTACAGTACGATATGGATCGTACAGTACGATACGTTTGTAAACTTTAATCATTCGAAAATTAGCCGTTAGCCTGAGTATTTTTAATTAATCGTACAGTACGATCCAAGGTCGTACAGTACGATGTGCTTAAAAAAATTAATCATTTTAAAAAAAAATTCTCCCTCTGTGTGTGTGCATGGTTGCTCCTTTCACATGCATGCTTCTGTGGCAGACTCAAAAAAAATAAAAATAAAGAAATAAAAATTACAGACTCTTCAACATCCTATTCTACCCGGTTTGAGTCTCCAGCAATCTTTAACAGTGTGCATCTGACCTGAAATGTTAGTACTCATATACAAAGATTAAACATTTGTAATCTAACAGAAGTTTATATGTACTCAGTAAGTATTAGTTGTCACCATCAAAATTAAGTGCTCGGGATCCTGGATTTCAACAATCTCCCCCTTTTTGATGGTGTCAAATCATATTTTCTGATGGACAGATGTTCTGACTTCTTTAGCTCCCCCTCAAAAGAGTAGCTTATTAATTTTTAAATAGGAGGAGAAGAAACAGTTTTTTTATTATTATAACATAAATAACACAACAAGATAGAAAAAAACATAAATGTAGTGAGAATATAAACAACCAATAGCATTTAATAGTAAGCAAAAACATAATACAGAACACACAGAAAAATCTCCCCCTTTTGACAACACCAAAAAGGGAAGAAAAAGAAAAAACAAGTACACTGATAACAAACAGAAAACAGAAACATCTACAACAACCTAAAAATCTGGATCCTGATCCGGAGGTGGTGGTGGAGGGTCGGGAAGCAGCTGGTGGTACTGATGAAGGGAGGTGAACTGGTGATCGATCGATGTGAAGCGCTCCCTAAACCATTTCATATCTGTGTCATGCTCCTGATGTTGCTGAGCAATGTGGGCATCCAACCGAGTCTCCAGACGATCAAGTCGTCGAATAATGACGTCGTGAGGGTAGTCGGGAGGAGCAAGGCCAGGTGGTTGGATTGGTGGTGGCGGAGGTGCGTCAGCAGGAGCAGCAGCCTCCTCGTCATCAAACTCGGGATCGGCGGGAGCGGCCCCCCGATGGAACAAGATACGAAAGGAGGCATCCGAGTAGAAGATAGGATGGTGATCAGGAGGGAGCGGATAATGAAGTTGGTATTTTGCATCTAGGATGTATCCTATGACATGCCCTAAAGCAATGTTCAATTTACGATGGGCACCGGGATATCGGAAGACAGACAAGGTATGAATGTAGTCAAACACCATTTGGGCTTCATTGAATTTTGTGCCAGACATAATGAGATAGGTGACGACAGAAAGTAGGGGAGTAATATGGATGCGATCTCCAGCTTTAGGTATAACAGATGTGCGTAGGACATGCTGGATAACGCGGGCATTTTGATTTAAGGTTTGGACCAGGGGTAGGTGTTGATTGGAGGGGATACCTCTAAGGGTCATATTTACTGACATCCAATCATAGTCATGGGAGATCATGGATTGGGGACGAGGGCCGTCAGTGGACAGCCCGATGTGCTCAGCAATGTCGTTGATGGTGATAACGACATTCTGTATACAGACATAAGATGTGAAGGTAGTGTTTTCAAGGTCGACTCGGATATTGGCAAAAAACTCAAACAAGAGTTCGGAGTGAAATGAAAAAGCAAGAGTCAGAAGGAATTGAAGGCTAGTAGAGGCGAACAGATTCATCACCTCGAAATTTAGGGCGGCCTGATTGAGCATGCGGGATGGAGTGAACTTGGCCTCCTTGATTTTGATATACGCTTTCTCGTCCGCAGCGGAGAGAAAATGATCATCGAAGCGCTGAGAGGAGGAAGAGCTCCCGACGATCATTCGACCGTGCTTACTGGACCCAGACATTTTGGAAGAAAGGATTGGATGAATGATGAAATTCAGAGGGATTGAAGGTGAGGAGAATTGGCAAAGAATCCCACCCATTTTATAGAATTTGGGGGATATCGTACAGTACGATTGAGCATCGTACAGTACGATATGCGCAATAATGTCGTCTGGACGTCTTTTCAGAAAAGTGAGTCAAATCGTACAGTACGATCAGTATCGTACTGTACGAACGTGAGTGTAAGGCGTTCGTCCCAACGAGTCGTCTGAACGACTTTTGACGAAAAGTGTTCATACAGTACGAACAGGTGTTCGTACAGTACGATAGGCAATAATGTTCGTACCGGTTGATTTAAATTCGTCCTAATCCGTTTAACACATGGATCGTACAGTACGATTGGTATGTCGTACAGTACGATGACCAATAATTAGTATCGTACGGTACGAGTGGTGAATCGTACATTACGATAGGTATAAGACATGAAAGATCTGGACTGTGAATGGGAATGGACGGCTGAGATTGGAGTGATTTGAACCTTATCGTACAGTATGTTAGTAGATCGTACAGTACGATTGTCAGAGAATATCAAAGTTTGTGAGCAACATGGGAAGAGGATCAGGAATCCAATTTTTTTTTGTGTTTTTTTTTTTAATTTAACAAAACAAAACAACCACAAACCAATTTTTTTTGTTTTTTTTTTGTTTGTTTTTTTTTTATGTTGCATTAGGCGTGAATGTCTATGACACCTAATTTGGTTCATAAAGTGCTAAATGTGTCATAACCTAATGGTTTTGTGAAAATGTCCGCCAATTGATCTTCAGTAGCAACGTGGTGCAGTTCAATATCTCCTTTGGCTACATGATCTCTAATGAAATGATGTCTAATGTCTATATGTTTGGTTCGTGAGTGTTGAATTAGATTTTTGGATATGCAAATAGCACTAGTGTTGTCACACATGATCGGAATGATTCCTACAGGTAGTCCTAGATCTACAAGCTGTTATTTTAAGCACAACACTTGTGCAACACAGCTACCTACCACTATATATTCCGCTTCGGCTGTGGATAGGGCTACTGAATTTTGTTTCCTACTGGACCATGAAACTAATGATTGTCCAATGAATTGACAAGTGCTAGAAGTGCTTTTTCTATCTACCCTACATCCTGCAAAGTCTGAATCTGAGTATCCTAAGATTTCAAAAGAAGTGTTGTGTCTAGGATACCAAATTCCTAAGTTCGGGGTGCCTAGAAGATATCTAAGAATTCTTTTGACAGCAGTCATGTGAGATTCTTTCGGGTCAGCTTGAAACGGGCACAAAGACACACACTAAAAATTATGTCTGGTCTACTGGCAGTCAGATAGAGAAGCGATCCAATTGTTCCCCTATACCTCTTTTGATCTACAGACTTTCCACTGGGATCTTTATCCAATTGAATATTAGAGCTCATGGGTGTATTCATAGCCTTAGCATTGTCCATTTCATATTTTTTCAAAATATCATTGATGTACTTAGACTGGCTAAGAAACGTTCCACCTTCCGTTTGTTTTACACTAAATCCAAGGAAGTAACTAAGTTCGCCCATCATACTCATTTCAAACTCGTCGCTCATTATTTTTGAAAATTCATTACATAGGCTTTTCTCTGTCGATCTGAACAATATGTCATCTACATAAATCTGAACAATGAGTACTTCAACTCCTACCATCTTCAAAAATAAGGTGGTATCCACACTACCCTTTACAAAGCCTCTATCTAGTAGGAACGTACTAAGTCTTTCATACCAGGCACTAGGTGCTTGTTTTAACCTGTATAGTGCCTTTTTCAGTTTGAACACGTGGTTTGGAAATTGTGAGTTTTCAAACCCCGGAGGTTGCTCCACATACACATCTTTCTTGATTACTCCATTCAGGAAGGCACTCTTTACATCCATTTGATACAGCTTAAAATCCCTAAAACAAGCAAAAGCTAACAGTACCCTGATGGCTTCTAGTCTAGCTACCAGAGCAAAGGTTTCTTCAAAATCTATTCCTTCAATTTGGTTATACCCCTTCGCTACTAACCTAGCCTTGTTTCTTACTACTATTCCTGAGTCATTCATCTTATTTTTAAAGACCCACTTAGTTCCAACAACACTTTGCTCTTTAGGCCTTTTGACTAACTCCCATACATCATTCCTAACGAATTGGTTCAACTCTTCTTGCATTGCTAGGATCCAAAATTCATCTCCTAAGGCTTGATCTATACTCGTTGGTTCAATCATAGATATGAATGCAGAATGGCTAACCTCTTTCCTAAGTCCAAGCCTAGTTTTTACCCCATCTGATGGGTCTCCTAAGATCAGCTCTCTAGGATGACTAGAAGAAAATTTCCAATCTTTAGGCAGATGTTCCTGAGGTTCCGCTCTAGTCTCTATGGTAATGGTTTCTACTCCCGTATAACCTCAACTTCTTCTTCTTCATGATTAGGTTCAGATGTCTTATTGGATTCATCAAATACCACATGAGTGGACTCTTCTACTACTAGGGTTCTCTTATTTAATATTCTATAGGCTTTACCTACAGATGAGTAGCCTAGGAAAACCCCTTAATCAGATTTAGGATCGAACTTTCCTAAGGGTGACTTGCCATTGATTAGGATGAAGCATTTGCACCCGAAAACGTGTAAGTGGGAAAGATTGGGTGTCCTACCCTTAAGCAACTCATAGGGTGTCTTATTAAGTTTGGATCTAACATTTACCCTATTTAATACATAGCATGCGGTATTTACTGCTTCTGTCCAAAAGTATCTAGGGAGAGTGTATTCAGCTAACATAGCCCTAGCAGCTTCAACTAAAGTTCTATTCTTTCTTTCTGCTATTCCATTTTGCTGAGGAGTTCTAGGGGCAGAGAAATTATGTTCTATTCCAACCTCTTTACAAAAAGATTCAAATTTATCATTCTCAAATTCCTCACCGTGATCACTATGAATTGTTAAATTACACATCCTAATTTCTTTGAATCCAAGTGGAGAAAATTCTAAATTCTTCAAATGACTCACTCTTATGAGCTAGGAATTTCACCCAAGTAAACCTAGAGTAGTCATCTACTATTACAAACCCATACAACTTCCCTCCTAGGCTGGCTGTACTAACAGGTCGAACAGGACCATGTGGAGAGTTTCTAGTGGCCTAGTGGTGCTGATATCCTTGATTGCATGAAATGAAGATTTAACTTGTTTTCCTAATTGGCAAGCATCACAAAGATGGTCCTTAGTAAAGTCTAACTTTGGTATGCCTCTAACTAAGTCTTTCTGAGTGATGTTCCTAAGTGTTTTCATACTAGCATAGCATAGTCTCCTATGCCATAGCCAAGAGTCATCTGCTATTATTTTCAGACACAAAGAGTTTGAGGTTTCAATGCAGTTCAAGTCTAACATGTAAACATTATTTATACGTTTTCCTTCTAACACAAGTGAATCATTTAAACTAATCATGTATTTGTTAGACAGAAATTTTATATCAAAGCCCTTGTCACATAGTTGACTTATACTTAAAAGATTATGCTTTAAACCATCTACTAAAAGTACATTCTCAATAATTAAATTTTTAGTATTTCCAATGATACCTGAGCCCACCACTTTTCTGGTGGTGTTGTCTCCCAAAGTTACCTTGCCTCCTGACGTGGCCTCCAGTGTCACGAACTCATGTCTCCAGTCATGTGTCTCGAGCAGCCACTGTCCAGGTACCACATTCTCTCACTAGGTCTTTTGTGAGAGCATCCCTACAATGTCAATCATGGATTAGCTTTGGGAACCCAAGTGAGTTTGGGTTCCACATCATGCTTATATGAATGAAATGTATGCATGTTATGCTGTGATGAATGCGATTTTAGTCTCCACACTAGATGTGTCCTATAGTGAATTGAGCACGTGCGAGCTATGTGACCTAGCATGCCACAAGAATAACATCTAATACCTGGAAATGGGTTCACTAATCTACGAGGGTGGTAGTGCCTATTTCTGGGTTTGGATGATGCATGCCGTGCTGGTTTTGAATGAGATGATTCACATGGTGGAGGCTGAAAGAATTCAGCAAACGTGGGAGGTTTTTTGTTATTCTCGTATGCATGAAATTTTTCATTTAAAAATTTGTTCTCTTGGTTAAGACTAGCATATTTGAATCTCAATGCATGCTCACTACTACTAAGTTCCCCTAATAGTTCTTCTAGCTCCTTAAATGCATTATCTAATTCAACATGTGATGATTTCAAGGTATCGTGTGTAGTGGTTAACTCAATATGCTTCTTGTTTAATGCATCGTATTCATCAAGCAAAGACATATGATCTTTATCTAAGTCAGAAAAATTCTTTACTACACTAGCATGCTCCTTTTGTAAAGTACTAAACTCAGTATTAAGACTAACATGCTTTTTCTTTAATTTTCTATACGAGTCATGGATTTTTTTAGAAATAACAAGCAGTTCATCGTAAGACAGTTGACATACCTCATCTTGATCTGATTGATCAAGATTATCATTAGTCATAAGACACAGATTCGTTACCTCCTCCTCTGCTTCTTCTTCCGATGATTCTGAGGCAGAGTCGGCCCAAAATGCTTTCTGAGTCTTAAATTTGCCCTTCTTGAACTTTGATCTTTCCTCACCCTTCTCCTTGGTTTGATGAGTTTTGATGTTGGGGCAATCAGCTCAGAGATGACCGGGTTTCTGCACTCAAAGCAAATTGTTTCAGATGCAACCTTAGTATACTTTGAGTTCTTACCTTTGTTCCAATTGCTTTGATGATGGCGATGCTTTCTTTTCAGAAAATTTTTGAACTGACGAGTCATCAAAGCTATGTCGTCATCTTCCTCCGCTACTGAGCTGTCACTTTCAGAATTGTTTGCTTTTAAAGCCACTGCTCGCTCCTTTTTCTTTTCACCTGCATCACTTTGTCATTGACTCACTCCTTGCTCGTAGGCAATGAGTGACCCAAGCAAATTATCAATAGAATAAACATTTAGGTCTTTTGACTCAGTTATTGCAGTGATTTTAGCATCGTATGAGCTAGGCAAACATCGCAGTATTTAGTTTACTTTTTCGAGTTAGACAACTCTCTTCCTAAAGCATGCAGTGATGTTACAATCTGGGTGAATCGAGTGTACATGTCAGATATAGTTTCACTAGGTTTCATGCGGAATAGTTCGTAATCATGTAACAGTATGTTCAACCTAGATTGTTTGACCTCACTAGTTCCTTCATACGTGATACACAGTTTGTCCCAAATTTGTTTATCAGTAGTACAAGTTGATACTCGCATATAGTCTTCTGATTTTAATGCGCAAAAGAAATAATTTAGACATTTAGCATTTAGTTGTGCAAATTCTCTATCCTCAATACTCCATTCATTAAATGACAGTTCAGTTTTAATTCCATTCAACATACGAAATGGTGCAGAATAACCTTCTTGGACTAGCATCCACATGCGATAGTCTAAAGACTGTAAAAATATAGACATGCGTATTTTCCAAAAATCAAACGATATGTTGTCAAATAAAGGTGGACGAGTTATGGAATAACCCTCCGCAGTGTTACGGTTACCAAATTGAGCCATGGATCTTACGTTTCTAGGTTTTCTAAAACACTATTTTGAAACCCCGCTCTGATACCACTTGTAAGTACGAGATGCGCCAAGAGGGGGGGTGAATTGGTATTTTAAAAATTTAACCCTACACAAGAGTTCTAATTTTTTTGTATTTTCAAAACATAATTTAACGACTAATGTGCGGAAGCAAATACAACATTCACAACGATGAAATTGATAGTTCAATTTTAGATTTTACACCATAATATTTAAATACTGATTTTTCACCAAGCAATTAAAACTCACAAATTAAAAGCATGAAAAGTAAAGTACGGTAAACAGAAAAAAAACACACCAGAGATTTTTATAGTGGTTCGGTCACTTGACTTACGTCCACTCCCCGGAGTCCTCTACTCCGGGATTTGCACTAGTAAAAATTGACTCTCCTTTTGCCCCCACAGCAAGGCGGAGAAGCCTTTACAATACTCACTTTCACCTCCCTCGGTGCGGCGGAATACCAAACGCTATGTCACCCTCCTGGTGACGGCAGCTGACCTTCTCCTTTTTCTCCCTCCTGGAGATGGCAGAGTACATTGGCGATGTTGATCTTGAAGT
Organism: Dendrobium chrysotoxum; assembly: GCA_019925795.1. Taxonomy (NCBI): domain Eukaryota; kingdom Viridiplantae; phylum Streptophyta; class Magnoliopsida; order Asparagales; family Orchidaceae; genus Dendrobium; species Dendrobium chrysotoxum. The sequence goes on along the minus strand of CM034313.1, from coordinate 11,311,126 downwards.
GACTCTTCCCTCGAAAACTTTCTTGAAGCTTCCAAAGCCACAAGAGGAGCAAAGCATGCAGCTAGCTTGGAGCCACCGTGTGATCCCCTCACACTACTTCTCCCTCACGCTCAAGCTCACCTTCACCTTCCTCTCTCAAGCTCTAGATCTCTCCAAAAACTTCTCTCTACCGAATCCCCTTCTTTTTCCTCCAAGCCTCTCATAGCAAAAGGATTGATCAACAACTCCCTAAAGAAAATTTTAAGTTGATTTTATATCAGGCTTCAGAAAACCCTAATAGTTTCAACTTTTGCGTTTCTGTTCGTACAGTACGATCTATGATCGTACAGTACGATCAGTTCAATGACAGCTCCGTCCAGTACGAGTACAGACGAACAGGTATCAAATTTTATTCATATCGTATTGTACGATATAGATCGTACAGGACGATACTGTTGATTCGTATTGTTCGTACGGGACGAACTGTGGGACGAACCTCGGGACGAAAGAACTCGTCTCTGTTAGTCGTCCAACACTCATTGAATCGTACAGTACGAATAGTATTTTTCATGATATCATCCTATACGATAAGAATATCGTCCAGGATGAATAGTACAAAAATTCTTGGGATCGTCTGGTACGATCGCTGGGACGAAGGAAATCATCTCTGTAAGTCGTACAGTACGATATATTATCGTACAGTATGATCGACATATAAAATAGAAACCAACGTTTATTTCCTGATTAGGGACATGATTTTGGCAAGTTTTAATTAATCGTACAGTACGAACCGTATCGTACAGTACGATCAGTTCAGAAAATCAAATTCAAAAACTTACCAAACTTATTCTGGCAGCTAGGGTTTCACAATTACATATTATCGTACAGTACGATATGGATCGTACAGTACGATACGTTTGTAAACTTTAATCATTCAAAAATTAGCCATTAGCCTGAGTATTTTTAATTAATCGTACAGTACGATCCAAGGTCGTACAGTACGATGTGCTTAAAAAAAAATTCTCCCCCTGTGTGTGTGCATGGTTGCTCCTTTCACATGCATGCTTCTGTGGCAGACTAAAAAAAAATAAAAATAAAGAAATAAAAAATTACAGACTCTTCAACATCCTATTCTACCTGGTTTGAGTCTCCAGCAATCTTTAGCAGTGTGCATCTGACCTGAAATGTTAGTGCTCATATACAAAGATTAAATATTTGTAATCTAACAGAAGTCTATATGTACTCAGTAAGTATTAGTTGTCACCATCAAAATTAAGTGCTCGGGATCCTGGATTTCAACACATCCCTGACGAAGGCCAAAAGAAGAGTTAAAGAAACCCTCTAGACAGCCATTAATGCAAATGGAGAAATGGACATCGGAAATGCAACCTTTAATCCATCTAATAAATAGATCCGGAAAACCGTTTTGCTTCAGCCTATTAAGCAAAAACACCCGAGAGACAGAATTAAAAGCTTTTTTGATATCAAGCTTAGCACAAGAAAGATGTTTAGAAGAGATGAAATCTTTAAGCACCTCAGAAGCAAGAACCACATTGTCAAAAGTGCCATCTTTTATGAATAAAACTTGCTTGATTATCCTCAATGATGTACGGAAGAACCCCTTTAAGCCTTAAAGCTAAAAGCTTAGCAATTATTTTATAAAAAACATTGCAAAGGGATATGGGTCTAAAATCAGAAATACAGGATGCATGAGGGCCCTTTGGAATTAAGCAGATAGTTGTGGCTTTGACTCCTTTAGGCAAGTGCCCAGTTCTAAAGAAATGGTGTATCGCATTGCATACATAAAACCTGATAAGGTGTCAGGTGCTTTTAAAGAACTCAAAGGTAAACCCGTCAGGACTAGGAGTAGAAGCCTTGGATCTGCAATAAATCACATTTTTTATGTAATCATTGGTGAAAGGAGCCACCAAATGACCAACCATGCCAGTTGGAACTGATTTACCCACAAGAATACATAAGTTATCCTCATTGATAGGTTTAGGAGAATTGAAGATAGCTTGAAAGTGTTGAATGATAGCTTCCGCTATGGTATGGTGCTCAGTCAGAATACCCCTAGGAGTCTCAATTTCTTTTAAAAGGTTTTTATTCTTCCTTGATCTAATCTTAGTGTAGAGAAAACCAAGGTCATCCTCTCCATTAGATAGCCAGCGGGCCTTAGCTCTTTGAAAAATCCAAGATGTCCAAGAAGAATGCATAACAACAAGTTGGGAATTAATGATCTTAAGAGAGGCATTAAGAGCAGAGTCCAAAGGATTCTGATGTAAATCATTGAGGCATTGGAGTTGTTTTCCCTCTAACTCTTAATAGCCAAAGTGATGTAATTGGAGGAAGCCCAATTTCTAGATTTAAGAGCCCTTTTAAGATTTGTAATCCTTGGTATAGAAAGGACGTCGGGCTGCAAACCTAGCAAAAGATGTGAGCACATCATCCCAGAAACCATCCATACGAGTCCAAAAGTTTTTAAAAAGGAATCTAGAAGGTCTAGAAGTGGATGAAGAAGCATTGAAGATGAGAGGACAGTGATCAGAGCAGGAAGGGGGAACCACTCTGTAAAATACATTAGGATAAATCTCAAGCAATGTAGAATTAACCAAAACATGGTCCAGCTTAATGTGAATGGGTTGCTCAACCCTATTATTACACAAGGTATAGAACAGCCCAGTAGAAGCTAACTCATGTAAACCACAGTAAAAAATGACACTGTTCAGTTCTCCCAACCTACCAGGAGAGACCAGATTGCCACCAGCCTTTTCACCATCACTCCTGAAGCAACTAAAGTCACCTACAATCATCCATGGTTTGGGAGAGTGGGGCGATATCTCTCGAAGATTATCCCATAACAGCCTCCTATCATCAACAGTGTTGGCAGCATAAACAACCGAGAGTAAAACAGGCAGAGATGAGCCGGCCGACAGTATGCCATGAATTAATTGGGAAGAGCAAAAAGATGGGGTGAAAGAGAAGAAAACAAAATCCCATTTAAGCCAAATTCTACCCGGTGTAGAGGAGCTAAAGTTGTTGCAGCTATTTTCATTCTCAAAAACATAATGGGCATTGCAAAACCAGGGGTCAGATTCAGCAAATTGCTAAATTTTAGCTTCTAAAATGCAAACCATCTTCAACTGATGAGATCATACTAATTCTCGACAGGCAAACACCTTCTCGGGGCTATTAAAACCCCTAATGTTCCAACAAGTAAAGGGAGGTAAAGTCATCAAGACTTAGCGGCTTTTGATTTTTTGGCAGCTTTTGCCCTGGTGGACTTGGACGGAGGACCAAAATTTGATTTTGTTAAAGGTTGAGAGGAAGAGGGGGAGGAGTCCTCTCTGTAGTTGCCCAGAGAGGGGGGATCAGTAAACGGGGGTTATCCCGTAGGAGGAGGAGTCGTTGTAGTGGGGATGGGAAGAGTATCAGACTCCAAACCCGCAAAAGAATTACAAATAGGAATATTGGGGGAATGAATCAAAATAGGTTGAGAGGCATGTTCTGATAGGAAGATTCATCAGTTATGATTTTGGTTCATGAGTTTAGGTTGGGAAGGATTCGGTCTTTGTCTGTGCAGGGAGAAGTAGGAAAAGGACATTCTTTAGCTATAATTGAGGTAGGCGGTGGACTTTCGGGGGGATCGAGAGGAGGTGGAGTTACAAGAGGTTTAGAAAGCAAGGTTTGATTCCTATATTTCAGATTACGGCTAATACTTCATCCTCGGGGGCGAGGAGGAGGAGGAATAGGGGGCTTCACAGAGGGGATGGAAGGACAAAGTGAGAAGGGGTGGATGAGAGATCCACATCCTTCACATCTGACCGGCTTCCAGTCATACATCACCATAAGAATCAGGTCTTCCCCCTCGATGGAGATAGGAATTTCATCGGGCAAGGTAGAGTCTTTTGTGATCTGAACACAAACTCTGGCAAATGTAAGGAGAGTTCTATTGGCGGTGAGGGAATCCACATATAAAGGGATACCAATGAAGCTAGCGATCCTAGAGATGCCTTTGGGAGTCTACAGGGCCAAGGGAAGATCTAAGATCTTAATCCATAGGGGAAGAGAAGCCGATTCTTCACATTTGGGCTTAAATTTTGGGGACCATTTCTGTAAGATGAAAGGTTTGCCAACTAGAAACCAAGGGCCACCCGACCATACCATATCATAATCTTCAGCGGATGTGAATTTCAGTAGGAAAAACCTGTCTGCTAAGGAGAGAAGGGAGAGCTCACCTTTTAACTTCCATACCTTCCTCATGGATGCCAACAGCCATTCATAATAAGGTCTTTGCCCAATGGAGTAACCCACCAGGGACAAAGACCAAAGAGCAGCCTTTCTGACAAGTCGTCCGCCACAAAAGCTAGCTTCTAGCTAGGAGGGACAAAGTCAACATGAAACTCAGTTGGATTGGGAGGAGAAGAAGAGAGGTGGCTAGCATAAGAGGGGACCTGAGGAAGAGGCCCCAGGATAGAGGGGTTAGATAGGGGGGGGAATCATTTGGATTAAGGGCCATGCAGAGAGGGAGAGGAAGACCCTCTCCCTAGCAACGACGGGAGATCAGAAAAACCCAAGGAAAATGCCGAAGGAGAGAAAACCCTAGCAATCCTATTATGGGGTGAAAGGTGACTTGCCAATGATCGTATAGAATAATTATGACTAATATCATTTATACTTTTCTTTTACATTCCTCTTACGAAAGGCCCCCCATCATTGCTCTAGGCTAATTATGGCATCTGCAGCACTGACATCCTCAATCAACTTCTCAAATAAATTTGTGACACTTATTCTAATAGATAATAACCAATAAAAATAGACAAAAAATTAAAATGCCCTTTTGATCCATTTGTAAGCCCCATGAAGATGCTCTACTTGTCCTTTGCCTAGGTCATAGTCTATAAATCATACTCGTGAACTGCTATATTTGTATTGGCGGATGAATGGAAGATGCCATTTATGTCTTATAGCAAATTTGTTGAAATCTTTATAAAAATATAGTAAAAAGAAAAAGAAAAAACAAATTGAAAAAGGATGATACTTGCAGTAAGCATATTTTTTTTATTTTCTAGCAAGGAAATAAATCTATTTTAATTTCATATCAAAACATAAATAAAATTAATATGAACAAATAAAAATAGAAATGGTTCCAAATGAGCCATAAGTATATTATCATGCAACTTCTCACAAAGCAAAAATTCTAAACTGAAGAAATCAATAAAGTTTTTTTTTATCTTGCTACTTTTGTTATTGAGCAAAATAGAAAGAAGAAGAGCTAGAAGGGAAATGAGTGGAAGAAAGTAGGGAAATTATTTTGTGCAGACTCCGAATGTAGCTCTATGTCTAGACTCCAATACAATGCTGACATGTGGCGACCCGATGACCCCCCACCCCCCCTGCTGAAAAATTTAAAATAGCAATGTTTCCGTTAAAAATTTAAAATCAAGGCGTTTCACTTTAATTTGGTCGTTTAAAATTTTAAGAATGTAGCATTTCACTTTTCACCTTCTTCCCTTTTCGTAATGGTTTTTTCAAGCGCTCTTTCTTTTCAACCGAAGGATTGACCTTTTTGTAGGAGAATTTCTTTGTGGAAGCTATGGCTAAGGTTAGATTTATGTCCCTAGGAAAAAAGTTGTACTTTATCACTAGATATATTGATTCTATTTGTTCTGTAAATGGTTTATATAATAGAGTTGTCAGGGTTTAGGCTTAGGGGTTAGAGCGTTCGTGTGTTGTTGTAATGTGGTTATTTTTACTAATGTGAACTGTAAAATATGGTTTCTCAGTTTTCTCACAGATGTGTATTACAAAATCTATGTGGAAAATAGATTTTGTATACTTTGTACTCCTCTGTATAGTTACTGTGTACCGTGGTTGTGTACTGATGTGTGCTGCAGTGTACTCATGTGATTTATTTTTCATTCACATGATTAAGTTCATAAAAAAAATTTAATGATGTTTTTGTTCATTTTCTATAATGTTTACTGCTGTGTACTCCTATGATTTGTTTTCCATTTGCATGATCAAGTTCATAGAAAAAATTCAATGATATTTTTGTTCATTTTTTTTTACAGTTTACTATTGTGTATCATTGTTGTATACTGATGTGTACTCCTGTGATTTATTTTTCATTCACAAGATCAAGTTCATAGAAAATTTTCAGTGATGGTTTTTGTTCATTTTCTACACTGTTTACTGTTATGTACCATTGTTGTGTACTTCTGTGTACTCTTATAATTTATTTTTCATTCACATGATCAAGTTCTTGGAAAATTTTTAGTGATATTTTTGTTCATTTTCTATGTTGTTTACTGTTGTGCACTGCTATGATTTATTCCACTCGTATGATACAAGTTCATAGAAAATTTTAGTGAATTTTTTGTTCATTTTCTGTAATATGTTGTGCTTTGTACTGCTATATACCATTGTTGTGTACTACTATGTACCATTGTTGTGTACTATTGGGTAGTGAATTATTCTTAACCACTGCATACAATTTTGCAAGGGTATGTTCCAAAGATCACCTTTCATTATAGAAATTCAACTTTCAGAGAAATCTGTGATTTTTTGGTTGAAACTTTTGGCCAGGATTTTGTGGACAGATTAAATGAACTGCACATAAATCAATTTTTGTTTATGCCTCATTTTCATCAAAATGTTTCACTTGTATACATGTTGTTATTATGGGCAATGCTTCATCACCAAGGGCCATAAGCTATTGTTCACTGCAGATGAAGTTGCTCTTATTATAAGACTACCTAACAGAGGAACTGAATTTGAATTGGGAAGTGTGAGAATAACTAAAAAATCTACAACTAATATTAAACATGGGATTCTCTATCTCGATGAATCAACTCCACTTTCCCTTCTTGTGAAAAAATTTATCATATTATTGTAGTCCAACTTATTCTTTCTAATTCATAACTACAGAACCCCAGCTAGGGTTGTCAATGTAGCATATAATATAGATGATTTCACATCTTAAAACTGGACATTGTCCATTAGGGATTTCTTAGTGGGCAAATTTGATATGATTGCCAAGAAATTTATGAAAGGCAGAACACTGGGATATATAAATGGATTTCTACATGTGCTAATTATGAGTGCATCTAATACTAAACAACCTCTATGGATTGTAGGAATGTATTGGCTAATAGCTTGTGTAGATTATATACATATTTGATTTCTAGAGCATACATCAATCCACGCACCAGTGGATAATGACTCAAGACATCATTTTCATCAATGGGACAGTGATATTATGTATAAAGATTTAGAGGTCTCAGAATTATTTACTAACCTTTAGGATGGACAGGTACACATGCTTCTTTCTACTTCATGCTAATAAAGCTAAGTTGATTTAGCTGTGAGGTCATTATGATCGGAACTATTATGCAGATATTTCATTTCTTCCAAGGATTCACCCAAGAAGAAAGAGAACCATTATAGAATTCTCCCCCTCAATCCCCTAAGAAAACATCCTCTCTACCTCACACCTTCCTTAAACTTAAACTCCTAGGCCAACCCCCCCCCCCCGTCAGCCACCTGATTCATTCTCCTACCAAGGTTGCTTCTCAGCCTGTAGAAACAGTCGGTGTAAACCTTTGGAGCTTTCAACAAGCCATCACAAAGATGACTGCACTGTGTAAATTTTTACAAAATAGGTTGGTTAAGGTTGAATCGACCACTGGGTAGCTTGAGTGGAGAGTAATTGTAATAGAACATCACGTATTCAAACAAAGGCATCTGCAAATTAAATTTACTTCCATGGAGAAGTTTCTACTAGAACAATTTCTTGCATACAAAGCTTATCAAATAGGGGAGCCGATAAAATCATTCTTAAGGACTCTATCAGCTATTAATATTATCAATCCGCATGCATCCAACATTCTTGAGGAATGCCCAGTATCTGTACATCCTCCAGTAAATCTTCCTTCTATCAATATTAATGAGGATGATAATGTACCCATTATAAATTTGATCATGTCACCAATTAAAAAAGTGGCTTACCCTGATGATATAGTGAAAGAACAAGAAGATGATGAGGATGATGACTTTACCTCAACCTCTAGAACAGGTATAGCACGTCGAGTGCAAGCAAGGATTGCCAGAAGAAGAATTTGATGAAGACCCCATCCACCACTAGTCAGAAGGGGAAAAAGGGGCGTATAAAAAGTAGTTAAATAGTCCAAGCCTACGTAATAACTGCTGGCATCAGCTGCAGTAGTTATTGCGATGGATGAGGGATAATCCACCATTGCCAAACTAGCATAAAAAAAGATAGAATTTCTAAGGAGGGAGATGATAACTAAAGAAATAAGGGTGTATATAGATAGTTATTTAGAAAAGTATAATGGCCATTAAGTTTCAATTATGTTGAAATGATTTTTTACTGATATGTTATGATGCCCCAAAATCTAAATTGGAAGAATTATTTATTTATCCTTTAAAAAAATAATAACCAGAGCTATCTAATCTTATCTATCAGTAATAAACAGTAAAATAGATTCTATAATTTAAAACATCAATGTACGCATCTATATTCATTCCCAAAAATCATATACACTACTCAGGATCTATACAATCATATCATAACTATTCTATCCTGAGTACAAAAGAAAAATTAAAAGAAATAGAACTTGAAGAATCCATATCAGTCTCACACTCCTGCTCCCCTGCCCTGACCTGAAATCATTTAACTATATATAATGAGCTAAAACGCACAAATGTCACCAAAATCTGAAATTGAATTCAAAGCATGACAAATGAGCAATATGCATGTCAATAGTCAATTCATAGTAGTTTCATTCATATAATCATTGAATCAGTGCAAAAATAGTAAAATTCATATGTAGTAGTAGTATAATTTATAAACAATAAAATATTACTGTATGGAAGCTAGTAAAGCGATAAACCAGTATGAATGTCAAATTTATAAAATAATCATCATATCTATAATACCAATCAGTACAGAAATCATATAAAGCATCAAATCAAAATATCAATAAAGATTATTGAAATCAATTCAATGTAGTAAAATCATATAAGAGTGTACCCATACTATTTAGGTATTCTATATCATGTGCTTAGTATATCACATGCTCAGTATCAATACAATGAATCAACAGTATCAAATAGTATCAATATCTATATTAGTAACAGTTCAATAGTAGCAGTAAAATAATATAGTAATAGTAAATCTATGCAATAATACAAATAATACCTTAAGAACATGCATTTTAATAGTCATACTAAATAAGTAAGAAGTCCTAGCTATCACGGTATTTTTCAGTCTTGTATCAATATCAATAAACCATTGGCTTGGTACACAGAGTCGTCACGCTTTATCCGTCGGCATAGTAATCATCTTCATATAACTCCCAATCAGTGTATCATGTGAATCAATAGAGGATAACACCAAACCACAGTATTTAAAAGAAAGCTGGTCATCCCACCATCCTGTACAGGTCAATCAATCTCCAACTAATAGGTTAACCAGAAATTATTTGTCCTTTATACAAACATTATTAGCACAATACTATAACAGTAATTTTAATCACATATTACTTTTTTTATAATATATTACGGCAAATAATGCACAATTGAGCTTAATTCAAAAAATGTCAAAATATCCTAATTATAGACAATAAAAATTATACTCAGCAAAAATTCATATTTCTAGAATTTAACCAAATTATCAAATATTATATAAAATAACATTTTAAAGCTTTAGTTGAACTGAAACACTATTTTTAAACGTTAAAATAAATTTTTGAGTAAGCAAAATTTGTTGTATTTTTAAATCACCTAGTAAAAAATTTCAAATAAATACTCATAATATTTATAATCTTAATCTCTATAACTTATAAAAAGTTACGTGGTGAAAGTTTTACCAATATAAAATTATTCATATTTTTTGATAAAAGAAAGACAAATTTGAACAGAAAAATACCAAAAATATAAAATCTTTGAAATCAAAAATAGGGTAAAGGTTCCTTACAGTGAGACGAGTAAATCTTCTAATAGGTCTGACTGACAAAAATTGCTCCGCAGCCTTCAAATCTATACTTCATTTTCTCTATCCCACATTCTCTCTTAAATTTCCTAAAACGTTCTTTGTTAGCCAAAATCAAGATGAAAAAGGGATTTAAAAAGATTTTAATAACTCTTAGTAACTTAGGATATTTATATAAATATTAATATAATATTTAATTTAATCAATTTTTAATAAAAAATTCATATAAATTAATTTAGAACTTTAAAAATTATAAAAAAAAATCTATAAAATAAATTATTTTATCAAAAAATATTGATGAAATTGGTTTGCAAAATAGACACCTGATAGACCCAAAATCTTCACTTAGACTGACAAGTGCCAATTTCTTAAGGATTTTCACCAACCCCCAAAAATTAAGAAAAAATTCATACAAGAAAATACTATAATCAAACTACTATGGCAAAGACAATTTTAAATTTGGAGTTATAACAACTCTAGAAAAAATTTGTAAAGTCAAAATATAGGCTATTACAATCTACCCACCTTAAGAAAATATCATCCCCGACATTTCCCTTAAGATTTCAGGCATAAAATCAATATAAATCAAATTCATATAATTAAAACTCAAATCAAATCAAAATTAAATCAAAACTCATTTAAAAATTATACAATCATGCAGTTTATTCTCACATGTCATTCAATTATACATGATATGCTATGTCATTCAATCATTTAAATAAATTTCTTACCAGTAAAGCTTTCAGGTTGTTGTTGATCTTCTAGATACTGTAATTTGTATACATGTGGCATAACTGGAGTAGGTAAAGTAGGTCGTGGTGAAACAGTCTCCTTCTGACTACCACTAATAGCTCCATCAGCAATCCTGTTGGTTAATCTTTCACTATATGCTCTTGACCCTATAGTCCTCTATTCTGTAGTATGTCTAGACTATCCTGCATCAGAATCAGTTCTTTTTCTAAATCCCCTCTGAGGATAATCTGCTACCTTATGTCCCTGCTATCCATAGTGAAAATATTGCCCCGTCAATAAGTAGCACTGACCCGTATGTCGTCGACCACAATGAATGCACTCACTGTAGGTGCTAGAAGATGTTACTGATGCAGATCCCCTCGAATCATTATACTTGCTTTTATTGTTTTTATCTCTCTCTCTACTTGGTTCATCTCTACTCCTCCTATTGACAACATATCTAGAGCCCATCTTATATCTGGATGCTTGTGCTGCCAAATCAATCTCTATCAGTCTAGCTCGCTCTACCAACTTAGAAAAAATTTTAATCCGTAGAGGCACTAATGGATGTCTTAGCTCTCTGTTCAACCTATGTAAAAACCTGTAGCACTTTTCTTCAGCGGTAGGGATCAAGTGAGGAGCATAGCTAGCAAAAGTAGTAAACTTGGCATCATTCTACTTCATTATCTTACATCCTTGCTCCAGCTTAATGAAAGCTTCCTGCATCTATTGTCAGGCTGACAGAGGTACAAACCACATCCTGAATACTGTAGTAAACTCATCCCAAGTGATCTCAGCATTTATCTTCCCTTGAAATTTCTCTCTTTGCTATCTAATCCACCATCTCTCTACCTCTCCTTTAAATAGGAATACAACTAATGGTACCTTCTGGCTCTCTGGATATTATATGATGTCAAAAATTTTCTCTATCTTCAGCAAACAATCTTCTGCAGCTTGAGGTCCTATGACTCCTTTGAACAACGAAGGCTTTAGCTTATGAAATATCTGTAAATACTTATCTCCCTCTTCTTATTTATGCCTAGCTGACTTACTCTACGCATCCCCCATTATATGTGCTATAATAGTAGCCAACTACATCATACTTTCTGATGGAATTGGAGCTACACTGTGTTGCTTATTTGGTATATTTGACTCTAGATGATCCATTTAACTTTTCACCTGTATAGTTTAGTATGATCTGAATAATACACACATACAACTATATATGCAAAATAATGCACATAAAACTATCCATTTTACCCAACTCTTAAACAAATCATATAACTCTGATAACAATCAATTCTTCCAACAACTATGCTCTGATACTAATTGTGATGCCCTAGAATCTAAATTGAAAAAAGTATTCATTTATCCTTTAAATAAATAACAACCAGAGCTATCTAATATTATATATCAGTAATAAATAACAAAATAGATTCTATAATTTAAAACATAAATATACACATCTATATTTATTTTTAAAAATCATATACACTACTCAGGATCTATATAATTATATCATAACTATTCTGTCCTGAGTATAAAAAAAGAAATAGAACTTGAAGAATCCTGATCAGCCTTACACTCCTGCTTTCCTGCCCTAACCTGAAATCATTTAACCATATATAATGAGCTAAAAAGCCCAACAGATCACCAAAATTTATAACTGAATTCAAAGTACGATAAATGAGAAATATGAATATCAACATTCAATTCATAACAGTTACATTCATATGAATATTGAATTAATGCAGAAATAATAAAGTTTACATACAGTAGTAGTAGAATATATAAACAATAAAACTTTATGGTATGGAAGCTAGTAAAGTGATAAACCAGTATGAGTGTCAAATCTATAAACCAATCGTCATATCTATAATACCAATCAGTATAGAAATTATATAAAAAATTAAATTAAAATATTAGTAAATACTATCAAAATTATATCAATATAGTAAATCATATAAGAGTGTACCCATACTATCCAGGTATTCTATATCACATACTTATTACATCACATGCTCAGTATTAGTACAGTGAATTAGCAGTATCAAATAGTATTAATACTTATATCAATAACAATTCAGTGACAGGAGTAGTAAAATAATGAAGTAATAGAAAATCTGTACAATAATAAGAATAATGCCTTAAGAATATATATTTTAATAGTCACACTAAACAAGTAAGAAGTCCTGGCTATTATAGTATTTTTTGGTATTATATCAATATCAGTAAACCGTTGGCTCAGTAAATAGAGTCGTCACTCTTTACCTGTCGGCACAATAATCATCTCCTTATAACTATCAATCAATGTATCACGTGAATCAGTAGAGGAATACACTAAATCATAATATTTAAATAAAAGCCCGTCAGCCCACCATCCTATACAGGTCAATCAGTCTCTAACTAACGGGTCAACTAGCCTTTACTTATCTTTTATATACATATTATTAGCACAATACTATAACAGTAATCTTAATCATATATCCATATTCATTTCTAATATTATAACAAATAATACATAATTGAGCTTAATTAAGAAAATATCAAAATGTCCTAACGGTAGAAACCAAAAATCATACTGAGTAAAAATTTATATTTTTAGAATTTAACCAAATCACTAAATATTATATAAAATAGCATTATGAAGCTTTAGTTGAAATGAAGTACTTTTTTTAGACGTCAAAATAATTTTTTGAGTAGGCAAAAATTATTGTATTTTTAAAATCACCCTGTAAAAAATCTCATATAAATACTCAAAATATTCATAATCTCAATCTCTATAATATATAAAAAGTTACGCAGTTAAAATTTTACCAATACAAAATTATTCATATTTTCAATAACGGAAACACAAATTTGGTTAGAAAAATACCAAAAATATAAAATCTTTGAAATCAAAAATAGGATAAAGGTTCCTTACAGCGAGATAAGTAAATTTTCCAACGGGTCCGACTGACAAAAATTGCTCTGTAGCCTTCAAATCTATACTTCCCTTTTCTCACTCCTCAAATTCTCTCTTAAATTTCCTAAAATGTTCTATGTTAGCCGAAATCAAGAGGAAAAAGGGACTTAAAACAATTTTAATAACTCTTATTAACTTAGGATATTTATATAAAATATTAATATAAAATTTAATTTAATTAATTTTTAATAGAAAATTTATATAAATTAATTTGGGACTTTAAAAATTATAAAAAAATATTCATAAAATAAATCATTTTATTTAAAAAATATTGATAAAATTAGTTTGCAAAATGGACACCTAACAGATCCAAAATCCTCACTTGTACCGATAGGTACCAATTTTTTAAGAATTTTCACCGATGCCCAAAAATTATGAAAAAAGTTGTGTAAGTAAAATACTACAATCCAAATATTATGGCATAGATGCTTTTTGATTTGGAGTTATAATGACTCCAGAAAAAAATTAGCAAAGTCAAAATATGGGTTATTACATGTGTACTAATATGTACTGTTGTTGTGTATCGTTGTATACCACTATATATCACTGTGTATTACTTCTATGTATGGTTGACATCTATATTCTTTTAGGTCTAACATAGTTTTCACTATTGGTAATGTTATTATTTATGGAAGTCAAATTGACGAACTAATAACAGATAAGTACCTCGATAACAATCATGTTGATGCTTTTATCATATTTTTATATTATATATATATAAATATATATATGTGTGTGTGTGTGTGTGTGTGTGTATTCAAGTAATTTCTTATTTTGTTTAATTCATGCCAACCATACTTAAAATATACTATGGATACCAAAATATATGTCAAACATATCAATTGAGAATCCATAAGAGGTTTAAATCTAATATTATTACCTGTGATCAATAATATGCTTTGGACCCTTTTGGTAGTAAACTTGAAGAATCAAGTTTGGCAATTTTTTGATTCTTTGTTGAACAAGGCCCATAAAGTTGTGCTTCCTGAAATTGTGAGTCTAAATTTGATTTCCTATTAGACTTTCATCTTAAATTTTGATTCCACTAGATCCAAATTAATGTGGTGTCAATGTTTTGTCTAGATAAATTATCTTTATTAAGAAACAAATGATTCTTTTGATATTGATATACGACAATGGCATATCCAAACTATCACTGGTGTGCTAACCCAAAAAAAATAGCATTGGTTGCGGTATATTTGTCTATAAATATATGAAGGTTGCTATCCAACATTAGAGTGTCAACTGGGCTAAACTTAAAGACTGGCAAGATAAAATGCCTAAATTCAAGGCTAAAATGGTATACGCTATTCTTTGTAGAACCAAAAAATAACTTTACTTAAGTTATAGAGACATTTTTTATTTGTAATTGTCATTATGTATAGATATTATTCATTTGTATTTATAAAATAATAATGTATATATAAAAGAATAACATAGTTCTTAAGATAATTATTTGCATTCCTATTTATGGGAACTTCACAATACATTAGAAGCACTCAGAAACAATACATCAGAAGCACACATCAGCAGTACATAGTAATACACATCGGTACACAGTGATACACAGTGGTACACAACGGTACATAATGGTATAAAGTGTCTAACTTGTAAAAAGATCATGATTATTACTTCTTAAGTAGCTGGCGCACATGCGCCTGCAGTTGATTTTTTGGTGGACAACATCCAAATCATGACATTAACACGTACTATAAATCTTGCCAATTAGCTAGGTTTAAAAACTTCTTTCACTTACCTCTATGTAGTAACTTTTTTTATGCTTGCTTATATAAGTCTACAATGAAGGCATCCTCAATTGAATAATAAGAGAGATAAATAATAACATTGTTTACATCATAAGGTGGCCTATCAATAACATTGGAACTGCCATGTTCTCTATCATGTCATAGCTCGTAATAAAGCATTTGAAGAAAGTGAGCACTAGAAATGGTGATATTTCTGAAAAAACTTACTTTTTACACATTTCCAATCTCTAGCATTTAAAAAATTTCCTGTCATGTTTCCCTCCACCACCATCGCCTCTCTATACAAAATCTCGAGTATACAATCACAACATTCATGCCATATAATCATGCAACATCTATATATTTCATTTACCCTGGCTAATTGCTCAAGTAGACTGTCAGAGCACCTTGACATACATTTATGCATCCTACTGCTTGTGATGTCCACGAAGTCTTTTATCGGTATACCTCGAGACTTGTTAGTATCCGACCAGTACAATTGATAAAGCATAATCGTAATGCTTACATTGATAAAAAGGCAGCTACTAGAGGGAACTTGAATAGCTTAAATGTTATAATTACCTACCTTAAAGAGCTAAAAAGCTACAACCACCCACCTTAAATATCTGAAATGTTACAACTACCCCACTTAAATAACTGAAATACTATGACTACCCACTATAAATAGCTTTCTATAGTAGTATACAACATCACACAATGATACACAATGGTACACAATAATAATATATAATAGTACACAACAATACATAGCAACAATACACAATGATACACAACAATAATACATAGTAATTCACAACAAAATAAAGTAATAATTAATGTAATTTTATAATACATAATGTGTTTTTGCAATGAATTTTAGGATACACAATGTAATTTTATAGTGAATTTATCAAATAAAAAATAAAATTTTATAATACACAATGTAATTTTATAATGAAATAATTACACATCATCTGTGTTGCTCTGATTCAATGATCTTAATCATCATTCTTATATATTCAGGTGTCGGCTGGCTGGTTGATGGCTCGAGAATGTATTCCTTTGTGAAGCATTCTATTATGTTTGAGAACTTGACCTGACACACTAGTGAACATTATTCTGTTATAGTGGCCTGGTCAGCAGTTTCTTTTTCTTACATTTTCTCTTCTCACAGTGACTCTTCAATCTTGCATTAGAGTTGCTTTTAAACCTGCACTTTAGTAGGTCTTTCAATTTTTTAATCACACCACGTGTGTTGCCTACAAACTTTTACTTTTTTCTCTTGCCATCCAGGATCAAGTCTATATTTTCAACCATGTCATTCATTACAGCCAACATGTATTATTCTGCCTCTTCATTCCCCTATGCTCATGTACTAATTTGGTATGCAAATATACTAAGATGATTTTGAATATCATACCACTACATCCTTCCTGAGATGTGATGTCTTTCTTTCCCAAATCTATGAATGTGTGGCCAGCATAAATATCTTTCCTATCTCTTGCTGACTTAATCTTAGTAATAGGTATTTCATAAGAATATTAAGTATATCTAACTATCTTATAACTCTCATGCAGTGAGAATATAGTAAACCCATCATGTCAAACTATCCATAGCTGCATTAAATGGTACCATCTTTTATATCAAAATGAATAGTCCAATGGATCGATTGATTAATCTTCTTTATGCTTTTGACGAAAAATGTTGATGAGACACTTAAGGCATAATCTATACATATTTCACCTACACCTTATAAAAGTTCTTCTTCAAAAAATAAATATAATTTTCTTGAATAAAATTGGGTAGCTTACTTTAGTATTGGGCTACTTTTTATTACAGGTACTATTTTAGATTGGTTGCATCTAAAATCTTCATTATGCTAATTCCAATGCCAAGTCATCATCACATTCTCTAAGCCTAAAAATAATCAGTTATAGAACTTATTGTCATTGAAATGCCATGGCACACATTGTTAGTAGACTTGCTATGCTGTGTTGAAAGAATATTAATGTTAAAATAATTCTTATTGAATGCTATTGACCACTTATTCCTGATCCTATAAAGCTCCATCAATCATTAATAGTTATGGAGGCTCTCTTTAGTGATCATATCAGCCCAGGTTCTCTCGAACGCTTCCTCATAATCACACCTACTTAAACACCTATAAAAAAGGCCTCTAACTTTGATGTTGTTATTGAAGCACCACATCTTAGACGGAGGCTTCTTGGTGATGTACCATTGGCATAGCCTATGGCATGTTTAAGGTTGTGTAATTTTTATTACCCTAACCATGATTTGGTCATGATTAGTAAATATTGTAATGAGATATTTATTACTTATTATTCGTATAAATATTCTAAATAATCATATAAATAATTTAATTGTCTACTCTAATAGAAAGGCCACCCCTAACAGAATATTCTGCCAATGATTATTAACTCCAATAAATGGTGTACAAACTAAATTATATTTATTAAGCCTATAGCTAGTATAAAAAAGTATCGCATCTCTAAAATAATTATAATTTATTCTCCTCAACCCATCAACCCAAAAGAAATTCAATAATCTATCATCTTCATCAGCTTGGATGTTCCATACAAATATATTATCATTAACTTGTTGATCATTAAATAATTTAATTAGGAAATTGATGTCCCCATACTCAATATTCACTCTTTTCTCTTTTTGAATATAGTTATATACATCCCTCTTAGAGAATTCAATATTTTATAAACCTCTAACTTCATCAGTTAGGTAGGTAAATGCATTAATGATTCTTATTCTGGCTTCTATCATTAATTTAAGAACTGATGCTTTCACATCATTAATATTTCAAGATGATGTAAGCAGATGTTGATCTTCTGGCCTAGCTGATTCATGATTGTGGTTCTCTATACATTTTTTGCGCCATCCAAATTCCATCTTCATCCACTAAAAATATAATCATAGCGGGACACCCCATTCTGGTATTTAATTTTTTATATTTTGATTGGGAATTTAAGTCAATACTCTTTTTAAACCCATCTTTTGAACAGACAAAGTCTTTAGATCTTATTTTTTTAGTATTAGGCCAGTAACTGTGATGTCTTTGCTAATACTAAAATTAATATTATGAGCATAATTGCAATACATATCGTATGCTTCCTTCTCATAATTATAAGCCTTGTGCATAAGAGAAACATATTGAATCATATTGATATAAGCATGACAGTACATAAAAGTCACAGCGGTACACAATAAAAATACACAGTAATAATACACAACAATATTACATAGTAATATATGTTTTATCTAAACTTGTACACATAATCTAAACTTTTTATTTAAGCTTGTGCAGGGCAATAGAACTTCGGAGGAGAAAAAAAGATTTGAACGAGACACCCTAAATCATTAGAAACTCTATATTTATAAAAAATAGTAAAACCTCTTCAGAGTTTAAAATTTACTGATAATATTCCTGACTTATCTCCCATGGTTGGCTGCAGTAAGTCTTCCTGGACATTTTGTGTAACGCCTTCAATCTCCTCAAAGAATTTAATATCCTCCAAACCGGTTTCTATTTTCATAGCCTCTTTCTCTATTTTCTTTCTCAGCTTTCTTCTAAGGAGAAATCCTGTCTCAGGTGGGGAAATTACTACGCCAAAATCCTAAACCCTAGATATTAGATACTATGCCCGCCAAAACCCCAAATATTTGGCGGCTAACATGGGTTTCTTTTTAAAAAAGCTTAAATTTTTGCAGGCCGTGCGTAAAATTGAAAAAAAAAAACACATGACAAATATTGTAAATACACATGTCAGCATTGTATTGGAGTTCAGACATAGAGCTACGTCCGGAGTCCGCACAGAATAATTTCCCAAGCAGAAGAAGCTGCAATTGTTATGAAATCACAGAACACCATAATTGTTGTCGATTGAGTGAATTCTCACCAAAATCATCATGATAAATGTTGTTAATTAAATGAAATCTGTTCAATTTGGAGACAAGTTCCTAACCAAATCCAATATGAATGGGAAGAAGAATTTTAAAGCATAAATAATGTTCTAATTAAGTTGTTGTTACTATTGCTATTGTTAAATAATAACATGTCCTCAAACCTCTTTATAAAGAAGAATTATAGTCTAACATAAGAAGTAAAATAACACCTTATAAGAAATTTTGCTAAATAAAAGAAAATCAAATTCATGCCACAATATCAAAAATAAATATTTTACAATGATTTATTGGAAAGGCTTATTATTTTGGAAAGGCTTATTATAGTCTCAACCATCTACATCAATATTTATTATCTATCTGGGATGGTAGCAAAGTTGCCAAAAGCATTATCATTGAAAAAACTTGTTAGATACAAACACCAAATAGTCAAATACAACTCTACATATGAAGAACCCAAATCCTACATACAGAATATACACAGCTCATCATAGCTTGTTGATTGAGAGCTTAGGCTTCCAACTAAGAGGTCTTGGGTTCGAATCTTTATGTATGCATTATGTGTATGAATTTATCTTAATTGATATAAATATTCCAAAAAAAACATACAGAATATGCATTCCTATATATTATTATATGTTCTACTTGTTTAATGCATAATGAGCTCATACTGTCTACTCCTACATTAAAGGCAAAAATTATAATCCCGGTTAAGTCACAGGCTGCCGGCGGCTATTTATTGCTTACTATAAAGAGCATACAACACGCAGCACCATGCTGTCTCGGCGTCCATTACAAGAGATTCATTTTCCTCGCAGAAACCGTTCGATTCTCTTTTTTTCTTAAATTGGAATCTACTGCGCTCTGTCTTCTTCTCTGTTCTGTCTTTTCCGGCGATGTCCTTTAAAGCTCCACGAATATCCAGCTTCAAAATGTCGTAATCATTAAATTATTGAGAGAGAGAGAGAGAGAGGAGAGGAAGATAGTGAAATGAAGAGCTCCATCTCCGATCGAAATCTCTTCAGCGACAGCGACGACGATGTCGTTGACGAGGAAGCGAGTTCTGTTCAGGCGGCGGAGGACGACGAAGAGGAGGATTCCGGCGGATCCGATGCATCGTCCGCCGGTAGCCCGCGACACAGCAGACCGAGCTCCTATAACACCAATTGGCCCCAGAGTTACAGGTACCTTTTCCATCTCTATCTTCTTCTCTCCGGGTATTGCGATTTCGTGGGATTCGAGGACCGTTTGATCGTAATCAGGCGGATGCTGGATGTTGTGGCTGTTGTGCGCGCTGATGTCCTGAAGCAGGCATCCTAAGCCCTAGGCAATCAAATCACACGTAAAACTCGACTATGATCTTGATCGATTGATCACAACCGTCCATTGATTCTTGTTACAAAGATAAGAAAATTGCTGTCGAGCAATTGGGTTTTACATCCAGACAAAAATCCTGGCACATGGTGCATTTTCTAAAAAAATTTCAATTCCTATTAGTTATATTGATTCGAACACCCACCGTTGCTTAGTTTAGTTGGTGGGCGAGTATGGTTGAAATCCTCCAACCCGTGCTTGATTCCCCTCGAGCTGCAGCGCCTCTTCAACGGACCAGGAGGTTTCTGGTGTGAGTGCCTCTTCTAGGTCAGCCGAGGATTAATCACGCCACCAAGCACCCTTTCGCGAGTGACAGCGGGTGAATACCCCATTCCAAAAGAAAACATTGACTCAAACACTCATACATATACTATGGTTTCGAGGATTTTTTTTTTCAGGGAAAACAAGGTAGCTTATGTTAAGGGTTTATAGGGCCAATTAAGACAGACTTTCATACACATCATATACTTAATATTCGAATTCAAGACTTCTTGGTTGATAGCCAAAACTCCTAACTATCAAATCAAGATGAGCTTCGTGTTTATGATTTGAATTATTATCTAAAATCCTAATGAAAACGACCATATCCACATCATAATCAATGAAGATATCCATTGAATGCTGATTATAACGTGATCATTACCAACATTCTTCAGCTCAATAAACATTAAAAATGACACGTCTGAAGATAGCGACCTCCAACCATTGAATTACAACATCAGCTTTTATATCTTATATTGATGAACAGTAAATTATAATATATGTGACAATAATTCTCTTTCATGAATTCTTTCGCTATCAGATAATAAATTGTTGTTAATTGAGGTGATTAATGGCTACCACATCAGCACAAGCAATATTCATAAGATAAATCTTGTTCGGTTTGTTGCATTATTAGTGTATTTTATTCTTTTTATAACCGTTTCAAAATTTTGGCGTTTGTTTCGATGAAAAAGAACGTTGCGTAAGATGTGCTTGAAACACATACACGTCTAGTTCATTTCTGATAAATTCAAATCAATTTGATCGATTTTTAAATACATCGTTTGTTGCCGCCGCTGCTACTATCACCCGCTACGTCCCCCCATTGATGCCGGTATCCGCCCCTATTGTCATTTGCTACCTTTCCTCATTGTTATAACTTGTAGGGCGCCTGCCACTACCACTGTTGTCACTGGCTACCTCCCCTCCATCGTTGCCACCCATAGGGCACCGACCACCAACCACCACCGCCGTCCATCCTCATTGCTTACTGCCACTTATTAGCATCCATCAAACACAAAATGTAATCTAATGTCTGTATTTTACACTCAAACATAAAATCTACCCTACTTTTTTAAACAGTATATATATATATATATTTCAACAAATCAAATAACTATATTTTTAAATAATGACTAACAAAATAAAAATTATCTAACTTACATTTATAATTAAAAAAATAAAAATTTCTTTCATTTCACCAATACTTTCACTAAAATTTCAAGTAAAAAAAAGGCCTAGAAGGCCTGTAAATGCACAAATCTTGATGGCTAATATTTTATTAAATGAGTTCAGGTGAACAACTTAAATATCCTTAAAAAAAAAATTGTTGTGGAGGGTAAACTATGATGCTAATTTAATATTACTTCATTAACATTGAATGATAGTTTAGCCAACTCTTCTGAGCCTGGCTTTGTTCTGGAATTCCCATTTCAAGCACATTTGGTAGTTGGCTTGAGTCTATTTTAATGGAGAAATGATTACGTACGATGTCCGGACAGCGAGAACCGTCCGGATTTACTGCGTATTTATTAAGTATCTGCTGCGTATTTACAAATACTCAGTAAATATTCAGTTGTCAGTATTATTGAGTATTTTGTGAGTATTTTCTGAGTATGAGTATTCGTTGAATATTTTGTGAGTATTTGCTGATTTACTGTGTATTTGCTGAGTATTTGCTAAGTATTTACAAATACTCGATAAATATTTAGTAAATATATAGCAATCCGGACGGTTCTTCCCATCCGAATTTCGCACAGAATAATTTCTCATTTTAATGACACTTTAGCCAACTCAAGAGAATCTAGTTCTATTCACCTTGTATCAGAGATTTAATAAAAAATCTTTCTTTGAGCTATTTGCAACAAATTTTCTGCTAATTTGCTTTCATTTCATTATTATTTTTTTGTTGCTTTCTCATCTTTTGCAATCAAGATAGGTAAGTTATTTTTTGTACAATAATTTCACAACCAACTTTATAAAATATTGCAGCTATCCGAAATAGGAATTTTTATGCTGTGCGGAGTCCGGATGGCGTCCGGACTCCAATGAAAATGCGCCATGTCCGGTATCGAGCTCGGTATCGAGTACCGCTCGATACCTGAGCGTAAACCGGACGGTTCTCCCGTCTGGTATCCGCACAGAATAATCTCTACCCAAGTAGACCCTTAGCATGGATATAAATTGGCAGTTTTAAAAAAAATTTATATCTAAAATGATCTATCATTTCAAATTAAAATAAAATAAAATAATTAAAATAATGAATTATTCATATTAATTTGATAATTTTCTAGAACCCTAAAAGATTTAGTGAAAATAGAGAGAAATTATGATTGTATAATAAAGAAATTTATGTCATAATATCCTGATATAAATCGTATCAAGATGGACTTGGAAGCCATAAAATTTGCTTTGAGATTTGTATTGCATATAAAGAATTTGTATTTTACTAATCTAAAAGTAAATCCAATAGCTAGGTTTTCAATCCATCTTGACATCAAGGTTAGGCTCTCATATTTAAAACTAATTTTAATTCTAGAAATGGGTATCGTAGTAGCTTTTTCTTTTATAAGATAACTTTTCTTGTTGTCGCACGTAAACGGATGGCAGAAGCTATGAGATTGGGGTGCATTAATGATCTATTTAAGGAAAAATTATTTTGTGCAGAGTCCGGATTATGAGTGTACACAATGTGTATACTGATTTGATGAATTTCAAATTCATTCATAGTTCATTTTTTATATATTCAAAATTCACTTGTAATGACTGAATTTCAAATTCATTGTAATTCAACTCCAATGTCATCGTATTGAGACATACCACTACCCACCTCTGCCACCCTAATTGTCATTGCCAGCCGCTGTCACAAGCCTCCCACTATCACCGTCTCATCATCATTAGGCTTAACATTACATTCACTTTTTTCAAATCAAACAAAAAATAATTTTCGGCATTTATTTTACACTCATTCAAAATATTTTTTTTTCATCAAAACAAATAACCTTTAAATTCATACAAAACCTAGATTCTTTTTTACTTTTTAATTGCTATATATATATATATATATATATATATATATATATATATATATATATATATAATTTTCTTTGGGATAGTTTTCTAAAACAGTTTTCTAGTAAAATATTTTTAATTTAAGAAATATTTGTATTAAAAATTGCTTTAAAAAACACTAAGAAAGCTAACTCAAATAAAATCTAAATCAGCTATGTCGAGAGATTATCCCATGATTACAATGAACAAAATTTCTACTACCGATGAAATATTTGTCATACATAATCATATATTCATATGAAATTATTAAATATTGTCTTTTACTTTAGTCAAATAATAGACTTTTTTTAGGGGATATTTAACAATAGACTAATTAGGGGCACATGCATCTCCTCTGTGATGGCAACACCCTAAATTCATTATAGTTTAATCATAGCAACATATTATAACGAGGCATCCCAACAATCATAATGACTGAGTTACATGTGATTTTTCTTATAATGTTCTCATATTCATTTATCAGAGACAAATCAACACTCAAATGTCAGAATTTTCCTACAAGGCTTCCTACTAAACTGAAATTTTAAAAAATATTAAAAAAAACAAATGAAACTTATTTATTTTTTTAATTTCATTAATTATTTTTCTCTTAATATATGAGCAAATTTAATCATAATTTACACATACACTAATAGGGGTGAGAATGATCCCATCTCAATTCAATCCAATGTCATCTTGAAATTGGATTAAACCTGTATATGCCGCCTCAAAATCGGTTCATGCATTGAATCGATTCACTTTCGAGCTGGTTCGGCTTATAATAAATTATTTATTTTCTTTTTAATCATAATTAAGTTGTGTACCAGAACATTTGCGATGGTAGAATGAGAGATTTTAATGTCATAGAGTTGTTCAAAGACCCAACACACATGTAGATGAAAAAAGAGTTATAAAAGACCAAATTTTTAACAAAAAAACTTCTAAAAATGAAAATAAAACTATAGACATGATACAATTAAACTAATTCAACTAGTGTTTGTTATTGGTTACAAATGACATCTTTCCCTATGATTTTGGAAGGTGAGCTTAAATATAAACATTTTATATAACATATTTAGTGATAAAAGTTGGAAGAGCTCTATAGCACGAGAGCTATCTTGAAGATATCATTTACCATTTATTTTAGTTGTTCATCCATGAGAAAGGAGATCAACGATAAAAATGTCCTGCATAAATATTCGTACTGACATCACAGTCAGAGTTGATGTGGTCGACGTGAATATGTTTCATAAGGGATGGCTGTATTCACATTATTGATGACGATAGAAGACGAAGCCAATGAACATCAATATTGACAAAGGACAATGGTCAAAATACTATAGTCGTGCAATAATGTTGAAAGGATCATAATTGGTTAATGGAGGTTGGAGAAATGTAGTTAAATAATATGATTGGAAGGTTGTAGTCAAGCAACATTAGTTGTTTAATACATAATGAGCTCATCTTGGATGGTAGCAAAGTTGCCAAAAGGAATTATCAGATACAAACATCAAATAAAGCTTTACGTCTGAATAACCCAAATCCTAGATACAAAATATATATATATTACTGTATATTATTATATATTCTATTTGTTTAGCACATAATGAGCTCATCTTGACACAGCTCGTCTTAGACTGCTGATTGAGAGCTTAGACTTTCAACTAATATGTGCATGAATTTATCTTAATTGATCTAAATGTCCAAAAAAAACAAATATGAGCTCATCTTGTCTACTCCTACATTAAAGGCAAAAATTGCAATCCCGGTTAAGTCACAGGCTGTCTCGGTGGCTATTTATTGCTTACTACAAAAAGCATACAACACGCAGCACCATGCTGTCTCGGCGTACAAGGCAAATTCCATTACAAGAGATTCATTTTCCTCGCAGAAACCGTTCGATTCTTTTTTTTTCTTAAATTGGAATCTCCTGCGCTCTGTCTTCTTCTCTATTCTGTCTTTTTCCGGCGATGTCCTTTAAGGCTCCACGAATATCCAGCTCCAAAATGTCGTAATCGTTAAATTATTGAGAGAGAGAGAGAGAGAGAGCGAGAGAGAGAGAGAGAGGAGAGGAGAGGAAGATAGTGAAATGAAGAGCTCCATCTCCGATCGAAATCTCTTCAGCGAGAGCGACGACGATGTCGTTGACGAGGAAGCGAGCTCTGTTCAGGCGGCGGAGGACGACGAAGAGGAGGATTCCGGCGGATCCGATGCATCGTCCACCGGTAGCCCGCGGCGCAACAGACCGAGCTCCTATAACACCAATTGGCCCCAGAGTTACAGGTACCTTTTCCATCTCTATCTTCTTCTCTCCGGGTATTGCGATTTCGTGGGATTCGAGGACCGTTTGATCGTAATCAGGCGGATGCTGTATGTTGGCTGTTGTCCGTAAAAGTCGACTATGATCTTGATCGATTGATTGATCAGACCCGGCCATTGATCGTCTTATTATAAAGTTAAGAAAATTTCTGCTGATCATCTGGTTTTTACATTCAGACAAATATCCTTGCACATGGTGCATGTTAGTGGCACGCATGGAAACAAATTTTCGGATATATTTTTTTAATTAACAATGTGTAAATTTAACTAATTTCGAATATTATGATGCATTTTAATTTGGGGGTGTCAATACTTGACACGACCCAAAAAACTGACTCGAACCCGACATGAAAATTTCGGATTCGGGTCAACCCGAATATGAACCAGGTCGGGTTTGGGTTCGGGATTTCGACTAGTTTAAAAAATCGGGTCAAATTCGGGTTGACCCGGAAATCCGAAATTAACCCGATTTGACCCGGATTTTGGATTTCCCGCTCAATCGCATTGTTCGTCCCGCTCAGTCGCGTCGTCCGTCCCGCCACTGCCGCTCAGTCACATCATTTGGCAGCGCAAAACAAACGACCTCCGGTCCAATGGTCCTCCGCTTCGTCTATTCGTCATTCTCGTGAGTCGGTCCGACCTTCCCTACCTTTCACTGACATTTGGCGGTAGCAAGCCAACGGCCCAACAAGCCTCCGTTGCGGAACTACCGAACTAGCCAACGCCTCTGGCCCTCCTTCACCGACGTTCCTTCCGATCTGGTCGGCAGCAGCAAGCCAGCAACGGGCCTCCTTCCACGACGAACCGCGAACGCATGCAAATCACAAAGAGCTGGCCTTGGTGGGTCGGGTTGGGTTGACCCAAACCCGTGATGGGTCGGGTTCGGGTCCGGAAAATTGACCCGTTTGCAAAAACGGGTCTGGTTCGGGTTGAACTGAATAGTGTTGGGTTAGTTCTGGATTCGACTCGAACCTGACCCGTGACCCGAAATTGACACCCCTATTTTAATTCAATATTTTCCTGAAAATAATTGATGTCCTATTTAAGAAAAAATCATGACTCAGGTAGATGAGTGACTTAAATTTCTTAGAGATAGAGATGCTCAGGTGGATGAGTGACTTTAAACTTAAAAACAAAGTGCAAAATGAGTATGTACGCGAAAAGA
The DNA here is from genome assembly GCA_019925795.1 of Dendrobium chrysotoxum. NCBI lineage: Eukaryota > Viridiplantae > Streptophyta > Magnoliopsida > Asparagales > Orchidaceae > Dendrobium > Dendrobium chrysotoxum. Next base: position 11,283,587 of record CM034313.1, on the reverse strand, counting down.
TTGGAGTAGCTCTAGTGGTAGATAAGATTAGAGACTGTTAGCTTAGATAGTTTGATCACATAAAACGTCGGCCTTCTAATGACCCGATTAGGAGAATAGATGTATTAGATCTAATCTATGTTAAGAAAGATAGATACAAATCTAAAAATACCTTGTTAAAAAGTATTGGAAATAATTTTTTAATTAGATTTAAATGAGAATTTGATTATTTATGAGGCATAGTTGAGAAAAAAGATTTATATAGTGGACCCTACATAGTTAGATAAAAAGTTTGATATTGTTATTATTGTTTGTTGTTATTAAAAAAATTTATCTATAATACTTTCTAAAATAAAAATTCAATAATAATTTCACAATTAGCTTCTAATTTATAATTAATGCAATTATCCCAAACTGTTAGAGCACATAAGCTACAACTCAGGTCCACCAAGCTTATCATACTTCAACCACTCAACAATCAACTCACCACTTCCTCTGACAATACCCTGGCAATAACGACATTACAGCCTATTTCACTCTTACAGTCTAATATCTCTTTATACTTATAAAAGCATTGTAAAACGGCATAGCTTTCAATCAATGGAAGTATACTCTTACTCTACAGAACCCTTCTTCCTTTATCTGTTCTAACTATCTTTTGCAGGTTCTTCTCAAAACACACTTCCCTTTTAGACCAAGACTTGCTATTAATATTTTATGAAATTATTATAGTTATATGCACAACTTATAAGAAATTTTTTTTCATTCGTCATTCCTTTTGCATTTTTAGATTATCATTCATGGTCGACTAATATAAACTTGTTGAGATTCTAACTTTGATGATTTTTTCGACAAGATTACAATATGTTGACTTTCCTTCGTGTTATGATTGTGATCTTTATGGAAAGCATAATATTTTGATTAATCCCAAGAATGAGGTAGTGTGTACGAATGAGGTGAATGAAATAAGTACTCATTTGATTTTCTGAATTTGAGGACTAATTTGATTTTTTTTTGGTAATGAGATAGGCAATCAATAGACATCTACAGCGGCGTTGCATCGCCATCAATTGCATTCCTGGGGACTCCCTCGCTGACCAGACTTGGAAGCTCCTTCATCAGTTCTTCCTTCAGAGGGCGCCACGCCTCGGATGTATTCGGCTCTCTCTTCAAGCCTTTGCTCCCAACCCGACCCGAAGATGAACAGCAGCTATGGCCGGAGATTCCGAATCAGCAGAGGAAGAGCTCACACTCGTTGCTGCCGCCTACGATCCCGATCCGTCGACCCTCATTGAAGAAGAAGGAGCACGAGGACGATCAAGAAAAGGTTTCCGTTGCCCCGCGCCAGTGCACCTATGGTCAGGCTGTCATCAACGGTATGTCCCTTTTCCCCCTTTGTACAATCTTCTTGATATCGATCCTCTTAATCTATGAGGGCAGAACCCTACATTGAGTTTAGGGCTAGTCTGTTTTGACGCAGGCGTTTTAAATTGATTGAAATTGAGTTATGGGACTCAGTTGTGGAATTCATAGCCTAAGAAGGGTGAGAAGAGAGTTTCACTGCTAGTTTGTACACTGTAAATTTCTAGAAGTGCTTTCAAGTTTTTGTAGAAGTGAGTTCTAATTTAAAGTTCACATTCAAAAAGGTGAAAGTGAGTTCCAATCTTTTGGGCCTCAAAGTTACATTCAATTTTATTTTTTCCCTTTTAGTAATAATAAAATAATAAAAAATTAAATGGGTGATGGATTATAATATTATTTTTTCTTATAATAATAATTGTGAATAATAATTAAAAAATAATATAAACATAGATAAAATTGAAAGCCATTATAAACCAAACAAACATAGGAGCCGTATCCACTAGAACTTCCTCCAAAACATATAAATATCATTGCAACCTACTTAAGCACCACTCACAATTGAAATCCAAACACTTGTAATGAAGAGAAGGCATGTGTAAGATTTTTTTAGTGTAAGTGTTTGAAAGTGATTGAGTTGAGTTCTAGATATGAGTTTCATTGGAGTGAGTTCAATGACCTATGTTATGTCGTAGGAACTTATTTCTTATGAACTTTGTTCTGATTTTTGTTTGGGTTGTGGTGAATTTCATTTTTATTCATCTTAACATTAGTTGAATATTCTATTATTATTATTATTATTATTATTATTATTATTATTATTATTATTATTATAAGTTAAGGTCATATTCATTCTATCTTTTCATTAAGGCTTCGTTTGGTTATTTGGTATTTTTGTAAAAGACAGTTTTAAGAAACATCGGTTCAGAGAAAGGAGTTTTCTAACGGAGAAGCATATATAAAAAGCTTTTTCAAAACAGCAGAAAAATGAAAAGAATGGTGTTATTGGGAATGAGGTTTGACGAACCAAACAGTAAAGAAAAATAAATTTTATCATTTTAAAAAGGAATAAGCACAAAAAACGTCCAATCAAACTAGGCCTAAATTTATATCTATTATTATTAAAAGCCAAGAAAAATGTGTTGATGATTTCCTTTTTCTTAGCATTGTAACTCATTTTTTACATTTATTATGCTAGGTTTTAAAAATGGGAACCATCTTTTATTCACTTTTTTTAAAAAAAATGTTTGAACTCACTTCCATAATTGAATTCCAACCATTGCGAACTACTTATCTCAAAATCGAAAAGCTAGGCTTGGAAGTCACCTGCATTATTTTACTATTTTTTTCTAAAATAATAATATTGTTAAAATCTCAACCGTCCCTTTGCTCTTGATTCCATGGCCAGGATGGACATCCGTGGGAGGCTCGTCTGATCACGTTGATCTCCTTCCATATTCGGGTGACTGATTTATGAAGGATTATATTAAGGCAATTATGCATGATTTCATATTTATTTCTTTCCTTATTAAGATATCTTGTGTAGATCTATAAATAAGGATAGTTTTGTTTAATGAAATTAAGAAGTATTTTTCCTCTCCAATTCTTTTAATTTAACATGGTATCAGAGCCTAAGGATACATAATCTATCGGCCTTCGTGAACTACACGTGAAGGTGGTAAAGATGCCAACGACTAACCCGCCAGCGCACTCTACAAAATGTGGAAAGCACCTCTAAGCCTGTGATAGCTGCACAGCTAGAGGGCTTAATCAGTGAGAAGATTAAAGCCATTATAGCCACCGAGTAGGTGGAAAAGTTAGTAAGTAAAGGTTGCCCGTACCCAACAGAATACGACCGGGTGCCATATCCAAAAGATTACTCTGTTCCAAAGTTTAATACCTGCAACGGTAACAATAATCCCAAGTAGCACCTGACACAGTTTAAAGCCACTTGTGGGAATACGGGAGGCGTCGACGCCTTTCTTTTTTGGCGATTCGTCAGCAACGTTATAACAACTACTTTCGAATGGTATGCTGAGTTACTGAATGACTCCGTAAAGACATTCACGAAATTGTAGACCCTATTTGTGAAAAGATTCGCCAGCGCGACTAAGAAGACAACCATTGCTAACCTCGCCTTGGAGAAGCGAAAAAGGGTCGAGTTAGTGTCGAAATATATAACTTGTTGGTGTAATCTTAACATGAAGTGTGAACAACTGGTGGAGTAGGAACTTATAGTTCAATTATTAAAGGGGAATATTGATGATAAGATGCAACATTTCTTATGCATGGCTTCCATCACCCTCTTCTAAGATTTGCGGGACATTGTGGTGACGTTCTAAAAATTTGAACTTGTCAAAATCTGAAAGCTATTTTGACAAATCTTAAGAAGAATAAAGCTCCATAACCAGGAAAGGTGAAGTCCGCACCACATTTTATTCCAAGGCTGATAAGAAAAAATAGGTTGTGTATAATGTCGATAAGGGAAAAAAACTTATGTTTAAAGATAATAGAAGAAAGCAGTCGGCAAATCCTAACCCTCAATCAAAGTTGATACTTGGGGGAAATGACAAACCTCGAACTTTTCCTGGTGAAGGAGAACATCTGAGGCAAACAATGAAAACTGGTGATCGAATATTCCCATCCCTCAATGAAAAGATGAATAAAGAATATTTGTTCAAGAGAGAAAGTGTCACCAAACTGTTTAGACAGACACTCAAAGTGGGTCTGGAACTGCTAGAATGTAAGAGACCCGAAGAGTTTGATCACACTACGACCCAAATTATTGCCCGTATCACCATGTGATTAGCTATTCTATCAAAGATTGCTACTTCTTCAAAGACTGGCTAGAAAGAAAATACAAGAGGGGATAATTCACATTATCAGACAATATGCTAGTTCATCCCAGAAGAGAATCAACTTGGGTGGTTACATCCTCCTCTGTACCCCAACCAAAGGAAAAGCATAAAAGGAACCAGCTTATGACGAGCAATGGGAGATTGCGATCTCTAAGAAGAAAGTATAGATGCTAAAGCAGCTCGAATGAGTTTCTTGTGTCAAGTAGAAGTCTCCTATTAAGCCAGTGATAAGCTTGGGGATTGCCTGTTGCACATGCGTCCACATCCAAACAATACCCTGGCCAAGCTAGCTCATCAAAGTTTGGTAAGACAAAATCTTCCAAGAAAAAGACCAAATTGAAGAAGCCAAAAGTGAAGAAAATAATAACTCAGAGGGCTATCGATAGTTTGGATGATTATTATCAGACTGTGAGGTATCCTATTAAGCTCACTGATTTTATATCAGAGCTTAAAATATACAAAGTAGAAGAAGCTGATGAAGATTCACTTACTGTGGAAACATGTCGAGTCATCTCGGTGACATCAAACATGTAAACAAGAGGAGAATGTGTTGAGAAAGCAACTCTTGAAGTTTGTCTTATGGTGTCATCGAGGGACTACAGTTCAGAGGAAGATTGTATTTTCCGAATGAAAATGAATTAGAGCCGACATAGCGTCGCAAATGAAGCTTGTGAAGTTGAGTAGAGATTCTGAATCAGCAAATGAATCTTCGAAGGTAGCCAAAGCTAGTTCTGAGGGAGACACTTCATTAGGTGAACCTGAGTCAGATGAAGTAGCCCAAGTGCAGCTGAGAAGTGGCAATGTGCTACCATTTTCATCTAAGAAGGTTCTTCAATAAAGACAAGGGAAATAAGATAGTTGTCAATGAAGAAATTATCCCCAAAGACCCCGAAAAGAGAGACGCTTCAGACAGAGGGATAAATTACAACATCTTATCTCATCTGTGAAAAATTCCAACATAACTCAGCATATACGACGCTCTCTTAATGTCTGAAAATCTTCAAGAAACTTTGATTGAGGCTCTCAAAAATTCTGGAAGATATGAAGCATATTTTGTTGAGAGTTGCATGACGGAGGTCCTATAGGCTCAGAATGAACCAATCATCAGTTTTGTCGAAAATGATCTGATGCTCAGGACGACATATCACAATTGCCCTCTGTATGTTACTGTAGAGTGTGACGGCATCATAATCAGTCAAATCTTGATCGATCCCGGATCTTCTATAAACCTCATAACCCTAAAAGAATTGAGATCACTGTGTCTTGATGTGCAGCATGTTGGGTAAGGCAAGCTGATGGTGCATAGTTTTAACCAAAAGGGACAAAAGAATATGGGGTCATTCATACTTCCTTTTGTATTTGGAGAACTTTATACAAAGGCTAAATTTCATGTGATTGATGCAGATACTTCATTCAAGGTGCTTCTAGGTCACCCCTGGTTGCATGAATACAGTATTGTCATGTTGACCCTACACCAGTGCATGAAGTACATCAGAGACAGATAGGAGTTTAGGGTCTCATGCAACATTTAGCTTTTTACAGTCCATGAGGTGAAGCTATATGAAGATGTAAAATATTTCATTCCAAAAGAGCCAAAACCTTCGCGCTCTCTTGAGGCTAAGGCATAAAATTCAAAAGCTACAAAGCGGCCCAAACAAGAAGGTAAAAAAAAGTAGGTGAAGGTGATGCTGACTCTCCCTAAATCACCTTCCATGCCCAAATTAAGCAAAACTGTACCTCAACTAGAGAGTGACATGGAGGAAGATGACGTCATCCCTGCCAAATCTAAGAAGATATGCCAATCTCTAGTCAAAGGGAAGTGGAGGGCCGAATATTTAGATTTTGTTACGCCATAGAATCTGCAACATGCACCCAAGCAGATGTAAGACGTTTGCAAATGCTAAAACAAAATCCTGCGCACTCGTTAGCGTAGTCACTTGCCTAGTTGACTAAAATTAAATATTACGTGAACGCCCCTCTTGCATTAAAATATGATTACCTGCATGGGCCCTGGCGAGCGTATTGTATGCACACACGTAACGTCTGAGGATGTTGCGCGGGTCAAAAATGAATTTAAGTTTGAGCCCAATCCTTCTACATGAATGGATAGGAGTCGACACGAATTGAACTATCAGATAAATATACGATCGCGACGTCAACCGATACATTTATTTTATATATTCATATTAGGCCTTCAAGGTATATAACAAAAAAAATTTACTAATAGAGACATAAAGCCGACAATGAACCCGATCATCTGTCATCAAGTAGACATAATCGACAAGGTTCAACCAAAAAAATGAAATTGCTCATAAATACCCCGATGATGGTCATTTTGACTGAAAATATGACTGATAGAGCACAAAGCCCTTTGTTAGCTAAGGTTGATTCAAATTTATCCCCTTAGGCAAATATTCATCACAGGTCAACAAGGTACCCTAAACCATGGCTGCCGATAAGGATCCTTCTGTCAGGTTGGGTCGACTATCTCCTCTGACTAAGTAGATTAGGGACTATCATGACCTGAGACGACGGAACCATGGGATCTTGATTGGGTTTATCATCATTCTCCTCACCATCCGCTACAAGTGTAAGGTGATGAATTTATAATTTTAAATATTAAATTTTCAAACACCTAAACATGCTGTTACTATATGTCAGATACTCCGTATTTGTTTGATGACTAGTCTTAATCGAAAATTCTCTCTCCTTATCGGAAGGGGTAATTAACTATAGGGGCCTACACCTATAGGGAACCTAAACTTAGATCATAAAGTCCTCGCAAAATGAGGGTGAAATCTCTGGGTGATGTCTTATTCACAACTCAATTTGCCTTTTGAAAATTTGCCTCAGAATTTAAGCGTTAAAACTCTCCTCAACGGCCCGAAAAAAATAAAGGGGCCGCGGAGAGGCCGGGGCGCAAATTTTCAGAGCCCGCAACCATAGTACAACATCACACAACATAATATAAGACCACTTCAAATGGAGCCTCAGTTTTAACTTTAGTTAAAATCATTTCATTTTATATGTTTAATTTTCTTTTGTAAATATTGGGTTTGAAATCAGTTTAAAAATAATATTTAACTTGCCTTGTTGACTAAATGATTTTTGTGAAGCCAATCTCATACTTTTAATTCTTTTTTTAAAAAACTAAATTCAAATGGAAATAACAATAGCTTACTTGATCAAAATTCAAGCTTAAAAACAATTTAAGCATTGTTAATCCACATTCAAAATACCTATTATTTTGCTTAGTTACATCTCTAGTTGAGATCCATTTTGATCAACTAGACGAAAAAGTTAAGGGGCTATTTTGTTTGCTGGAAATGAATGTAGAGTAAAAAGGGAATTCAATGAAAATTAAATATAGTGTATTTGAAGTATCTAGAGGGGTTTGGTTGACATGTTAATCAAATATCGGAGATTATTTTTTTTTGTGTTTAATTTGAAGTAAATAAATTCAGTATGAAGCTTGGAACGGTGATTAGTGGTGGAGGCAACTGGAGGCTGGTAGCAACTCAAGGTGGGTGGTGGCGGCAAATGGTGGCGGCGGGTAGCAGTGGGTGGCAACAATGGCGGCTTGAGGTAACGAGTGATAGTGGATGGGCGGTGTATTTAAAAATTGGCCAACATCAATTGATGTTAGAGTACAACAAAAATGACCGTAGGATTAGGTTTTAAATTCATTAGAATTTTACATTGATTTTATTTTCATCAAAACAAAATAGTTAATTTGAAAAACTCATGCATTTGGAGAATTTTATACCCAAAATTCATCATAACTAACAGTCCCTAAGGCAAAGATAAAAACAATGCTAGGAGAAATGAAAAATATGGCATGTAATTGTATTTTATTCCTGCATGGATTGCTGGGAAGTCAACTGAAGTATTTGTGAGATACAAAAGCATAAGACAGTAATGAGATTCATATACTGGGGCACAGAGAACCGAATTAGCATTATCGAAAGAATGAGATGCAAAGAGCTTTTTTTTGTTTTAATCCAATACAACAACAAACCATAGCTAATACGCATCAGATTAATTTGATATCATAATTCCAAGAGATGAAATAATTGTTACATTATGGTGGATTTAGATATGATTTGCATCCGAAAAGTCAAAGCTTCTTCTAAAGGTAATCAAGAGATTATTCTTTATAAAGATAAAGCAGTTCATAAATAAGCTGACCTCCGATGAACTTGGGATTTATGACGTGAATAGGTGTAAACGTACTCTGTGGAGTTGGAATCCTCTCTGCACCATATGCAGTTAAGGAAGGTGGATGGATGGGGATGTCCATACTGTTCATATATGCTGCGCTTGCTTTTTACACTGGGACTCTCTTGCGTCACTGTCTAGATAGTAGACCAGGCCTTGAGACATACCCTGACATTGGTCAGGCTGCATTTGGAACTCCTGGTCGCATTATTTTGTCGGTGAGATAATAACTGTGATTCACTGTAATGTTCTTACACTTAAATTTGTTGGAATGCTAATTCCTTTTTTTCTACAATTTTTGGTGCAGATTATATTGTACCTGGAATTGTATGTAAGTAAAAACTTAGTATCTCTGGCTAAGTTTGTTGGACTGCTCTGTTTTTTTAACATTTCCAGCTAGTCAAAAGCGCTTCAAGAAAATGTGACTCAACTAACATAAACAATTATGCAGGCTTGCTGTGTTGAGCACATTATTCTGGAGAGTGATAACATGTCATCGTTGTTTCCAAATGCACATTTGGACATAGGTGGAATGCATCTCAATTCTCATCTGGTTTTTGCATTCTTAACGACTCTAATTGTTCTCCCAACCACATGGCTCAGAGATCTAAGTGTTCTAAGTTATATTTCAGGTTAGTGGAAATCCATTATCTTTTATTTTTGCTGCTAAATCATTAAAGATTTATCATTTCTCCTTTGAAACATCTGTTTTTTTTTTTTTTTTTTCACACAACAGCTGTATTTTGAACTCAATTTTCTAATCTCAGAAGCTCTCAGCAGCTTCTTATTTGTCTCCGTATAGATTTTTATGGAGATAATCCAAGTAATCTTCTATGTTTCTGTATAAAACATGAAAAATGTGCCTTTTGTGGCTGACAATATTGTTTTTCCAGTCACCTAAGTGGCGAGCTTTCCTTGACCTTGCCTTTTGGCAGCTGGAGGAGTCATTGCAACTATATTGGTGGCTGTTTGCTTGTTTTGGGTGGGATTAGTGGATCAGGTTGGCTTCAAAAATGAGGGTTCCTCCCTAAATCTTTCTGGCATTCCAATAGCTATTGGCCTCTATGGCTATGCATATTCAGGCCATGCGGTTTTTCCTAACATATACTCCTCTCTGAAGAAGCCCAATGACTTTCCAGCAGTTCTTTTGACAAGGCAAGTGATATATAATATTTCTAATAAAGCTTGTCATCATCAAAATTCACATCATCAACAAGATTCTTGGATACAAGTGCTTTCAATATAATGAATCCTGGATACTTTCTTGAGAGCAAACTGTTTTTTTTAATCATCTCTGCAATTTCAGATTATTTTTTTTGCATTTTTATTAGAAATTATTTAACTAAAACTGGAACCAAATGACTTGCAGCTTTGTCATTTGCACACTGTTGTTCACTGGGGTTGCAGTGATCGGATTTTTCTTGTTTGGAGAATCAACTCAATCTCAGTTTACTCTTAATATGCCACAAGGGTTGTTGGCTTCTAAGGTTGCTGTTTGGACGACGGTAATAATACATTACCATTACTTTTTCTTCAACAGCATATTGTCTTTTTATTTTGTCGCTTAATTTTAAAAAGAACTGGAGTTCCTGGTTCCTGTAGGTTAATAAAAAAAAAAAGAAATGTACAAATTTTTGCATATTATATATTGAAGAAAATCCTCATGTTCCGGATTTGTCCTGAATCACAAGTATGACTGAGGGTTTATAAAGTTTTGATAAATATTACTTTGCTAAAGCATTATTTTTATTGTAACGCATTCGTTTTTTAATTGGTTTCCTGTATATAATCAACAGCATTTATGGTGTCGGTTCGGTTTATAAAACAAATCCCGGTCCTAAATAATTCTGTACTTGGGTTATTCATGACCTATGCTTGACATGCATGCATTGAGCCTTCTAGTCAATGGGGACTAAAATATGAGCATGGGTTGCTTTTAGTTTGGGTGAGTCAATGAAAGTGATGCGGAATTGTTGCTGGCTGGTTCCTTGAGTGATGGTTTTTGGATTTAGGCTTCATTTGGGACAGCTTTTGGCCGATGCTTTTTTGATATTTTCAAGAAATTTTTATACTAAAAAGTTATTTTAGAAAGTAGTAAGAAAACTATTCCAAACAAAACCTTACTACCTTTGTGCTTTTTTTTTGAGGCAGTGGAACTTGGCTTTATCTGCTTGATTGCAGATGTGGTTTCTTTAGTTTTCCAGTGGGACAATTGCTGGGTATAGGTTTTATTACTTTGCTGTGGCTGCGGAGTTCCATTGTTGTTTGTTTAAGTTACTGGATTACTTTCAGAATGTGGATTGTTGCTCAAGTTGCGAGTGTGGGATTGTGGATCTTCAGGGTTCCCATGACTTTGAAATTGGGAAGTTATGTGAAAGATTGTTGTCTTAAGGCTTCTATGAGTTGTTTGGATGTGGATAGTTATTTTAGATTATGGTTGGAATTGATTAATTTAAATTTGAATTGAACTAATCATATGCAAATCATATTTACTTGTTTAGGGACGAAGAGTACTATAAATAATATTTTTGAGCCATGTAAAGAAAAATAATTCTAATTTGAATGAAGAATTTTATGAGTGTAAGTTGGATGTGTGATTTTTTCAAATATAATATACGTTTTACAACATAATATTTGGAGAAGTCATTTCCTTGTGTTGACATGAGGCATGGTTTTATTATTTTGTTTTTTATATTCTTTGTTCTCATGTTATCTATGTAGTTTGATATTAGCTTGTTAATACTCTTAATTTTATTCAAAAATTGGCGCACTACAATTAAATTTATGAAAAATTATATCAAAATTATTTGCTGATTTTATGTATTTCTAGTTCCACATTAATCCTTCTTTCGTATTATTTCGATCATTTTGTTATCTGTTGTGTTTCTATTTTAGTTCTGTATGCTCTCATTTAAAAGAAAATAAATGGTTGAATTATTTGGTGGCTTATAATCTCTGAAATCTTCAATTTTTTTTTGCATGTAATCATACTTTGCATTGTTAGTTGAATTTAAGTATCATAACCCGAGTCTTACTTCAGAAAACATTCGATTTTTATCATTGGTATGGATATTATTGATGTTTCTTCTTAAAATTTGTCAAGTAGAATCTTGATCTTATTCCTTTATTGCATATCATTGTTTTTTGTAAAAGGAATTCCTGCTTTCCAATTTCAAGCTCGTTATCAAGTTGATCTTATCATCTTATGTCATTTGAATCCTGATGATATGCATGTTTATTACTAGGATCAAGGAATCATAACAGATTTGTAATTAACAAAGAATTTCATTCCTAAATTAAAGCCATATCTCTAAATTTCATTGTTTAATTCCATATTTGGTTACTAATTTATGTTAAAAAGTTCACCAGTCCTAAAATATCTCTGCAACTTATATATTTTTCATATCCTGAAAAATAGAGTCAGCCACTGATATTTGTTCTCTGTCTCTGTTTGTCTTGCAGGTTGTAAACCCCCTAACGAAATATCCTATATTCAGTTAAATTTATTTTTTTCATCTCTTGAAGGATGCACCCCTCACAGAAATCTATTGGTTTTGAGTAGTGGAGTACTTTATATCTGCTTTCTCATCATATAATAAAGCTATCCCTTAACTACAGCTTACATATGCATTGTGTTTGACTCCAATGGCACTGAGTTTGGAGGAGCTGATACCGCGAGCTAATCTGAAATCTCATGTCTATTCCATCATTATCAGAACAGCTCTGACAGTGTCAACCTTATTTGTAGCTCTTGCCGTTCCTTTCTTTGGTATGTGAATTATTACTCTGCCCCGCACCCCTCCTGACTGACGTACAATGCAATTTCTTCATTTTTTATTCACTTAAAACTATTCGTTGTTATTAACTGGATTTTCCATTAATAATGAGCATGTTAAATACCCTAACACTTTTAAATAAGAATTCTGGTCAGTAATGCGGATCTAGTTGTATGGCCTCAAACTCCTGATTTTCCAATTCCAATGTGAAATGTTTGTTCAGTACTAAGTACTAACAATTAAAAATTGTGTACTTGTACCTCTTTCTTATTAAACTTCAGGTTTGGTGATGGCACTGATTGGATCTTTACTCACTATGCTAGTCGTAAGTCTCTTTATCTTTGTGCTGTGGACGCTCTAGCATCTAAACATTGTTTAATAAAAATCTTTATGTTGTGGCAGTCATTTGTTTTTCCATGCATCTGCTTTTTAAGCATCATCAGAGGTAAAGCAACACCAACTCAGGTATTCTCGAAGGATTACCCTTGAATTTCATACCATTATATGACAGTTGTGGAATATTTTGTTCAGTATTTTTTAAAACGCAACCTTCTAGCAGGAGCGGTTCAAAAAAAGGCTTGATTTAGATTTTTAATGTTTTTTTATTTGTAAATGTTTGGAACTCAAGTTATCTTAAACTTGAAAATGTATACATCAAACATGTACGACTCTTCTGATGAATGTTTATTAATCAGTAAACCTCTTAGAAATGAATAATTCACAAGAAAATCACTCAACTAAGTGTATGGAGCTCTATAATTATCAGCCTGAAATAGCCATGAAAACTTATTTTAATAGCACTCATGATTTTCCTTTTGGAACGTCCACTCATCCTTAAAACATCTTGAGTATAAATATCGAAGGTTATGCAGCAAGGATAAAGTATTAAATTAAGACACTGCATTAAGATTTAGGTCATTCATCATTGAAACTCTCCATGCAATCTCATGAACGAATTCATAATCTCTCTAAAATTATTTGAGAATAATTAAGAAACGTAAATTAAGATCTTTTGAGGGGTAAGTGAGTCATACTAGTTAAAGAAGCAAAAATCCTCAAAAGTTACTGTGGGCTCCGAAAATTTGAGCTTTAGGGCCCTGACCTCTCCGCATTATATTCAGGGAGAGTTTTAACAACTTATGTTCAAAGGTAAATTTTTTAGAAGGCAGATTAGATAGAGATAAGATACTACCTAGAGATTTTGCCCTCTTAGCAAGGACTTTAAGATTGAGTTTTGGTTTCTTATAGGCTCAAGCCCCTATAGTTAATTATCCCTCCCAATAACAAGAGAGAACTTTTGATTAAGGTTAGTCGTTGAATAGATACATTGTATCTAGTGTATAGTAGCAGCAATTTTTGATTTAAAATTTAATATTTAAATTTATAAATTCATCATCTTGCACTTTAAGAGGATGATGGGGGGAATAATGATGAACTCGATCAAGATCCTATGGTTCTGTCATCCCGGGTCATCATGATTCCTAGTCTACTTAATCAGATGAGGTAGTCAACCCAACCTAAACGAAGGATCCTTGTCGGAAGCCATGAGCTGCTTCGTACAAGGGTACCTTGTAGACTTGGGTTGAATGTTTGTCTAAGGGACGAATTCAAGCTAACCTTAACTAACAGAGGGCTTTGTGCCCTATCGATTATATCCTATAATTCATTACTCAATAATAAATAGTCATTGTGAAATCACAGGCTTTTAGCCATGACTATAGTACAGTGGAGCTGTTCGACCATGCCACTATGTGAGAGGGTCACGGTCATAATTGTTAATCACTTGGAGCCAGTCTAGCTAAGCCACAGGTTCTTTATGGAGCCATCTGGCCAAACCGCTGATTAGAGGACCAGTCATAATCATACCACGTAGAGCCGTCTGGCCGAGCTACGGGTTAAAGTGGAGTCGTACTAGTCAAGCCACCAATTAGAGGACAAATGCCATGTCCTTACTGGTAGAATGAAATTTTAGAATAAAGCTGAGTGATATTCTTGACTGGACATTGCTCTTTGTGAGCTAGAATTATCCTTAAGTTCATCGCCCTCGTTAAACGGTTGCATAGAGTGGATGAATTTTATTTTAAATAATTAAATGATTAAATTTAAATTTTAAATATAAAATTCTTAATAAATGTGGAGCTTTAGAGTTTTTGGTAGGATTCAAAAAATTAACCCATCCGGTTAATATTAGCTTTCAATACGGTCATCATCGGGGTGATATTGTAGTGCTTTGAAAATGTTTGTATTTATAGGAAATTGGGGGCATTTGAAAGGTAGAGTCCTTTCCGATTGAGATTAGCTTTTGACACGGCCATCATTGGAGCTACATTGTAGTCATTTGAAAATGTTTATATTTATAGGAATTTGGAGTCATTTAAAGGGTAGAGTCCCCTCCGGGTGAGATTAGCTTTCAATATGGCCATCATCAGATATTAAAGTATTTAGTTATTTGAGAACCTTGTCAACTATGTTAGCCTACTATCAGAGGATCAGGTTCCATTACAGATATTGTGAGTTATCATACGAACTTTAAAAACTGAGAGTTTATATTTGATGATATATTTCATCTAAAGAGCCTTTGAAGGCCTAATATGAACTTTAAAATTAAATATCTCAGTAGATTTGTGATTATGCGTTCGTTTGCAATCCAATTCATGTCGACTCTAGTCCTTTGAAGGAGAATAAAACTTGAATATTTGGCCTTCCCACCAATTAATTACAATTTAACATATATAAAAAAATTAGAAAAAAGAATTACCTGTTATAGGGGGTTTGGTCGAGAGATCGAAGGTGTCGTGGAAGGTGTATTCGTGGTCAGGGTTGGCTATGAGGCTGTATTCGGCTAAGAGGAGAAGAAGCAGCAAATTGACAGGTGGGGATTGCGGTTGAAGGAATAGGAGAGATTTGTCGAACTTGAAGTGCAGAGGAGGTAGAGAGGGTAATTTCTTCCAGCTGCTTCAAAGAGGTGGAATCAACGGGTGAGTTGTGGTCGGATTTCAAGAAGTGTACAAGTTTGGCTATAGGAATTCAACGACACAGTGCTGGCAGCTAGATCCCATTAGGGTCAGAAGGTGAGGGCTGTGGGGGTTCGGATCGTGACAGGGATGTGGATTTTTCGTGTGAGGAAGTCGAGATGTTGCGGCTTGAAGAGGGAAAAACAAGGGTGGCTAGTTTGAGTTCGCGGAAGGAAAGTGTACAAGTTCGGCTATAGGGATTCGACGAAACCTTGTATGTGGGGATTCAAACAGAGGAAGGAGATTGTGCTTGAGAGAGCCCAAAACAGCCGAAGGCTTCATCTTGTTGGCATTTTAATTACGGGACGAAGAGGTCATACAAAGCACAATCGGAGTGGAGATTGTGCAAGGCTCATCATGTAACACGCCTTCGTACGTTTGAAGAAGGATAAGCGACGTGCGGGGATCATCGTCGGATGGCCAGGCTATAAGTAAACACCGATTCGATTCGATTTGATTAGATTATATATATATATTATTAAATAATAATAATTGTTATTATTAAAATATCCAAAATCAAAATAGAAATTTTTGCCTCGATTTTTGTGCAGTTTTCTCAAAATTCACGCATCGCTGCCTCAAAAATCATGTCGATTTCCTCGCACAATTTTTTTGGGCAAAGTTAGTCATTCTTAGGGGAATCAGACGTTCTGAATGCAACGACGAAGTCTGTTTTGTGATTGGACATTGTTTGGGCAGCATAGCGCGTCATTTTTTGATATTGGTCACCGATTTCAACTGATCTTGTTCAATTCGACTGTGAGGGGCTTCCACTTAGGGAATTCGATGTTCTGATCGCAACGGCGCAATCTGTTTGTTGATTGGAGCTCGTTTGGCCCTTCAAGTGATATGTCATGCGCGTCGACCGTCATTTTTTGTTTTCGATTTCACTTATTTTCACGCGTATTTGATATGTAGGTCAACGAACGGGTTTAACGAAGGGGCTTGCCTGATTTGTCATCTTTGACTTGTCAGCAGTAGAACACGCCTTTTACCCGAGCTCTTTGCTTGAACGGGCTTGTTGAAGGAATTTGCTTGATTTGTAATCTTTGATTTGTCAGGAATATAACATGCCTTCTGTTCTAGCTTCATGCTTTTACGAGTTTAATGAAGGGATCTGCCTAATTTGTCTTCTTCTACTTGCCAGGAATAAAACATACTTTCTACCCTAGCTTCAGCTTTGATAGGCTTGGTGAAGGATGCAAGCCAGTGACCCAACCCTCAAGGATTTTGTTCGGTCGATGGCGAAGAGTCATCGGTTCAAAACTTTATGCATAACGGACTTTGTTAATGACAAATTTTCCAATGTTCAGCCTCGGGCATTGTATGAACTTTAGGATGACTTCTTTGGTCCTATGCTTTATGCTTTATCGGATATGTTGAAGAAGAGAAGCTCTTTCAATCTTTGTTTTGTGCTTGATAGATTTATTAAAGAGAATAACACCTTGATAGAGATATTGATTTTGGCTTGCTGCCTTGAATTATGTGAGATAGGTTTTCTTGATTCTGCCTCAATTTGTTTGCCAACTGAGAAAATCTTTTGTGTCTGAACTATTCTAACTTGTCAAGTTGAACGAACATTGAACTTGATAGCATTTTTCATTGGGTTAGATGTAAACAAGGGCTTTCTTACTATGACCAATTATTATGACTTGTTGAGTAAGCAAAGATGTCAGCGAATCAGTCGCATCCGGACTTGTTGAGTCCGACCTTATACACCTATTCGAACATTGGATTTGTACTACAATAGCTCGTGCTTTTTCAACTTGATTTGTTGAGGTTGCTATACTTGAAAGTCTCCGCATTTGAACTTTGGGATCTTGGCAAATTAGGAGATGAATCTTCAATCCTTTGCAGTGATCACACTTGCTCGCTTGAAGGCATCAGCTTTTGCCCTGTATTTATATAATGATGTTTCTCATATGATGAGTAATTTTAAATATTTATTTGGAGATCTCGACGTGAAACACGATGTCAACCCACATAAATATTTAAAATGCTCATTGTCTCAAAAAGAAATTTTAGCAGTAATTAAAATTTGAAAATTTAAAACTTAAAAATTCCCTCTATCTTGTAATGGGATTCTTATGTCAAAATGCACTCTTGATTTGCAAGAGAATTTCGGGATAGAATACAGTACACTTTTTAATGATACCTTGGAAATGCATTCTTATTTTATAAGAGAATTTCCATAAGATCTTAGTATAATTTATTATTATGTTTTTGAAATGCATTCTCAGCTATTGAGAGAGTTTCAAGAAGATTTGTTGCTATATATTTTTTTTATTCTGGAAATGCATTCTCATATTGTGAGAGAATTTCCAGAAGATTTTAGCACATTCATTGATATGAAAATAGAGAGTACATCTTAAGTTCAGCAGAGAGATTTTGATCATACTGTTTCATTTTTACTTCTTAAGCGTGGTACTTTTTTAGATATCTCTCATTGATCGGCAGCATAGACCTTTGACCGTTTATGTTGATGAGTTGATAGTTTTCTCCTTGATACACCTTCTCATTGGCGTCCCAATTTGGTTCGAATTTATCACCAATTTTTCTATGGGGAATGATTGGCCTTCTTAGGACCAGTACCAACCCCCTTCTTGGAATGTTCGAGGACGTACCAAGCGCTCGAAAGATTTAAACATCTTTGCTCGGTAAATCTCTAGATTTTGTTGAGCTTGGAGTCTATTTCGTCCAACACATCAAGCTCTTCCATCCTCAAATGAGCATTCTGTTCTTGAGTGAGATCGCACTGAATAGCTACTCAAAGCGATGTCAACTCAATACCACTTCAGCTTCAAATATTAAAGCATAAGGAGTAGCTTTTGTTGGTATATTGTACGTAGTGCGATATGCCATAATGCCTCTATCATCTTTGTATATCATTCTCTTTTGTTTTTAGTGAGGATCTTCTTCAATAGCTTTATTAGTGTCTTGTTGAAGGCTTCCGCCAAGCCATTCGCCCTTGGATTATAGATTGATGAATATTACCAATCAATTGTGTCGTTCGAAGAATTTGTTTATCTTCATGCTTTCGAAAGCTGGGCCATTATCTGAAATAATATGATGTGACACACCGAATCTATAGACAACATTATGAGTGAAGAAATTGATTACATGCTCGATGATAGTTTCTTTGAAGGGTGCTGCTTCGGCCCACTTAGAGAAGTAGTCAGTTGCTGCCAAAATGAAACGGTGTCTAGCTGATGATGGTTGACTTATTGGGCCAATTATATCCATTCCCCAACACTCAAATGGCCAGGATGCAATTGTCGGGTGTAACAGATTTGGTGTTTGACGTAGTGTATTACCATGCACTAGACATTGGTGACATCTCTTTGCATGTTCAATACAATATTTTACCATCGTTGTCTAGTAATAACCTATCCTCTTAATTTTACCATTTTAGGACCTGACTAATATGCACCACAAAGTTCATCATAAACTTCGCTCACAACCATATCAACTTTTTTTGTTCTCAAGCATCACAACCATATTTGATTGAATGATCTACGATACAACGTGTTGTTGACACAAGTGTACCATAACACCCTTTTTCCAATCTGCATAGCCAAAGATTTACTTGCTGAAAGTTTACCTTTTTTAAATAGTCGATAAAGGACTGTCTTCAATCATCTCGTTCCTCAACCTCTAAACAATTCCACCATGATTCTGAGGCCCTACTAGACCTTTGCCTTCCAGCAACCATTTGAGGTTTCTCTTGTTGATCTTCAAGAATGATTTGTGGTGGAGAGTGAGGATCGACTATGGTCACATCCTGCCGGCTTGAGTTTGATGACCCCTCTTCTTGCGATATTTTTAAGAAGGCTGGTTGTAGCATTTGATGAGTGCGGACATCAATTGACACATACTCATCAAGCATACTTGTCATTTCTTTTGTCAATTTTGCTAGAGCATTTGCCTTGCTATTCAGAGCTCTAGAAATCTGAGTCAAGGTAACATTCGAGATCTTCTTCATTAGCTCAAGAACCCATTTGTGGTAATGAAATAGCCCTTGCTAGTTGAGCTTATAAATGCTTAAGACTTAATTTACGAAGAGCTGAGAATTGCCAAAGATGTGAATTGTTTAGACCCCTATTGAAATAACAATCTTGAGACCCACTACAAGGGCTTCATATTCAGCTTTATTATTAGTCTAGGACTCTATTAACTCATATGAGTATCTCATTATTCCTCTATAAGGTGTTATAAGGATAAGGCCAATGCCAGCTCGTGCCCTTGGAAGATTTGGAGATTAGGCAAATTTTATAGATGATGCATTGTCAAAATACATCTCCCAGATTAGCAGCCTAAGAAGAAGTTGTTCATCTGGCAGATCATTATTGAGAGGTGAATCTGCAAGTATTGAATGTGTAACGAGAAACTTGCAAGGATTTGTCCTTTCACCGCTTTTTGGGGAACATATGTGATTTTAAACTATAAGAGAATTACTACCCATCTGGCTAAGCGACTTGTCAACGTTAGTCTTGTCATCAAGAACTTCAGTGGATCGATCTTTAAGATCAGTTATCCTATGAGAGCATATAATGATGGATCTTTTGAGCTGCAAAAATGAGAGCCATACAATACTTCTCAAATGAAGAATAATGCATCTCTGCTTCGATCAATCTTCTATTGATATAGTTGAGAGCGCTCTCCTTTCCTTCTTCATTATGTTGTGACAACTATGCTCCGAGGAATTCTTCTAGTGCTGTTGTATATAACAAGCGAGGCTTCCAGGAATCAGCGCTGCAAGAATAGGCGGGCTCAGTAGATACTTTTCGATGCTATCAAAAGCTTCTTGACCGTCATCATCCCATTAGAAGCGAACATCCTTCTTCATTGGCTTTGCAAATGGTTGACATCTGCTTGACAAGTTTGAAATAAAATGCTGAATGAACACGAGCTGTCCTTGTAAAGAACGGAGCTGACAAAGACTTTTCGGCAGTGGCATTTCAATGATCGCTTTGATTTTGTTGAGGTTGGCCTCAACTCTTTGATGGCGTACAACATACCCAAGAAATTTTTAAGAGGAAACTCCAAAAGCACATTTGAGAAGGATCATTTTGAGATCAAACCTCCTGATTCTTTCAAACGCAACCATAAGATCATCAAGGTGATCTTTACGATCTCTACTTTTAAGAACGAGATCATCAACATAGCATTCCACCTTTTGGTGGATCAAATCATCAAAAATGTGTGTCATTGCCCTTTGGTATGTAGCTCCAATATTTTTCAAGCCAAAATGCATGACTATTTAATCGAATATACCAATGGGTGTCCGAAATGATGTATATTTCTTTTGCTCATGAGCCATATTGATCTAATTATAGCCCGAAGATCCCTCCATGAAAGAGATCATGTCGTAATTGGATGTACTATCAACTAACAATTTTGACACCGGGAGTGAAAAGTCGTCTTTTACACATGCCTTATTAAGGTACTGAAAGTCAATGTAGATACAAATCTAACCGTTCTTCACGGGGACAATGTTGGCTATCAAATCAGCATACTTTTTTTCACGAATAAAGTCTACTTCAATGAGCTTTTGCGTTTTTGCAATAACTTGCTTTTCAATATCCGATCTCATTCTCCTTGTAGGATTAATGGCTAATATGTAAATTGCCACATCAGGGGATAAGCCAGGTATCTCAGCATATGTCTAGGCAAAGCAATCGTTGAATTCACAGAGTAGCATTTTCATCTCTTTGATTTTATCTTTTGGCAGGAGAGCGTTGATAAAAGTTGGACGGGGATTCTCCTTGGTCCCCTCTTTCAGCTCATCCAGTATAGTAGCTTGTCGACCATCTTCCAGCTCCTCGGGTGTTGGCTTGGCTTGCATAGCCTGATCATCTGAGAGGTTAACTTCATAAAGTTCTTCTCCACTATCATTTTTAGATTTATCTACTTCCTCCACTATCATATAACAAACTTTTTTTTGATGATGTATCGATGAGATGAATCCCAAGCCTGTGGTTGTAGGGCTTCCATTCCTTTGTGAAGCCTGCGAACCCTTCTGGTGCCAAATTCTTTCAAAGTATCGATTTTGCCATTTGGTAATCCCAATATGAACTCCTTGTTTGCACATCATCTTTCGAAGTCTTGAAGGGTAGTACCTTGGCATCCTTGTGAGGATTAATTCTCCCGGATCGATAAGCTCAACAAGCCAATCATAATTTTCTTCTTGATGCTCCTCTAATTTATAAAACAAACTCCCTGATCCATTGTTCCCACATAAAGGTGGCACATAGAATGTTATCAACTTTTGATACTATGAACCTCACGAGGAGTGATCACTTTGTAGTGTTGGGGAGGAATTGGTGTGACCACCAAAGCGATTTCTGATGTCGGTCCATCGGTTCTCTTCCTTAAAGAAATACTCAATTTTTGCCTATGTAAGAGGATTCAAATTCATACTCTGAATCTGAATATGCTTTTACTATCTTTCCTTTAGCTTGAGAGTCGTGCATCTCCTTAGATTTGACAGAGACATCTCCTTCTTCCTCGGATTTGAGGAACAACTCTTTTTGGCTTTAGA
This sequence comes from Dendrobium chrysotoxum, assembly GCA_019925795.1. NCBI lineage: Eukaryota > Viridiplantae > Streptophyta > Magnoliopsida > Asparagales > Orchidaceae > Dendrobium > Dendrobium chrysotoxum. The sequence continues at coordinate 11,261,842 of CM034313.1, read as the reverse complement.
TGGAGGGTTGGCATTTTTAGGGAGAGTCGGTGTTGTCTTCTTTCCTCCTATTTGCTTCCAAACAACTTTTTTTTTTCAGGGGGCTCTGCAGTCTTTGACATAGATGCTTTAGGCTTGGGCGACTCAGGCAGCCTCGATTTCTTTGGAATGAAGTACTGAATATCTTGATATATTTGAACTTCATGCACCATAAAAGGTTATATATCGCTAGATACCCTGAATTTTTCTCCGTCTCTTATATATTTCATGCATTTATGTAAGGTCAACAGAACAAGCCATACTATGAAGCCATAACCGACCAAGAAGCACTTTGAAGGAAGGTTCTGCACAATTGCGTGGAATTTAGCTTCCTTGTATAGCTTCCTGAATCGAAGGGGGAGAATGAATGATCCCACAATCTTCTGTGTCTTCTCATTAAATCCATGTACCATTACTTTATCTCGACCGAGATATTGAACATTAAGAGACAACCATCTTAATGTTTTCAAATTCATGAGATTCATTGAGGAACCCGGATCAACCAAAATATGGCTTATGGTGACGCGATCACTCTTAGCTGTGACATATAAAGGGCGATTATGCTCTATTTTCCCTAACATGAGATCTTCAGCGAAGGTGACCACTGGTTCATTCTGAGCTCGCAGAACTTCAGTCAAACAGCATTCAGCGAAATATGCTTCATATGTCTTCAGACCCTTGAGAGCCTGAATTAAGGTTTCACGGAGATCCTTCGACATCAGAAGGGCTTCATAAATGTTGATCTGTGCTAGAATATTCCACAAATGAGATAAGATATTATAATCTACTCCTTAGCCTGAAGTAGACTTCTTTTTTTAATCCTTTTGAATGATTTCTTCATTGACGATGATATATTTTTCTTTGTCCTTATTTGAAGATCCCTTCTTTGGCGGAGGAGGCAATACCCTACCACTCCTTAGTTGAACTTGGATAACTTTGTTTCCTTTAGATTTTTCTAAAAAGGCAACTTTGCTAGAGTCTTCCTCCATATCATCAGAAGATTGGCTAGGAGACTTAGAATCACTCCCCAACTTTATGCATTGCATGCGTGATATTATTGTAGAATCCGAGTCATTTCCATCAGGAAAGCATAAGATATTCAAGGTATCATCTTTCTGTAGCGCCATTAGACAGGACTCGGATGTTACCTTACCAGGTACTCCCTTTCTTATTGAGAGAGCTTTGGCCTTCCTAATGCACTTTGACTTTATCAGAGACATTGCCGACTGACTCCTGTTAGGAACACTTTCAAGCTATTTCAACATTTTTATAGTTTTCTTTACGACTGCAGTCTCCCATTTCCCATGGTTTTATTTTTTCTTTACTTGGGGGTATGAAAGAGAACGTAATCACCCTTATTGATTCTCTTCTTGAGCGAACCAGAACACTGTTTGACAACGTGAACTCACCATTTCTGTATTTCTTCTCCAACCAATCTTTGAATGCATAGTAGTCTTCAATAGGATGGCTAATCATCCTATGGTATGGGCAATAATAATTAGGATTGTCAGTAAGATTAGCCTCTTCAAGCTTTTTGCATTCAGGCAATTGAAGACCTACTTCAGCGCAAGTTGGAATAATTTTTCCATGCTCTCTCTTTTAAAAGAATACTTCTTGCTAAGCTCTCCTTGAGAGATGGACCATTTGGACCACCATTCCCCAGTGCTTGCCTTGGGCGATCGGCCCCATTATAAGTTTGAGGTCTGTCATTCCCTCCGAGCACTAACATCCTCTGGGGATTGGGGTTGAAAGATTGCTTTCCTTTATTTTCGCCATGAAAGGGTTGCTTTCCTTTATCTATAATATATACTATCAACTTTTCTTTGTTGCCGCTAAAGAAGCTGCATGCACCTCGCCTCTTCTAGATTCTGGAGCTTATTTCTTTTGAACTTGTCGGAGTGGCTTTCAAACTTTGAAAGATTCAACTTTTCAAATTTTGACACCCGATTTACTAATTCTTGTAATGTCATAATAAAGGCTATACACAAATATGGAGTCACCTTATCATCGATGTTGCCTATTAATAATTGGATTGCATGCTCTTCTTTCAGTTGTTGCTCACATTTCATACTCAAGTTTCATTAACGAGTGATATATTTGGTCACTGACTCGTTTCTTCTTCTCTTCTCCAAGGTGAGGTCAGCAATGGTTGTCTTCTCTATAGCACTGGCAAATCTCTTTATGAACGTAGCCTTAAGCTCAACAAAGTTCTTTATCGAATCATTTGGTAGCTCAACGTACTATTCGAAAGCAGTTGATGTTCAACTTCTAAATAATTAAAGAAATAGTAGCGCATCATTTCCCCCTGTGTTGCTACAAGATGCTTTAAACTGTGCTAGGTGTTGCTTCGGATTGCCATTGCCGTTAAAAGTGTTAAACTTAGGCACTGAATAACCTTCAGGATATGGCACCTAATCGCACTTAAGCCGGATATAGGCGACTTTTGCTCACGAATTTCTCTACCTGCTCCAAGGCAATGATAACCCTGATCTTTTCTTATTGATCGAATCTAGTTGTGCAACCATCACAGACTCGGATGTGCTTGCAACATTTTGTGGAGTAGGAAAACGAATAGAACGTTCAGTTTCATTTCCCCTTCATGTGTGCTTTGTACTCTAGACACCTGAGCTATTGGGTTAATTGAATAATTAAAAAGTTTAATTTAAGTCTTTTTGATGCATACGTTAGCTATATCAGTCAAGAAAGCAAACATCCTAAAAAATTGTTTAATTTTAGAACCACCCTACTTGCCTTATTTGGCCAATCCCAATTTTTTATTATTTTTAAAAATTTTAAATTAAAATTAATTTACTTATTTTATTTCCTTTTTTATTTAAATAAATCCAAGAGGGAGGGGGGGTGAATTGGTATTTTAAAAATTAATCCTAAACAAGAGTTCTAATTTTTTTTATTGGATTTTTAAAATAACAACTTAAAAATGCGGAAGCAAATGATTTGTTCACAACGATGATATTGGTAACACAATTTCAGATCTCACAAGGCAAAACCAAAATCAGATTTTTCACCAAGTAGTTATATATAAAAAAATACATGAAAAGTAAAGTGCAGTAAAAACGGAAAAAGCACACCATAAATTTTTATAGTGGTTCGGTCACTTGACCTACGTCCACTCCCCGTAGTCCTCCACTCCGATATTTACACTACTAAAAGTTGACTCTCCTTTTGCTCCCACAGCAAGGCGGAGAAGCCTTTACAAGACTCACTTTCACCTCCCCGGTGTGGCGGAATACCAGACGCTATGTCACCCTCCCGGTGACGGCAGCGGACCTTCTTCTTTTTCTCCCTCCTAGAGACGGCAGAGTACCTTGAGAACGTTGACCTTGAAGCATCTCTTCCTAAAGAACCTTCATGAGACTCACCAAGGCCACAGGAGGAGCAAGCATGCAGCTAGCTTGGAGCAACCGTGTGATCCCCTACACTCCTTCTCCCTCACGCTTAAGCTCACCTTCTCCTTCCTCTCACAAACCTTGGATCTCTCCAAAAGCTCCCCCTCAAGAGTTCCTTCCTCTGTCAACCACGTCCTTAACAACTTCTAATTGAAAAATAAAAAGTTCTTTTAAATCAGGCTTCAGAAAACCCTAAAAATTCCAATTTGATGTTTCTGTTCGTACAGTACGATATAATATCGTACGGTATGATCAGTTCAAAAACAGCTTCGTCCAGTACGGGTGCAGACGAACAGTTCACAGATTTTACGAATATCGTACTGTACGATCCAAAGATCGTACAAGACGTTCATGTTATTTTTCAACTGTTCGTACGGGACGATCCCTTGGACGAACAAATTCGTCTCTGAACATCGTCCTGCACTATACACTTTGTACAGTACGAATAGTTCATTTTCAAGTTATCGTCCAGTACGATATAAATATCGTTTGGAATGAATAGTACAAAAACCTTGGTTTCGTCTGGTACGATTTATGGGACGATTGACATCGTCTCTGTCCATCGTACAGTACGAATGCAATTAATTAATAAACCAAGATTTAATTTCCTGATTACGGGTGATAATTTTGGCAAGATTTGAAATGATCGTACAATACGATAGGTATCGTACAGTACGATTAGTTCAAAAAATCAAAATTAAAATCTTACCAAAGTTATTCTGGCGGCTAAGGTTTTTGAATAGAAACAAATCGTACAGTACGATAAACATCGTACTGTACGATTAGTTCACAAAACTAATCTTTCAGAATTTAGCCATTAGCCTGAGTATTAATGACCTATCGTACAGTACGATTGAAAGTCGTACAATACGATTTGTTTTTTAAAAAAAATTTCTTCTTAAAAAAAATTCCCCCTGTGTGTGTGTGCATGGTCACTCCTTTTACATACATGCTTTTGTGGCCGACTCAAGAAAAGAAAAACAAAAGAAAATAAAAATACAAGATCTTGTACATCCTATTCTACCCAGTCTTGAGTCTCCAGTAGTCTTGAACTATTTGTATCTTACCTGAAATATTAGTGCTCACAGAAAATATTTATAATTTTCAAAGAAGAACATATTAAGTCAGTAAGTATTATTTGTCATCATCAAAATCAAGTGCTCGGATCCTGAATTGCAACAAATATCCTTTTTCTAAATTCACATATTTAACTATTTAGCTTAATATCTTCTTTGAATTTCATAGTTTATAAGACTTTGACCAGTAAGAATACACATATTTAAACAATGTTAACAAACAAAGAGTCTTCTAAAGTGGTGTGTGTAAAAATAATAATAATAATAATAATAATTCAAATATATGCAATGTTTCTCTCTCTCTCTCTAGCCCTCTTCCCCCTCTCACATTGACATAGACATACTATAGTTACCTGCTTTGATATTTTCTTTGTAGCAAATAATACAAAATGGTTGTATACTAGGTTTAATATGATTCATGAAGAATTTGCTGAACTCCTCAGATAACATTTGGTAGTAAGAAATAAGAAATAAGGACTCCTAAAGCCGATACTAAATAGTTAAGATAAGGCTAACAGTGGTGGTGGTGGTGGTGATAAAATGGTTGAAAATATAGTTGAAAACTTCGAGGTACGAGGAAAGTGTGAACGATGAGTATGGAGAGCTATAGAGAAGTACAGGGAGAGGGCAAGAAGATAGCGATGTTGAAAGGATAAGATATACTTCAAATTTTTTTCATGAGACATTCTGCAATATGCAATATATAAGATAGAATGATAGATTATTGATCTCTGTATTCAATTTTACTTTGTATATCACGTAATAATTCTTCACATGTAGGTAGTGATGTGCATCCTCATTGTTTTGGTTGGAGTCACTTCGTCAGCATTGGGCACTTTCTCCGCAGTCTCCAAAATTATAAATAATCTGCTTTGATCTCCTCCCTTTTGCTACATTGTTCTACACGGATATAATCAGTGGGGATTTCAATTACTTCTTGTATTTTCTTACTTCTGTACTCTACTTGTTTCATTTTTTTCCTTGTTTGTGTATAATTTTTCCTAACTGCAGTGATGGATTCTATTGCAGCATTGAAATAGTATGCATGTTTGATGTTGTTTTTTATGATCTCTCCGATCTGAGATTTTTGGGATCCTTACTTTGATATTATTATTTATCTTATCTATTTGGTGATTGTCATGTTTACTAACTTTCTTTTATAGAATTCATTCATTAGGGGATATATATTTGGTTGCAAATATAGGCTTTATTTAGAGCAGCTTTCTTATTATTTTCTGAAACGATTTTCTAGTACAAAAAAATTTATTTCAAGAAATTTTTGGGCTGAAAAGTTGTTTTAGAAAGCAGAAAAAAAACTATCTCAAACAAAATCATAGTTAAAAAATATTTTTTTCTTATTCCCATGTCTCATTTTTCTTGATAAATTTGTTGCAAGCAATGTTTTTTTTTTTGAAAACCAATAATTACGAGAAGCTTCTGGATGAAATTTGTTGAGTTGGGATAAGCACATCATAATGTGTTTGAAAAGTGACCAAATTGGCCCTGGATGGTCGATTTTACTGTAGAGATAAAACCTGTATGGGTATTTTATTAATTTTTCATGCAAGTGTTCTAATGTTTCAGTTCTTTAGTTGAGTCTGCAGAGTGCAGAGCCACTTTACTGTACATTTATTAGAACTAATTTTTACACTGGAAAAGATCGTTTGCTTGCAAAGACTTGCTTAAATATGTAACCACTTTGGTTCTAGCATAAACTACAGCCTCAGTGAGGTTATGACTTACATATCATTCTTCTTCTAAAAAAAAAAAACGATTTATATGAAAATTTTGCTTTGTAAATCTTCATGTTTCATGCAAATTCCTTATGGGAATTAAGTCATGGAGCAGGTAGTAATTCTATGTCTAATGAGTTGGCGGTTTTATTTCATATAATGTGTAATATAAAATATTAATGATATTTATTTTATTAATGGGATTTGTATAGAAAGTCTTAGGAACCCCCTAACAGAAGATGAATTATTACGTGCGGAGATCGGACACAGATAATAGTTCAGTTTGTCTCTGTGAACAGTAAAAGCGTAGCGACCTGCGCTTTTATTGTTCACAACTACATTTTTATTGTTCACAGAGACAAATCCGAACGGTTTTCTATATCTAATTTTCGCACGTAATAATTTCTCCTACGAGAATGGAGTTATCGAAAAACTAAATAAGATTTTGATTGAAAGGGCTAGAAGTATGAGACTACATCTACATGTAGGATAGCTAGGCTGATGCAGTAGATGCAACATCATATCTCATGAATCAAGGCCCATTTGTAGCTTTGAATATTGGTCTTCTTGAAGAATTCTAGAATGAAAAGAATATATATCTTTTGCCTTCTAAAGTTTTTAGTTTACTTTCTCGTGCATAAATTTATACTATTCGAAGAGACAAATTAAAAAAAAAAGTGTTATTTTATTTGTTATGGTGCTAGCTTTAGCTATATATTTTGGGATGTTAAAAATAAGCAAATAATTAGAAGTTCAAAAAAATTGAAATGAGGTATGATGTTGACCTAATGAGCTTTAACTTATATTATTTTGATGATCACAAATATAATTTGACTTATATATTAATTGATTATTTTTAGATTAATGCATTTATAGTAGGATAAAACTATTAAATATAGGTGTACACAAGGATGAAATAAAAATGTTGTATGAACCTAGAATTAAGATGACACAAGCAAGATTGTGGAATAAGATGCAAAGGCCAAGCCCAAGAAATTAAGAGCTGAGCATTAAGATTAGCTATAGATGATCCAAATAGTAAAGCAACACATGTCAAGTTATAAGTAAGAACATATATGAAATAACTAGTATATACTAACAATAGTAAATTTAAAAATAATTAAAAAAAAATAGAAATAAGAATATAAATTGATCATCTCGTAGATTATATTGTATGATAATGATTTTATAATATTGTTGATCTCATTTTTGTATGAGGTCATTAGGACCCACTTGGGTTTCTTTTTAGTGACCTAATGATTGGGAATGTCCACCCCTCAGTCATAAAGGTCCTAATAAAGACCCAATTCAATACCAATCAAACCCAGCTCTACCTTTCAACTCAATCTTTAATATAGCCTTCAATCAACATTCAATCAAATTTTAAATCATATCCAATTAATTTCAATCTTTCATTTGATTTTCATTGATATGGATGGTTCAAGGTCAATCATTTAACTCTTAAATCCAACTCAAATCCAATATTCCAAATCAAACCTTTAAGGTCAAGGATCTAGGTCCTGAAACCCTTTCTGGGTGAACTTTCTGTCACCTAGAAATACAGTCAAGTGACCTCCAAATTATGATCTGTCAATTGCATATTGTCCAGACATGTCTCTAAGAACAACCCTCCAAATTTGAGCTCAATCTGACACTTCTAACCCTAGAAACTGAATCTTTTCCCAAAGGCTACAAAGCCTTCAGTTATTTACAGTCTATGCCACTGGACTTGCCATCCTGTGGAATTTGACCATGGGATGCCTTCCAAACCTTTCGACCACATCCATGACATTTTTTATGACCTTTTGACCAATAAACTATATTTTGCTGGACTCAGTTTGACCCAATGTTGACCAGGGGTCAAAATGACTAAAATGCCCTTTATAGGGATTCTTGGTCTTTTCCCCAAAGTTCAACATGACCTTCCCATATCAATATTCAAAATCTATTTCAATGGATCCTAAATATCATTAGGAACATATTGGACTCAAACTCAAGTCTTGGTTTGACTTGGTTGACCAAGTCAACCAAGGTTGACCAAAAATACCCCTTAAGGTTTTTAATGTCAATTTCAATCCAAATAACCTTACCAATGCATGTCACCATCTCCATTGATATTAAAACACTCATTTAAACCTTTTGACCCAAAGTCAACCTATGATTTGACCAGGTTGACCAAGTCAACCATGGTTGACCAAATCAACCCTTTAACTCAATACTTGTCAAGTTCAACCATTCAAGCTATTTTAAACCAATTTAACCCATCAAAATCATTCAATTGGACACACTTGACATGTCCAAAGACTTCCAAGTCAATCCCCCCTAGGTTTGACTTGGTCAACCCATTTGGGGGGAGGGGGGGTTCAAAACCCTCTCCAAGTTCATGTACTCACTCAAAACTTCAATACCATGACCCCGTATCCCTTGAGATTAACCCCTATAGCATCTTTGACTCCTCCCATGCACATCCTAGTCACCATTGACTAGTCAACAAGTCAATAGGTCAAAAAATCTTTGAAATGAGATCAAACCATGGCCATTTGACTATACCACATGTGCAAACCCCTTCTCCAATCCAAAACTTGCTTTAGGCTAGTGGAGACTAGCTTTTTCCCTTCCTAATTGACCTCTAATCCAGCCCTATTAACCAAGCCATGCCTTGGTTTAGCCAAATGGAGAAAAAGAGTGTGGTCCCCCTCACTTAGCTCAAGAAAAGTCTCACTCAACCTTAGCCCCTTTCTCATGGTTTTGGGCTGCCTTAGGGACACATGCCACCCATCCAAGCCTTCCTAATTCAATCCTAGCCATCCAATTCAAAGTAAGGGGGTTAAGTGTGCGGAAATTGCCCTAATCCATGATCTTGTCCATTTTCTTGCCTAAGTCCCAAACCCCAGCAGCCCCAAGACTCTCCAAGAGCTCCCCACACTCTCCAGCACTCCCCAAGGCTATTCCAAGCTTTCCCCCACCATTTCCACCACTCAAACCTTCATTTTAGTGGAAAAAGAAAGAGAAAAGAGAACCACCATCTCTCTTTGATATCTTCAAATCCAGCCGTCAAAATCTTTTGGGGTCTTCAGCAAACTTGTAGAGGATATCAGCAGGAGCAAAAGGGCCCAAGTTTGCGAAAATCCACCAGGTAGATTGTAAGTTATTCTCACTTTTAGGTAGATTTTCAATTTGAAACTGTAGAAAATCTATAATGCATGGAGCCTCCAAACTCCAGGCATTGTAAAATTATGTTGCCCTCTAGCTACAGTTCAAATTTCGTCAAGTTTTGTCAAGTATTTTGGGAGATATGAGCATTTAAAGTTTCCTATTCAAAATGAACTGCACAGAATCGACAGATCTGGACCGTCCGATGGTCCAGATCAAGGCAGATCGCGCAGTCTGCCAGGTGACCGCGCGGTCTGCCCCTGGCTTCGAATGCGGGATCTTCCGCGGTCTAGGATGGCCACGTGGCGCATTCCTGGCTGCTGATCTTGTTGTACCGTGTTCGGGCCATCGGATCGTCGGATCCGACGTGTTTAAGTGGATCCTCCGGCGTCGACACGTGTTAGCTGGCGGCGGCGTAATCATTGCCGCCACCATTTTATTACTATTTTTGAATAAAAAAATGATTTAAATGCTCAAAATCATTCAAAATTCACAGAAAATTGAATTTTCCACCAAATTGAACATTGTTGGGCTCGTTGGAAAGGTACTTGAATGTGGTATTTATTAAAATTAAAATTAAGTTCTTTTGAGCTCTGGATTGGGAGAAAATTACATTTATTTGATTTTAGTTTTTCTCAATTTTCTTGCAATCCAGGGATCAAATGGATCCCAAATTTTGGTGGAATTTTCTTGAGCATCTTAGGCATATTCTATAATTTTTCTATGGACAGATGCTCTGTAGTTTTTTGTGATGTGGATTTTTAAGGGAATGGGTCCATTTTGGACCCAAAATTTTAAAAATTCATAACTCCATTTTTCTGTAGAATTAGGCTGCATAATTTGTGTGGTATGATTGTATATGTATTAGGGTTAAACACACCAAATTTCAAGCCTATTTGAATAGTAGAGACACCTAAGGAAAATAATTAAGGAAAAGTCTAAAAAACTTAGAAAATTCCTAGGGGATTGTACACACACCCAATAGAGGTGAAAATTGAACATAAAAAACTTAGTGGCATGATAAACCTTAGGTTTAAATTTAATTGAATTTAGAGGTCATTAGGTTAGAAAATTAATTACCCAAAGTTTCAGTAAGTTTTAGGACCCAAAAAATTTCAAAAAACATAATAAATTCAAATTAAATCCAAAAAAGACAAATAATATTTCAAATTGACCATAACTTATTCCTCTACTTAGTAAAAATAAAAGCCCCTTGACTGGATTCCAAATTTAACTTTAATTTGACTTTAAATGAAAATTAATAATTAATTACATTAAATTAATTAAAAATCATTAAAAATCCCAAATAATTTCCAAACAATTGGAAATGCTCCCATGGGTCATCCCTGGCCTTTGGGAGTGATTCCATGCAGTTTGGGATGAGTTTGGATCAAAATGATCAAAACCTTCCTAATTAAGCAATTTTAAAAATTCAATAATTAGTAAAAATTTGAAAATGCATAACTAATTACAGAAAAATCTAAATTAAACAAACTTAGTGTCAATCAACTCCAATTAAGGTCTAGTATTTTCTAAAAATGTCAAACATCCAAAATCTGGTCAAAGTCAAAAAGTCAACCTTTTGGTCAATAATAGTTCAAATCTAGGCCCGAACTTCAAAAAATCATAACTTTTCATAAAAACCTCTAAATTGAGTGTGCTAACAGTCTAAGAACTCATCATAAGGCCTAATATTTATTAAAAATTTGAAACTTACAAAACTAACTTTAATTTAAAAAAGTTAACTTTTGACCCATTAATTAATTGATTAAAATAATCCAGAAAGTTCTAAAATTTAATAAATCATTCAAAATTCTAGAAAACATCAATTTTACTTTAAAACCAGTAACCAATCAATTTAATTAAAAATTAATCAATCTTTAAACCTTAATCAAACTCAAATTATTTAATCATATCGGGTACCACTGGGTAATCCAGGCCTACGAGGCTATTAAATTAGCTCCAAGATATGTGAAATAAATTTCATGACCTCGGTATGCAACAAAGGTGGTATTCAACAAAAAATTAAAATAAATTTTAAAATCAAATTTAAATCATTAAGACTTAAACTTCAATTAAAATCTCCCTTAAGCCTTTCAGCCAATCAGAACATCAAACAACTTCAATCAAGTACTCTATTCAGGATCAACCCTAGCCACACGACCTACTACACACACTTTAGATGATTTGCTAGGACAACCGACTCTAGATCTAGGCTAGGCCGGTGTTTACTTTTCTGCTGTGTGCTGGGTTTTTTGAGTTTTTATTGCATGTTGTGATTGAAATTGATTGATATATTTATTTATTTTTACTACACTCTATGGATTGACGTAATGGGCGATTAGATTACCCTTAGGTTAGGAACGATCTGGATGCTCACTGAATCTTTTGCAGGTGGCCACACTCGTGCAGGACAATAAAGTGGGATAAATAAATTATAAATATAAATGCTACAAGTGCTTCAACTGCTTAGCCCCCAAATAAAAAGTGCATGGCCAAGTGTGTTTATTTTTCTGCATATATATATACAACTACTTTGGATGTGATTTAATATTTAAATGCTTAGGATGACCCTGCAGGAGAGTCTAAAATTTTTATTTTTACATTCATGTAATTTGTTTGAATATTGAGTTGTGAAAGTGGCACTTTAAGTTTGGGATGCATAGATCTAAAGGTTGGATTCCAAAAAGTAAATGATACCCCTTTGGGGGATAGTCCTTATCCATTTGGAACTTCAAATTTGGATCACTTTACTACCCAAAGTGAAAAAAGTAACCTTCCCCTCATGGGAAGAGTTCTCTTTTCCATTTGGGTATCCAGTCATGAAGAATCCAAGGAGCTCAAGGAGGAGAAGACCGAGAAGTTGAAGATAAAGAATATCCCACTCAAAGTCACTTGCGTCTGTATTAGGATTAGAATCCGGGTTGTTATCAATGGTGCCCGACCACTTTTAATTTATGTAAATCTGGATTGTAATAAGCAAGACAATTTGCATATGAATATTTATTTAATTAGTTTGATTATTTAATATATTTTAATTTGATTTGATTGCGTATAGGGTTGCCTACTTTTCTTAGTTTTTTGGCAATTACATGTCGTTCTTTTTGATTTAGCTTGGATTCGATCGGAGGCTTGTGAGGGTACGAAAAATTCTTCTACTTAAACTTTAATAAAAAATTTAGGATAACATAGAAACTCTAACGCTATTAGGAAGTAAGCCCGGGACCGCCGGGAGTTCTCATTTCATAATTGCTGCATTATTCTTTTTCTTTGTTAGGCACCTCCCTGCCTGCGGGTTCTGGTAGACCACCTGGCCTATGAGGGTACAGTTCTGTCCAAGGGGATCTGTGTATCTTTAGGATAAAATTTATTTTTAAGCTTTTTTAAAATTGCTTCATTCCATTTTAAAGCATTTAATCGAGTCGATCAGCATACATTGCATTAGAAATCAATTAAAAAAGTGTGTTTAAAATTTTAGTTGTATTTATTTAAGCATTTTCACCCAACATAAGTCCAGGAGCCACTTAGGACAATCTCTAGATGTCAGCCCCAACTCTCAAAAACTTTAATAAAAATATCCTACCACTCTTGCATCAAAATGACTTGACTCATGGATTTTAATCGCCTAGGTGGTTAGCTGGTTCCCCAATCCAGGCCGGGGTAAGTCCAGGTTTTGCACTGCATTAGTTAGGTTCGGACTACTGTGTTCCAGTGTCCAAATTTAGAGTTAGGATCTGAGGCAGATTTCTTTTTGAGTCATAAGACCTCAACCTCTGGGAATATAATCCCAAATTTCTAATAAAATACTCAACTCAAATCAAATCTTCTCTCAATCCAAAATTTAAACCCAACACTTAGCCTAGGATGGGACACTTTTGAATTATTTTCAGAATTCTAAAGTGTCTTCTATTCTTCTTCCTTTGATTCCAAAATAAGTGTTCAACCTTGCTCCAATCCCATTTGAAATTCCAATTTCATCTCTTTCATATCATTCATAGAAAATCTCTAAACAAAATTTCTGCCGTTATTTTAATCGAGAGTTTTAGTAGGAGACTCTGGTCTCCTATGATGTAATTAACTACGAGGGCTTGTGCTTGTAGGAGATTTAGAACCCACATCTAATTTTTAAAAATTAATTTTCAAAACTCAATTAGTCCTCTTTGGGAAAGTTAAATTTCTAACGATCGTTATCGTTATGTTCGAATGATTATTAACAAATGATATCTTCTCCCTTCGAGGAGACATATCTTTTGTTAAAATGAATTTGAATATAAAATTAACGATCGCTCCTCTTGATTATCGTAGACCGATATTTGATTGAACTTTACTTTGACCCTTCGAGGCCATGTGAGGTCCTCTCTTGAATCCGGTTACGATATTCAAGACGGGATTCTTAATTCCAAATCTGAATGCCATCATGAAATTTTATTTCCACCTCCCAAGGTAGTGTAATATTTTTTATGGGATGTTTAATTTTAGAATTAAATATTAATTTTAATTCTGAATTCCCCAAAGAAGACTAAATTTTTTAAAACCCGCTTTCCAACTCCAAACAAATATGTTGAGTTATCAAGAAATTTGATAAGATCAATATGCTGTACTTAAGAAAATTATAAATTATTTTGAATTATTTAACTGTATAATGCAAATTATATTGTACAATAAAGACTAATTTCAAATTAGTTCTCATTAAAAGATTATTTTTTTAATTTGATTAATTAAAATTTTAAATTAATTATATTATATGATTCATATCATACTGTATGATTATGTTCATAAATGAATCTAATTAAGTTACAAAAATTAGGAGAGCAATTAATGATACAATATAATGTGAATTGTAGTAGATGATTAAAAAGATATGTATTTTTTATAATTTTTTGCTCTTTGAACTAATTGTACAATAAAATAATTGAATCATATGATATAATCCACCCGTATTTTGCAGCTCGACTTATTTAAGAATCTATTATTTGGATTTTTAATATAAACACCCTTCTAAAAATCCTAAAATATATGAGAGGTAATAAATTAGAATGAGAGGTGTGCCTTGTAAGATATGTCTATGTGCTTCTAATTTGAAAAAACTAAATGTGAAAATCCCTTTTGAACTTGTGAACCAATCAGTTATTTCCACTTCTCTTACACATAGTATTATTAGTATAGAGTTATTCAGAGCCAACATAGAGAGCAGAGAAGCGTATCATCCACACAAAGTTATTCAAAGTCAACACAAAGAGCAGTGTAGAGTATTATCCAACACTGAGTTATTCAAAGCCAACATAGAGAGCATATCAGAGTATTATCCAACATATAGTTATTTAAAGACAACATAAAGAGCATAGCAGAGTATTATCCAACACAGAGTTATTCAGAGCTAGCACAGAGAGAAAAAATAGATGTGGGTCTCCGAAAGGATTCTGCTAGCGGGGAACAGAATGCAAAGGGTACGATTGCATTATCTCGTATGACAAAATGATTGTATGCCTTTACACTCTACGCAAGCAGGCCAACGGAAGAGCAGATGAGATCAAACATACGATTAGCCATGGAGGATAGCGATTTTCACCGACATACCTCGATGGGTAATAATATATATGATCTGATCAAAGTCATGAGATTTTCTCAATTCGATACATCAGCTCGAATGGAGTTTATTTGATGTGGGAATCGATTTCCTATGGGCACAAACCCTCGTGGTTAATTACATCTTAGGCCTCGGCCTAAGAAAACTCTCAATTGAGGACACTATATTATTCTCTCAAAGGGTTTAGCGCGTAGGAAAGTTTTTAGAATCTTCCTAATCAAGAGAAAAGATAGGCTCAATTTGGTTTAATCAATATTCACGGATCATATCATCACTCTGCCGGTCTAAAGGAAAGAAATCTGAAGAAAAAGATATTGCACTTCAAGCATGCACGAGAGAAGGGTAGAGGTGGCGTTATCTGTGTGACGCGGATAGATGGGTTTTATAGCCTCTGAAGGATAAAGAGCTTACCCACTGATAAGACATACAACAGTATACCAATACCATCAGCCTTTGATCCTAAATCAATAAGGGATGTAATACTGTACACACAGTACTAATATCCAAGGCCTAAATAATGAAATTTGGTCTTATATCTTGCTTGAAAAAGAAAGCCAGCTAAATCACCAAATCGTGTAAAATTCATGCTGTCCGGTCTTTATGAAAGATAGGCGGGTGGCTGAGTTTTGGAATTTAAGGCCGACATCTAGAGAAGTTCCTAAATTGCCTTATACTTATAAATGGTGTTATGCATCTAGGACTAATATAATTAAATTTTAATTTTATTTAGTTTCTAATGTAATGAATGTTAGTCAAAGTCTCCAAATAAAAAATACATAAAATTTTAAAATAGCTTATAAAATAATTTTTTAGAAGACTAGGCTTCCCCAGATTTAGCACCTCATCCTCATAGGTTGGATTATCTGAACTCTACCCTCAGGCGGGGAAGTGTCTAAAATAAGGAAAGAAAATGAAATAATATGCATGGGACTCCGGATGACCTCCGGTTTATTCCCTAGATTATTGTCTTTCTATAATATTTAATTCCTAAAATTTTAATTTAAATTATGAGTAGAAGAATTTTATTCATAAAGAGCTTAGCAAAATTCAAGCACATGCACATACAAGAAAGAAACCTATAAAAAATATATCATTTCTACTATACAAATAAAGTAAACACATCATCACAATAAATCAACAGAATAGTGTCTAAAGTTCATGGCAAGTGTCATTCAATATACAACCTAGAGTGCAGAAAAGTAATGGTTGTCAGGCTCCACCGATAATAACCTAGATTCTACTCCTATAGAATGACACAAGTCTTGAAATGAGGCATTTTGGTTTTAGTCTTCATCTTCTGGTTCTTATATGGGTTGTCTTCCTTCAATCTTCTTGTGGTACATCCTCAATAGGATATCCAAATGAATAAAAATTTCTTGTAAAGTGACATTCTTTTCTCTTTGAATCTCTAATATCTTATTAAAATGCCTCATTTTATAGACTTTTACAACTCCATACTTTAAATAAATTATATCAAAATTATAAAAAAAAATCTAAACTCTCCTACAAGGTTATATTAAGTAGTTATAATCAAACATCCCAAATAGTTATATGGTAAAATTAAAATGCTCAAACCAGCCATACTTGGTCATGCTCTTATTTATTTGGGGGCTAAGTAGCTGAAGCACCTATAGTAATTATATATTATTTATTTATTTTTAGCCCCCTTTTAGCCCTATATGAGCATGACTATATGCAAAAAATATCGTAAGCATCCAGATCGCTCCTAACATATACGTAACTCATCACAGAAAGAAAATACAGTAAAAAAATATTATCACAGAAATCTAACACAGCAAACAGCAAGTCAACCAGCATACGTTTCACATGCAAATCACCACATCACATAGAAAAAAAGAAAAAAAAATTGGCCTAACCTAAAGCTAGAAGTCGTGTCCTAACAAACAGATTTAGGTGTGTGTAGTAAGCTGTGTGATTTTGGGTATGTCATATGTCGGATAACTTATTCAAGTTGTTTGTGATTTGATTTGTTAAAGGCCAAAGAAAGATTTTAGTTTAAGTTTAAATATTAATGTCTTAAGATTAATTTTAAGAGTTTATTTTAGTGTTTAGTGATTACTATCTTTGTTACTCATCGAGGCCGTGAGATTTATTTCATCCTCCTTGGGGCTAACTTAATAGCTTTGTAGGCCTATATTACCCAGTAGTAACCAATTTTATTAAGTTAATTTAGTTGGTTGGAAATTAAAAGAAAGATAAATTAAATGATTTATTAGCAATTTTAAAGATTGATTTAATTAAATTTGTTATCAACTGGTTCGTGGCATTATGCCATCAAGTTTGAGGATCAGTCCTACTTAAGACACTTAGCCCCGCAGCCCTAAGTTGTCCATCCTAAAAACCAAGTTGATATAATTAAATTAAGAATTTTTATTTGGTTAAATCATTAACAATCAATTAATTTTAATATTTTGACACTCCATTGAATCTGTTCGTGACATTGTGCCGTCAAGCTCGAGGACCAGGCCTCCTTAGGACACTTAGCCCAGCAGCCCAAAGTAGTTCATCCTAAAAATTTTATCTTTGGAGTGCTTGTTGTGTATTGAGGGGTTGATTGATTGACTTTAAAAGATTGATTTACAGTTTGATTGGATTTTAGGTAAGTTATCAGATTCTGAAATTTTTGGATTATGATTGGGCTTTTAATAAGTCTCTTATGTTGTTCATTTAGTTAATTAAGTTCTAATTTATTTGCATTCAATATTAGAGGTATTTTAAATTAGGTGTGTAATTAATTATGAGGAATTCAATAGATTAGAGTTTGAATTTTAGAAGTCTTTTCATTTAACATATTTTAGTTTAGGTTTATTCTCTTGATTTAGTCTATAACTTTCAAGTTTAGGTTTGTTAGAGGGTGATTAATATGTTATTTAGATTTAATTTAAGTGTATGTTCTAATTTCATATTTTTAATAATTATGTGTTAATTATGATTTGATTAAAAGTTAAGTATTTTTTATGCACTTGATTTAGATTATCACTGATTTTTGTTGATTAGTTAGGAATGAATTATGACACACTAATCATAGAATAACATGTTACTAAGTTTTCTATGTTTAGTATTTCTATCCTAAAGGGAGCATGCATCCTAAGTCTAAATTCTCTAAGACTCAATCTTTAGTTTTTGTCCTTAAATATCACTAATGTTGTATAGGACAGAAGGCATTATTTCTAACCCTTTGGACATACGCATGTGTGTAGATGGGTTCAAGGATCTAAAATAAATAAAAATAGCCTAATAAAATTGAAGTTACTACAAGGTCCTAAGGCTGGGGGACGCAAACACCAAAAGGCTCTCTAAAGACTTTTCTAAGTTTTAAGAAAACTTACTATACCGGGGGCTATAACCCAGTAGTTCCGCCCTTAGCACCCCCACCAAAATGAATGGGGGAGACTAACTCATATCTGTAGGCTCCTTCCTCACAATAGCTCCAATGGCTCCTTCTCCTTTGCTTTCCCAAAAGTACCTCACAAAGAACACATAGAAGAAGACAAAGGTTGTATTAAAGCAATGTAATATTTAATATACAAATAATTAAAATAAAATATAATTAAATAAAAACATATCTTTTTTAGGCTTGGACACCGACTCGGTTGTTTGCTCTTTAGGATTTTGATTTTAAACATTCCATAAGTAGAGAGAAGTAGTAGAAACAAGAAGGGAAGGAGGAGAAAGAGAGCTATTGCTTACTCTCCAAAACTCATACTTCCAATAATCATCTATGCAAACTCACCATTCTCATGAAGAATGCAAATCAATACTTAGAAACCACATATACTCATATTTCAAGATAACATGCTCAATACCATTTCAGGCAATCATCTACTCATTCACCTGAAGGCAAATGAATGATTCAACGTTCCCCTTTCTAAAATACAACACAAGATAACGCCAAAATCACAATTTTCATGCATTTATATTCTTTCTAAAGCCCAAGAAAGCAACCCAACATCACAAAGCAATATTAATTCAGAAGCATAAGACACATGGTTATTTTCCTATATAACTATCATATAATAAAAGCAATAGCGACCAATTATCACCCAATCACATATATATTTTCATTCTCAATGGTTGTATTAATAATATGCTTAAATAAAAATACCCAATTTTTATATAGTATAAATCATACAAAATTTAATAACTTCTATTTTACCAGGTGAAATTCATAGATATTAAAGTCAAAATATTCAGGATAAGCAATACAATAACATATAAAAAGTTGTGCGATAAAAATTCAATAAAACTAGAAAAATATAGCAAAATTAGTTTTTAGGAGAAGTCAGTGATCAAAATTAAAATCTTTGAAAACAAATATAGGATTAGAATCATCTACCATAATCTGAGCAAGTTTTACAAAATGGCAAAGCAATCATATAGCTAAAATCATTTTTTTTCTTTTTTTTTTCTCTCTCTTCTTTCCTTCTTTTTCTCCTCTTCCTTCTTCGGCAAGCATGGCGCAGAAATTCAAATGTTTCATTTAAAAAAATCATTTTAGAAATTTGGGTTATCCCAATCTCTCAACTTAGAAAAATGTCATCCTCAATATTTCCCTTAATGATATAGGCACAAAATCAGTATAAAATAAATTTATACGATCAAAATTTAAATCAAATCAAAACTCATAAAAAAAATCATATAGTCATGCAGTTTATTCTATCTTATGTCATTCAATTATGTATACAAAATAATGCATGCTAATCTACTAAATCTACCAGACTCACAATCAAGTTCCTATAACTCTACTAATAATTCAATCAATTCTTTCAACACTACTGTAATACTAATTGTCACGCCCTAGCGTTTAATTTTGAAGAATTCTTTCTTTATTTTTTATTATACATAATCAGAACTATCTAATTTTTTTTTATCAATATCAATACCAACAAAAATAAAACTATCGATCAAACAATACTCAAGAATCATATAATTATAATATATCCTTCCATTCCTGAGTATAAAAGACTAACTAAAATAAAAAGAAATAAAACCTGAGAAATTCTAATCAGTCTCACACTCCTGAACATGTTCCTTGATATAAAATTATTTAAATCATATATAATGAGTTAAAAATATAGTAGGACACTAAAATCTCATAAATAAATTCAAAATACCGTAAAGAAGTATGTATAATGTCAATCAATTCATAGTAGTAACAGTCATATGATTAAGAATCATTGTAGAAATAGTAAAACTTTCATGTAGCAGTAGAATCTATAAATAGTAAAATAGAATAAAACATAATCCAATAAAATAGTAAAGTAGAGAAACCAGTAAACCAATATAGGTGTTGAATCAATAAAGTAATTATTGTATCAATACTATCAATTTGTAAGAAAATTATATAAAGCGGTAAAATCAAAGCATCGATAAAGACTGTCGGAATCATACCAATGCAATAAAATCTTATAATAATATACACATGCTATTCAGTTATTATATATTAGTATCAAATCAGTATCTTACGTGCTTAGTATGTCACATGCTTAGTATTAACATAGTGAATTAATAATAGTAACAGTAATAGTGAATCAATAATAGTATCAAATAGTATCGATATTGATATCAATAGCAGTATCAGTACAGTATCATCAGTAAAACTGGTGGTAGTAACAGTAAAGCAATAAGGTAATAGAAAATATGTACACTGATAGTAAATCAATATAGTATCAGTAAAGTCGTATAGTAACAATGAATATGTAACATATATTTTGATTGTTACACTTAAACAAGTAAGAAGTCCTTATTATCATACTTTTCTCAGTAGTTAGTAATAAATAATCATTAATCGTTGGGTCAGTAAATAAAGTCGTCACTCTTTGCACATCGGTATAGTAATAACTCCTTATAACTCTCAATCTTTATATCATTTATCACGTGAATCAATAGAGGATAACACCCAACTATAATATTTAAAGAAAGTCTATTGGCCTACCATCCTATACAGGTTAATCAATCTTCAACCAATGGATCAACTAGTCTTTACTTATCTTTTACATATATTACAATAAAAATAATGATGACTAGCAATTACCCAATTACATATATATTTTCATTCTCAATAGTTGTATTAATAGTATGCTTAAATAAAAATACCAAATTTCTATATTGTGTAAATCATATAAAATTCAAAATCTTCTATTTTACCTGGTAAAATTCATAAATGTTGCAGTAAAAATATTCAGGATAAGAAGTACAATAACATACAAAAAGTTGTTCGATAAAAGTTTAATGAAGCCAAAAAAAATATAATAAAATCAATTTTGGGGAGAAGTGGTCAAAATATAAATATTTGAAAATGAAGATAGGATTAGAATCACCTACCACAATCTGAGCTTTTCTCTTTTTTTTCTCTCTCTTCTTTCCTTCCCTTCCTCCTCTTCCTTCTTCGGCAAGCCACAACACTGAAATTCTGATTTTTCATTTAAAAAAAAAAATATTTCAAAAATTCAGGTTATCATAGCTAGCTTCACTGTCAAAGATGGCATGAGAGGCAGCAAATCAAGGGTTTAAGAGAGCATCAAATCGAATCCTATTCTCTAGGGTACATAGCATATAAAAACAGGATTTCTAGACAAATTGCTTACCACATAGAACCTTGTTAGGGTTATTGAACCCACTAATATTCTAAGAGGCTATAGAGGGATAATTCATTGATACTTAGAGGTTGGGTTTGGAGGCTTCTTGCCTTGTTTGCCTCTATTATTTTTTCACTATTGGATAGTTGAGGAAGAAGAGGGGTTGGAGTCAGAGAATTTCGACATAGTGGCATTTGGTATTTTGATCGTAGAAACTGGGTCCTGATCTACAGATGTGTCCTTGAGCACATCAAATTTGTTAAGAGAAATGTAGCTAGTGGAGACAATATTAGTGATATGCGGGAGGGGTTATCAAGGAGCTAGGGGGAGGGGGTTCAGGTTGGTAAGAGTTGTGGGGAGAAGGGCATTACCACAGATGGCTACACATAAGCTTTGGATGGGCAAAGAGAGGGAGCCACAAGCCTCACAGGGGGAGGGTTTCCATTCATATTGAGTCTTCAAATTTATACTAACACCCACAAGATAAATGGGGATGAAATACCGGTAGGTAGACTTATTCTATCTCCATCAAGCATTTGGCAGCATGTAGCCGTGGACTTAATCACTGGTCTTACTATGTCAAGCAATAAAATAGCCAGCATGGTGGTTGTAGATCATTTGTTTAAATATGCTCACTTTTTCACCTCACTCCAAACTTTATTGCTTTTAAAATTGCAACAAATTATTTACTAACAAATTTAATTTCATGGCATTCGTAGTTCTATTATCTCTAATAAGGATTAAGTTTTCGTTTGGGACAGTTTTTTGTAATTATTATTTTTTGTTATTTTAAAGAAATTTCTATAACAGAAATTTGTTTTAAAAACAGTTAAAAAATTATCTCAAATGAAGCTTAAGTTTTTATGAGCAATTTCTAATGCAAATTATTTCGCTTTCATGACATTAAATTACACTTCAGCATAGCCTATCATCCCCAAGCTGATGACTAAATCGACTCAGCAAACCAAGGGCTTGAACACTACCTTCGCTGCTATGCATTTCAGGGGCCTTCTACTTGGCTATAGTTCTTACTATGGGCAAGATTATCATATAATACTTCATTCCATTCCCAAATTAGATTCACCCCATTCCAATTTCTCAGAAGATTTCCATTTGCTCTTCCTTCCTACACACCATATTCTTTGCCACTTGAAGCTATCATTAGGCTGCTGATCCATCGAAAAGCCATCCTGCACCAACTAAAGCAAAATTTAACTGATATGTAAAATCATATGAAACAACAAGCCGATCGACATCGTCGTGACATGGTGTTTAGTCTCGAACATCGAGTTGTAGTAAAGCTTCTTGGAAATCTTCTTGGATATCATTGTTTGATTTGATGTAGGGTCTGTTTGGGATAATTTTTTTATTGCTTTGTTTTTCAAATATCAATCACAATTTGGTTAACTATTTTTTCACTGCTTTAAAAAAATTTATGTGCTAGCTATGAAGCTGCTTTTTATAGCAGTTTTCAAAAAAACTACTTTCCCCGCAATAGTTTTACAATACCTTTGTAAAAAGTCACAGCCATCCCAAACACACTTGTAGTTTCTTCCTCGCATCAACCCAGCCTGCTTATCCCTGATTGTGTCCCATTCCACCTTTAGCCACTGCAAGCTAGCAGCGGCTTATCAAAATTCGTGCGAGTCTTATAAACCATCAAAATTATCTACTACCATAGAACAAGTTGGATTATAGTAACTCAAGCTAAGAACTTAAGCTGGAGCATCCGATGCTCTCTACCTTGAGAATCTCTTGTAAATTTACCTAATGTTATTTTGTTCTAATATCTTCATTTATTTCTTATTAAATTCGAGCTAAGTTTGAGCATGACTCGATACGCAGCTCACCTTTGTCTGTTGGTTGAGAGCTTTGGCTACCAATCAAGATGTCTTGGGTTCAAGTCTTACGTATGTGATGTGTGTGTGAATTTGTCTTAATTGCATATGTATTTGTTCAATTATATTAATAAATAAGCATAAATAAGTCTTACATACATTAGCGAGTATCTCGAACGTACTTCTTCATTTATAGCCCTATCAACAAAAGCTCTACCTAATGGTGAGATAGTACTTTACTTATATTTTTAATTTCCAAAGTTCAACTAATTGATTCTCACTCAATTTAAAATTTTGCATGAAATAATTGTTTAACCATTAGCATATTTAACCAATTTTATCCCCCAAATGATTCAAATTTCTTAAGTACAACTCAATTAAAAATAAAAAAAATTATCTCAGCTCTTTCATTTTTTATTGCTGACTAACACTTTGTTTGGGACTGCTTTCTTACTGCTTTCTAAAATAACTTTTTAATTTAAAAATTTGTTGAACTAGAACTTTTTATACTAAAAAGCAACTTTAAAAAGCAATAAAAAAACTATCTCAAATGAAGCCTAAGAGCTTCTTCTACTCTTTTTTTTTTTTTTTTTGAAAAATCAATAACTTACAAGATTGTATGGTAGGCATCCTTAACATCTCTAACATGAGAATCTTTGACACATCTCAATATAATGCAAGTAGTAAGTAAAATAATGTCAGTTTGCTTCTGAAATTTTTTTATTAGTTTACACTAAAGCAAGATAGCAACTAAAATTAATTGTTATAGTCATCAACAAGTCCAATATGGCTCTTAGAAATTGCTTTGTTGAGTTTATAATTTCCACTTGATAGTTTTTGTTTTCTTTCAAAGTCTCATTCAACTTGATTAAATAGAAGTAATTAATCATTGCATTGAATATTTCAAATGGTGACATTTTGATGACTTTCTTTAATAATTCAATTTTATGGGCCATGGTTTGTCAATGAAATTTTTCCTATAATATTTTGGCTTTCCATTGTAGGAATTAGTGTTCTTATTTATGATTTTTTAAGAAAGATGCAACAAATATATTTATTAAATTTGAAAAAACAATTTTCCTTATGTTTTATGATAAGTCAAGGATTAAGAAGAAATTTGTCATAGTTTATAAAGAAGAAGATTAAATGATGTAATATGATTGATCAATAGAAACCAATTGATTGGAAGGGGCTCTAAATCTAAGTTTTGGAGCATTCAATTTATAATGAGGTTATTATTATATAGGAAACATGTTGAAGTTTAGGGGGTATGTCACATTTATGGTTTGCAAATAAAACTAAGGAAAATATTAAAATTTCATATATATGATCAAGCTTAAATATTAAAATTGTGTAAACTTATTCATAAATGAAAAGAGTAAAGACTTGATGAGATATGTGAGATTTTGGCTTCTTTTCAGATAGCTTTTGACTACTATATTTTTACTTCTTTTAAGAAATTTTTGTACTAAAAAGCTGTTGTAGAAAGCAGTAAGAAGACTATCCCAAATGAAGCCTTTGTCATGAGGTTGAATTTGATTAGAAATTAATATTATTATTTAATTTTTGTTTAGAATATCGCAATTGAAATAATTTTATTTTCATAAAGATAAACAGAGTAAAACATGCATATTTTTTAATATTTTCTTTTCTATAGGCGATATAATAATACCTAAAGAGAAATTTTGAAAAAAAAAAAGTATGGTGAGTTGTATTACTTATTACTCTGATGTAATATTTTTTTTTTTTTGCGGGGGCTGTTGAGGGATTGAACGGGAGCCAGAGGGAGGCATTGCCTGCGCTCAACCACTGAGCTGCCCCGCACGTCCCACTCTAATGTAATTTGAAAATAGTAATTCCATGCAACTTCCGTACTATATTTCACTGTCGGTGAAAGGCAAGCAATGAGGAGTTGGGCTCTTTTATATGTGGTTTGTCAATAAAAAAGAATTAAATATGTTTTAAGGAACTTTTGATTAATATTTTGTGTATATGAAGTTGTTATATAAATATATACAATTTTTTTCCTTACACTAAAAGTTGCCCACCGGCTATGTTTGTTATATCAAAAATTTATGTGGGTGAGATCTAATCTTACAAGTGTGTTTTACCAAGTTGAAATGAGAGAACCAAGTGAGAAAATAAACGAGTGTGAAGAGTAAAAAGTGACCAAGAGGTCTTTATGAACAATGGGAATAGCAGAAAAATGGCATAAAGTAGCATGAAGTCCTAAATATACCTCAAGCCATTATTTATAAGGTTAAGAGAGGCTATAAGAAAGGCTACACCCCCCACCCAAAAAAAAAGAAGAAAAATAGTACATGATGTAATGTGTATATATTAGCCAATACATGTGGATTGAGCTTATCAGGATATACACGGCCCTCTTCCTCTATTGGGGTCCCTGACAAGTACCTTACGTGAGTCTTTGGAGACGAGTATTTTGGGCAGGACTTCAAAAGTGGTAACCAGGGCGAGTATGTATATGTGATTCCATCGAGATGAATGAAGATTCCCTAGAGATAAACAGTGAGTCACTATGGATAAACAACAAGTTTTTATGCAAAAAGTGGCCACGATCCAAGATGAATACAACCAATGAAGTTTTGATCATAGGTTTTATGGGTGTGTGCTTCTTGTAAGTTGAGCTAACACATCCTCGAAAGGAAGATGGCCTTAGTTGTGGATAACTATTGTGAAGGGAGCAATCTCTAATAGGGTGGGCACCCCTCAGGACCAATGCATTTGTAAGCGAGACTTATGGACATACTCTCTGGGAATGAGCACATCATTGGTCCAATCCTCGAGGGGCGAGCTTGTATGTAGTAAGCTCTAATGGGTTGAATTTTAGTTTTCTCTTTGGCTGGAGCTAGCGATTGACCCTTAAAGCAAGGTTTCATTCAAAATGTGTCCCCTACAGTCGAGCTCTCGTATATGAATGTTTAAATTCTAATGAGCTACCTACATGAGCATGTCTGGACATACATTCAGTTCTCCAATTTACTTGTTCTATTTAAGGGTGACTTTTGAAAAAGGACGAGAAAATTAAAAAAAAGCATTTATTAACTTTACCAAAGAATAAAAGGGAGAGTAAATAAGAATTATTGCCTTCAGTGAAGTGCACTCTTCCCAAGTTCTCATTACAGCACTGATTTGATCCTTATGTCATCTTTGGGTATAAATATCAAGGAGGGTTTTGGTGTGGCTTTAATCCTTCTCATACTTTGCTTTAATTGTATTCAACAAGTTATCTTAAGTGATAGCTCACTTGAGCCATTCAAAATATGTCAACATGGATAGTTAGGAAGCTAAGAAACGCCCTTCTTTGTAAACATAAAAAGGTGGAAGTTGAAAGGAAGAAGCCCAGCTAGCTTGTTGAGTAGAACACAAAAATTGTAGTTGGGTTGAGAAAACTGTTAAGTGTAAATTATGTACTGTGTATTACATTTGAATTTTAGTGAAAATATGTTATGTTAATTATTTTTGTATAGAAAATACTCAGGAATGGCAAAAAATATGAAGTACCATATAGCGCCATGGTGTTGGATGAAACAATACCACTGCATTGAAATCAACTCCACCGGTGCCCCATTTTTGGACATTGCAATGCCATCCTCTCTGTTTGCAAGCGCTGCAATGGCATCACATGCAGCGTTGTTGTGCTAATAGCGCTATTGCATTGAACATTCAACTTGGAAGCGCCAGATTCTCAAAAAATTGAATGCCACAGCACTACAATTCAAAATGCCTCAATATCGAAAACTCCATATGGGTGCTACAGCTCTCAGACTTCTAGAGCACCATAGCGTAACAGTTACAACTTCTTAGAACCATGACCGACATAGCGAAAGGACACATCCATTCAATTAGTAATCATTATATGTCATCAAGCGTTGCAGTGAAGCAAACATGTCAATGTCGAAGTGCTAATTTAACTTTAAGTGCCGCGATGCCACCTTGTCAACCACCATGACATTTGAGGCTATTTCTATATTTTCCTATAAATAGATGTTCAAGTTTATTTATAAAAGAGTTTAGTCACTTGAGTAAAATTTAGTAAATTTTTAATATACTTCTCTAGTACCCTCTTAGAGTAAAATCTAAGAGAGGCTAGAAAAGTGTAAGATACAATCTCTATCACACCCTAACCCGATCATGATAGGTCCCATCATATTACGTTGTAACAGGCTATTCCTAAGATCTAGTTTTGAAATGTTCAAATTCACTTCCAAATTATATTTTAATAAACTACAAACTACAGAGTTTTTAAAATATCCAAGAATTGAAAATAACTCATCCATAATATTTCTTTTATTTCATCAAAATGAATCTACACTATAATACATTGATATATGCATTAGCTACATAATGGAATAATAAACTAGCTATGACTGTATAAAAATCAAAGTAGAAAAAAATCTATAACCGTAGATCTGATCTTGAACTATTAAGCGATAATCTCCTTCCCTTTTTCAGATTCTGAAAACCACAAGTAAACAGCAGTGAGCTAGCAAAGCTCAGCAGGCCACATAAATCAATCTAAAATTTTAAATTCTTTTCTTTTACTAAATATTTGGCTAAATATTTCAAAGTAGTTAAATGCAATCTAATAAATCACTATACTGAGAAAGAAAATAAAAGCATAGCAGTTATCCAATTTATTTAAATAATAATACTAAGTATATACAATACTGAGGAGATAAATCATAGAACAGTTTATATCACATATTTCAATCCCAGATAGAATCTCAAAAAATTTTGGTCCCTTATATCTCTAATTTTGTGCTTATAGCATTCGAACATGCTCGTAGGCACCAGAACATGGTTTATAGCCATTAAAATATGCCTTATAGGCACCAGAATAATCTTTGACACATAATATCACAAAGGATTATGGCATCTTATAGCTCCCAATAAATATTTTTCAATCATATAATCACATATATTTCATCACATTGTAATGTTTAAAGCAAAATTTAGCACATGTCAGAATTGCACAATATTTTATAACGGTAGAAAACTAAACTTCCTACTGAGCAATTTTTTACAATATCAAAATATAATCAAATTACAAAGGATTGTGTAGAACATCATTTCAAACATTTTATTTTTCTACAATATTATTTTTCAGTGTCCAGATTATTTTATGTTCAATTAAAATTGCATAAATTCTAAAATACCTGACATAAAATTATTAGAAAATATTCAAAATGTTCATAATCATGATCTCTATAACATATAAAAAGTCTCGCTGTCAAAGTTTTTCTGTTGTGAAGTTATAAGTGTTTTTGCTAATGAAAATATAAATTTAATCTAAAAAATTTGATAAAATATTGTATTTTTAAAAACTAAGATAAGCATAATGTGATCTACCTCGATCCGAATAATTTTTTCAACTGAGCTGACGGTTGAAAATGGCCCATAATTGCTCAAAATGTGGCTTTCTCTCTCCAAATCTCTCTCTTGCTCTGTCATGCTCTGTCGCTCGGTTTAAATGATAGGATTAATGGAATTAAAATATATTTAATGAGCTTATAATGGCCTAACGCTACGTTGCTCAAATCAGAGCGTTGTGACGCTAAAAAATCTTTAAAAACCCAGGAGCATGACGATGCAATATTACTATTTGGTGCTTTGGCTGAGTACAGCGCTGCTGCGCTTGAACTCCTAACGTCGATGTGCTCCAAAAGTGACATTCTCAGATTTTAGCAAAATTCACACCAAATACTTGGGACACATTCTAGAGCGCACCCAAACATTTTTATGCACTAAAATACTCCCAAAGATATGCAAATTGTTGAAAAACTCAAAAGTTCAAATATTTACCTTTTTTAATCGGCTCGGAACACGTAGAACTGAAGGCTGAACCTGGAGGTTTTTCAACTCTCTCCTCCAAAAAATATCATCCTTGATATTTCAAAACTTAGGTTTTAGATCTCAGACTCTTTTTTCCAAGTAGCTTCTCTCTTAGTCGTGTTCTTCTCTAAATTCTAACTATAAGAATTTTTTACTCCTAAGCTTTCTAACATCATAGGCTAGAATCCTCTCTAATTCTTCCCTGTAGCACAGATTCTGACATACCTGAATATCTTTGGCATATATTCTATTTCCAGAATAAGGCATTCATATTCTCAGAAGTGACACGTAGAATACATTATGAATTTCTGACATATGATCTGGCAACTATAACGTGGAGGCAAAATTTTCAATCCTTTTGATCACTTCAAATGGTCCAACGTATCTTGGACTCAACTTTCCTTCTTTGCCAAATCTACTTAAACCTTTCTGTCTTTCATCGGCCTGATTTTCACATATACAAAGTCTCCTACCTAAAATTTCACAGTCTGATGCTTACCACCAAAATACTGTCGCTGCCTATCATGTACAACCTTTAATCTGTCTCTCATTAAATGAATCTTCTTAG
The DNA here is from genome assembly GCA_019925795.1 of Dendrobium chrysotoxum. NCBI lineage: Eukaryota > Viridiplantae > Streptophyta > Magnoliopsida > Asparagales > Orchidaceae > Dendrobium > Dendrobium chrysotoxum. Next base: position 11,232,007 of record CM034313.1, on the reverse strand, counting down.
TGGTATCATCAACCAAGGTCGGGCCAATCAGATGTCTCTCTCCCACCTCTATCCAAGATAGCGGTGTATGACATGCATTTTCTACCATACAAAGCTTCATAGGGAGCCATACCTATGTACCTATGCTTGACTGAAAACTATTGTTGTAAGCAAACTCAATCAGAGAAATGTGATCTTCCCAATTGCCACCAAAATCCAGAATATAGTTTCAAAAGATCTTCCAGCATTTGTATAGTCCTCTCAATTTGCCCATCAGTCTAAGGATGAAAGTTGTACTTAAAGCAGTTTCGCTCCTAGTGCTTATCGAATAACTCTCCACAGTCTAGAGGTAAACCTGTCATCCCTGTTAGAAACTATAAATTTTGGAATCCCATGTAAGTTAATAATCTCACGCACATATACATGTGCCAATCTATCTACTGAATCAATCTGTAGGATTATAATGAAATGTGCAGATTTCGTCAGTCGACCAAGACACAAACATAAGTCCCTCACAAGTAACATATAAAAGCAAGCATTAGGATCGTGGTACAAAAAAAGTGTCAAATAGCGTAGATGTTGATATAATACTCAACGCTTATAAATCTGTCACATATGCAAAGGAGCACCATGAAAATCAAGCTTTGATGTAACATACTTTTTTTTTTTAACATACATGACACATAATTAAGAAAAAAAAGACCATTCAAAAATGTCATGAAAAATCAATAAATTCAAACAGGATTGATTATGCTCTTGAAATCATAAAGCAACATGTGATGATTTAGATTCTCAAAATCCGCTAATCAACATTCATAAAAATAATTTCCATGAATCCCAAAATCACAAGGTTAAATTCACATTATGCATATGTTGGAATAATCTTTTATATAAATTGAATTTGAGTTCAATGCGGTAGATTTAGAAATCCATATACATAGAAACCGAAAGACACTCACATAAGATACTCATTAAATCAAAATAAAATTGATCGGGATTTGAATTTAAGGCTTCATTTGTGACGGCTTTCTTAATACTTTCAAAAATAGATTTTTAGTATAAAAAATTTCTAGTTCAAAAAATTTTTATACTAAAAAATTGCTTTAGAAAATAATAAGAAAGATATCCCAAATAAAGCCTAAGAGCTGATTGAATACAAACTCAAAAAGAAAATATTTAAACCTTGGAGGTTTCCGATATAACATATCTAAGGTTACGAGTTTTAATCTAGTGAAGGATTTTACCATATGAGGTCACCACCATATACTTCAAGCAGAGATAAGGCCCATAAAGCATGAAGATGCAAAGTTCTGACATACTGATATGCAGTGGAAAAAGTTGTTAAATTCAATCATTTGCATTAGAATTTTAATTACAGAAACCTACACAAAGGTACAGGATAGGAAATGTTTATACATTTGGAGGATGGCCAACGGGTAGGCTTAATGGCAGAGCAATCGGTCATGAGCATGGGCTTGCGGTGGGCGTGAGTTGCAACAAGAGCAGGACGGCAGCGAACTAAGGCGATCTGGCCAAGGGGCGTAGAGTAGTGGCGCGGTGTCGGCGTGGGTAAAGGAGGCGACGGCGACGGTGGAGCTAGGGGCAGATGGCTGGTGGCTTGGGAGCAGGAGAGGGTTCGCCGGTCTGGAGGAAGGACGAAGGGATCGAGGCTTTGTTTGTGCGACCTTGCCAGTGGCTACAAACTTGTACAGTTATACACATTATGGATAGTGTGTGCAAATTTGTACTGTGTAAAAACTTATATATAATGCATATAAAATTGTGCACACTGTATATAAATTCATGTATTACGATTTTAATAGAGTTTGGATGTACCTCTACGTCCGGATTCCACACTTAATAATATCTCACCAAGGAGAGCTCTTTTGAGTTCTTTTCTTTCAGGTGGAGCCCATGTATTAAAGGGTAGTCATTTCTTATAAATTATTGGTAGCTCCAATTTTTCTTTTGGAAAGAGATGCAGCTCATCAATGCATGAGAAAGAGATGGTAAACAAATATGATAGACTAACTTTATCATAATATATAAAATATATATATATATATATATATATATATATATATATATATATATATATATATATATATATATATATATATATATATATCAATTAATTTATATAACTATATATAAATCTAATTATATAATATCCAAACGATAATCCTCTCAAATTTTCACATACATCAAATGAAGTCTAATTTGAGCTTGGATAGTCTTGAAAATCCGGACGTGCTCGCGTAGTCCATTTTGCAAAATGAGTTCTCAAAGAAAATTTTTCACATATGCAAAATCTCACACCAATGAGACTTCGTGCGCATGAAACTACGTGAAAACATAAAAAAACTATCATCACATTCATCACATGCATCCCCATACACAATGATAGACATGATGCAACTTATGGAATCCAAAACCTAGCACGATGATGACTCAGGGTACCTATGAGCAATTCGAACTATCGTCACACACACCCAAGTGGGAAGAAAGTGAATTGGACTCGATCGACGCCTCCCAAGGCCATCGAGGATCACGATAGACAAGGAACAATCCTACCGAGCATTGAGAAGAATCCAAGGAAGATGTATGTCAAAAATGAGGTCAATAATGACCACTGCTTTAAGGTAGATCTAGTTGATAAGTGTGTGAATGAAAATATTGATCAGATGTCAAATTTGGATCATGTAGAGAAAGTTTTGACTGAGGAAGAGATAGTAGAGCCAGAAGTGATGTTGCTTACTTCTTAGGAGCTACACATAGAATATACAAAGAGAGATTTGAGCCCTTAAATACTTTAGCTATAGGAAAATCAGTGAAATGTTCCATCATTAAAGCACGCATTTTAGAGTTAAAGGCATTATGTACACACCTTAAGTATGCCTTCGTAGGAGATACTGTTGACCTCATTTTTGTATGAGGTTATTAGGACTTTTCCCAAACTCTAGATCAATCCTAGCCCCATATCAATCTAGCCTCTAGATCAATCTAGACTATAGGATCCTCCTAGACTTCAAACCCTAGGATCTACTTAGACCCTAGATCAATCCAGACCCTAAGATCTACCTAGATCCTAGATCAATCCAGACCCTAGGATATACCTAGACCCTAGATCAATCCAAATCCTAGGATCTACCTCGACCCTATATCAATCCAAACCCTAGGATCTACCTAGACCCTATATCAATCCAGACCCTAGGATCTACCTAGACCCTAAGATCAATCTAGACCCTAGGATCAATCTAGTCCCTAGGATTTTTCTAGACCTTAGATCTATCCAGACCATAGGATTTACCTAGACCCTAGAATCAATCCAGATCTTAGATCAATCTAGATCCAAGTTAACCCAGATCTCAAATCAATTTAAGCTTCAAATCAAACCCAGACTTCAAGCCTATCCAGATCTCAACTCCATTCAAACCACAATCAATCCTAGCCTTAACACTTAATCCAGACTTCAATCTAACTTCAATCTTATTCAATCAATTATAATCATCATAATGATTATTATTGGTTTGAATAATTCAAATCCTATCATTCAAACTCAAAATCTAGATCAAATCCAGATTTTCAAACCAAAATCTAAGGCTAAAAGTATAGGTCATGAAAGCATTTTCGAGTGATTTTTCAAACACTTCAAACCCTAATCAAATGACCTCTAATTCAGAGTTTATCAATTACATATTGATAGGGCATATCTCTAGAGGTATCCCTCTAAATTTGAACCCATTATGAGATCTCTAGTCTCAGAAACTAAATTTATTTTTAAAGGTTATAAAACCTTCAAATATTTACGGTCTATACCACTAGACCTGCCACCTAGTGGATCTTGACCTTGGAGCCTTCTCGAAAGCCTCTAATCACTTCCAAACCCTTGATTATGACTTGTTAAGTATTAAACTATATTTTGGTGGATCCACTTTGACCCCTAGTTGACCATGGGTAAAAATGACCAAAATACCCCTTAGGGGTTTGAATAGTCATTTTAACTCAAATGGCTATATCAACCTTTGAGATCAATCCCAATAAACTCAAATCATCAAACCAAATCTGTTGGACCCTATCCTAGACCCTGGGTCAATCTGGTTGAGTAGGTCAACCTAGTTTGACCTATTAGGCCCTTTAAGGGTCTAAATGTTCATTTTCACCAAATGACCAATTTAGATCCTAAGATCACTTCCAACAGACTCAAAATACCATTTCAAACTTGTTGAGCTCAAACCCAACCCCTGGGTTAACCTGGTTGACCAAGTCAACCTAGGTTGACCCAATAGCCTATTAAGGGCCTAAATAGGTGATTTGACCCATATGACCAATTAGGCCTCTAAAACCACCTCTAACAAACTTTAAATATCATTTCAAACCTATCAAGCCTAAGCCCAGGTCTTGGGTCAACCTAGGATGGTTGACTCAATAGTTCCTTAAGGGTCTAAATGGGTTATTTCAACCCATTTAACCAAGTCAAACCTCTCAAACCCTAAAATCTATTTCAAAGGTTGTTTTAAATCTGCCCAGATCTGTCATGAGTCAAATCATGGACATTTTGATTAAGTCAACCCCTCAACACTTAGTCAAATCTCTTTCCAAACATTCAAACTCCAATTTCAAGCCATCAAGTCCCCTTTGAATCAACCCAACTAGCTCAAGGCATATTCCCAATGCCACATCAGTCACCTTGACCAATTGATTGGTCAAACAGTCAATGGAGGGTCAAAAAAGGCCTTCAAATGGTCAAAACCTTGCTTGCTTGGCACCCTTCTTCATGACAGCTCCTCAAGACCACTTAACTGATTCTAGAACCTTCCTAAATGCCCTCCAGACCTTGATTAACCCCTAGTTTAAATTAAAACACTCCTTAATCACCTCATGTGGACTAGGGGACAAAAAGGCCTTTCCACCTCACTAGTCCTTTGGTCATTTTGATTCTCTTCTCCCAACTACTCCCTGGACAGGTGGCAGCATCCTGGAGTCCAGTTAATTCAATCACAACCATCCAAACCAGCTAGGGTCATTTGAATAGGGTAAAACTACCTAAATTAAGATCATTCTAACTAGCTCCTATCTCTCTACCTAGAGCTCCTCCAGTTTAAAGCTCTTTTCGATTAAGCTCCAGACAATCCCCTCCTCACTTCCCAAGTGAAACCCAGCCGGTCAAACCTCACCGGTGACAAGATTCCGACGAGCTCAAGCTAAAATTCATCAAAGGCTTATAGCATGTGATCCAGAGCATTTCAAACCGCGATTTCTTCATCAAACATAACCGTGCATAGTCTACAAGCTTAGAGAAACTAAAATCTTGAAGATCCATCGGTTAGTTTTCTCAGAATCTCAAACCCTAGGTTAGAACACATAGGATAAAATAGCATTTCAAAAAACAGTTTTTAAACGGTCAAATTGACTCCCCATATTTTCTGTTCATTAGCTTAATCTATGTTTTAAATTTCAATTAAAATTGTTGCTATTTTACTTTATTAGGGTTCGGGTTATGCCAGCGTTTAACTGGCCCAAATCTGAACCATTGATCTCAAGATCAACGGTTTAGATCTAGCCGTTCAGCTTTCTTTCCGACAGCGTGCCGCCCTTAGTTCGATCAGGGTTTCATTTGGCTTGATCAGGACCGCTCATTTCAAACAGCGCTCGATCCAATGACTCAGAAATGGTGCTGAAGTGGTTAAGTTAATTACATAGTCGTCGCCATCGCGGCTCATTAATTATTGATGATTATCGGTGTCGCAATCATCAGTAATTAATGCGTCGTTGGCCAATGATTGACGTGCTTTTCGGTCAGGGCTTATCCCACTCTGCCATATGTCCTTACCGCCACCGCTGCATTTAGAACCCTTTTTTTTTAAATTAATTTTAAGTTATTTTAAAACCCTTTTTGTTATTCAAAGAAAATTAATTTTAAATCCAAAAAATCTATAAAAATATTAAAATATTTATTTTTTTATAAATTTTAATTTGAAATTAATACTAATGTAAAATTTTAAATATCAAATATTAATTATTTTAAATTAATATTTAATTAAAAATTATTAAAATAATTTCTAAAATTTAAAATTTTATTTTTAGAACATATTTTAAAATTCCAGATAAATATTTAAGGTATTTTTATTTTAAGTTTTAATTTAATTTAAACTTTATTTTAATTTAAAATGTTTTATCTAATTATCTTAAATAATTTTAATATATATTAATTTAAATATTTTCAAATATTAAAAATTTTAATTTTTAAATATTTTAAAAATCAGAGAGTAATTTTTAAATATTTAATTTTAAATTAAACTAAATTTAAGATATATTATATATTTTAAATAGTTTTTAAATATTCAAATATTTAAATATTAATTAATCTTTAATTGAAATTAAATTTAAATAATTTTAAAAATTTAAATAAAACTATTTTAAATAATTTAATATTTCCAAAAATAATCAAGCTTTAATTAAATTTGATTTAAAAATTATTTAAATATTAATTATTTTTAAATTAATTTAAATACTTTAATTAAACTAAAACTTCAAAAATTTAAAATAAATTCCCATTAAATCATAAAAATTAATTAGTATTTAATTAAATATTTTAAATAATTAGAGGATCTCTCAAAATAATTTTTTAATTATTTTGAAGATATTTTCAATTTTAAATTTCAGAACCTATATTTTCTTATAGAAGTATATATATATATATATATATGTTAAATTTTTGAACGTTGAGAGATCCTATGAAATTTTTAGCATAGATTGAGCTACTTGAATAGAATTGATGGGGGAATAGTGATTAATCAATGGATAATTATTTTAATAATTATTCATTAATTAATCCTTCTATTAATTAAATTATATTTTCTATGCATGTGTAGGATGCATATACTCGCACTTAGCTTAGGCTCTTCTAGATTTAGGAATTGATTGTAATTGTGTGTATACATGTATATGTGTTCATCAAGGGTTAGTGACATTGATTTAAATACACTTAACCTAGCGACACCTGAAGGCTAATAATTAAGGACATGTCTAGAAAACTTAAAATAATTTTAGAAATTAGGATACACTTCCTATTGACATCAAATTTGAACTATTTAAACATAGTGACATTTTTAGTCCATAGAAATTTTTTCATTGATTTTAAACGTAATTAAGCCCCTTAATTAATTAACTTAATATTAAACCCATAATTAACCTCCAAAACTTCCAAAAATTCTAATAAATTAAATTTAAATTCAAAAAATACAAATAATACCTCAAATTGACTAGAATTTAAACCTTAACTCAAGAAAATTAAAACCCTTTAGTTTGACATCAGATTTAAGCTTAATTTAATTTTAATTAAAATATAATATTTAATTAATTTTATTAGTTAATAATAATTAAAAATTTTAAAAAATTTCTAAACACATAGAAATCTCTCCTTAGAATAATCTTAACCTTTAGAGTTGATTTCAAGGAGTTGCATAAAGCCCTCCAATTAAACAATTTCTAAAAATTTAAATAAATACTCAAACTTCTAAAAATCATAATTAATTCCAAAAATTTTCAAATTGAGCAAACTGAAAGGCATTAGGCTTCATTTGGAGGCTAATATTTATCAAAAATATCAAATTATCAAAAATAATTCAAATTTAAAAAGTCAACAATTCGGTAAACTTAAGTCAATATTTAAGTTAAAACTTTAAAAATTCATAACTAATTATAAAAAACTCTAAATCTAGCAAACTCAAAGCCTAATTACTCATCAAAAGGTCTAATATTTAACAAAAATATCAAAACTCTAGAGAAATCTCTTTGAATCTAAAAGTCCATTTTGATCCCTTAATTAATACATTAAAATAAAAAAAATTCCTAAATTTGATAGTTAATTTTAAATTCCAAAAAATATTAAATCAATGTTAAAATCAGTCAACAAACTCTTTAATACACAACAACCACTCCAAAGATAAAGTTTCTAGGATGGACCACTCCGGATTGCAAGGCTACGTGTCATAAGGAGGCCTGGTTCCTCGAGCCTGGTGGCACAAAATTACGAATAAATTCAATAGAGTGTTAAAACTTAAAATTAATTAATTATTAATGATTGAAGCAAGCTTAAAATTCTTAATCCAACTATATTAACCATGTTTTTAGGCTGGATTGCCTCGGGCTGCGGGGCTATGTGTCCTAAGTAGGCTTGGTTCCTCAAGCCTATGAAACAACACCACTAACCGATTAATGGTAAATTCAATTAATTTAAACTTTAAAATTAGCAACCAATCAATCTTAATTAAAATTCATCAATCTTCAAATATTAATCAAATCAAATCACTTAATTATTTATATTATAGGTGTAAGTTTTTCGAAGGAGAAAGCTTCTAAGATTAATTACATCACATGTCTATTTACAATACTCTCAATTAAGGAATGCGTGCATTCAAATTGGTTAGAATAGATGCATGAGTGGTTAGATCAAAGTCAAAATGGACCCTATAAGGGTTTTATAAAGGATGAAGGTGGTAGAATGTTTATGGAATCAAGGAAGATAGGCTTACAGACACCAAAATGAATGTCAAAGAGGGAATTAGAACCCTATATCAACTATAGGTTGATGCCCAAGATTGGAAATACATTGCATGTGGTAATACCTACTCAAGAAAGTGAATGAGTAGATGTACAAAATTGAGGATTAACCTACTAAGTCGCATAACAATCCTTTATCAAGACCCCATGATTTTATCATTTTGAGTTATGAAGGTCTATAGTCTATTTAGTCATATAGTGATTGAGGATCCTTATTAGTAACCATGGAGTTATCCCATTCAATGGAACCTTGTAGAATAATGGGATAACCTAATCTTAGGCTAATAGAGAGGATTTACATTCCAATGTCAAGTGAAGAAGAAATCCAAACTAAGCTTATAGTACCATGTGGTCTTATATGCTATGGTTAATGAGATTATCTAATCAATGATGCTAAGGAATAGGCATAATGACATCTTCTCCATATGTTAGAGATAACATACAGGATTGAACTAATAGTTAAATCATATATTATCAATAAGCTAAAATATCTCGTCAATATGATAGAAAATATATGAAATGTGTGAGGGGATGTGAAAGGTATGAAAGATGAAATTTACAGCTTGGTTGTATATGATCAAAGGCCTAAATATCTCCTTAATGTGATAGAGAAGATACAAATGGTAAGAATATGGGGTTTACAACTTGAGTAGTGCTGGTATTTCATCCTTTGGAAGAATCTGAGGATTATTTTGGAGAATTTGAGGCAGTATTAACTATAGATAAAATTCTCTAAATAGAAGTTCTGGCTGAAGAGTATTTCTTTCTGGGACACGTGATGAGTAGTGCAGGTATTTCTGTTAATCCCTAAAAAGTTCAAGTTATCACAGATTGGCCGAGGCGTATTAATATGTTTGAGGTATGTAGTTTCTTAGGTATGGTTGGATATTACTGAAAGATTGTGAAAGAATTTTTTTAGATTTTTGCACATCTAATGAGACTAGCTAAAAAGTCAGTAGCTTTTATCTAGACGCCAGCGTGTAAAGCTAATTTTCAAAGACTAAAAGATTATTTAACTTTTGCTCCAATTTTGGTACTTCCCTCTGGTATAAAAGGATTTTAGGCATTCAGTGATACTTCATTGAGAGCTTTAGGGTATGCTCTGATGTAGTAGAGTTATATCCTATGCAACCAGATAATTAAAGCCATATGAAAGGAACTGTATGACACATGATCTGTACCTTGCTGCTATAGTTTTTATTTTGAAGATCTGAAGATACTATTTGTGTTGTGTTAAGTATGAGATTTATACTGATTATCATAGTGTGAAATATATATTCACTCAGAAGGATCTAAACCTGAGACAAAGGAGATAGCTTGATTTGATGAAAGATTATGATTTGACTATTCAGTATCAGCCTGATAAGGCTAATATGATGGCAGATGCTCTAAGCAGGAAGTCTTTTGGATTACATATATATAGCTCACTTCTGATGAATGTTTGATATGGGATATGGAGATATTATAGTTGGAGGATATTTCTTTTATTAATTAGGATTATTGTATATTAGCTCAGGTGATTATTCAGTCTTCTTTGGATGAAAAGATTCAAGATACTAAGAAGTCAGATATCAAATATCCAAAGTTAATTGATTAGATCAGAGCTGGCAAGAAGTTTGAAGTGCATGTATCTAATTCTTGTATTATTTTCTATAAGAATAAACTTTGAGTTCCTAATTTTGGAGATTTAAGATTAGTCATTTCACACGAAGCTCATTATTCAGGCCATACGATTTACCCAAGAAGTAGTAAAATGTATAGTGGTTTGAAAGATCTATTTTGGTGGCCTAGATTTAAGAAAGATGTTACATATTGTATTTTAAAATATTAAGACTATTAGTTAGTGAAAGTTGCACATCAATGAATGAGATATTTTTTTGCAATCATTACTCATTCTAGAGTGAAAATGGGAAGAGGTTACTATAGATTTGCTATGGAATTTTTCCAGGTCAAGATAGGGACATGATGTTCTTTGTGTTGTAGTTGACGTCTGACTAAATTAGCACATTTCATTCAGATCTGATAGTCTGATTTCATTAACAGATCAGCATAAGTATATGTGTATGAGATTATAGAATTTCATGGGATACCTAAGGTTATAGTTTTTTATAGAGCTGATAGGTTTACCTCTAGACTACGATGGGGTATTCAGCATTCAGCATGGGCTGGAAATAAAACTATATTTTAGTGCAACATTTCATCCTCAGACTGTTAGGCAGTCTAAGAGGATTATACAGGTATTGGAAGATCATCAATGACTTTGTATTCTAGATTTTGGTGGTAGTTGGGAAGACCACATTCCTTTGATTGAATTTGTGTATAATAATAATTTTCAATCAAGTATAGGTATAGCTCCATATAAAGCTTTATATGGTAGGAAATGTAGGACCCCTCTATCTGGGATAGAGGTTGGTGAGAAACATCTGATTAGGTCATCCTTGGTTGATGAAGTAACTAAAAAGATCTATTTGATTAGAGATAGATTGAAAGCTGTACCGGATAGATAATGACTGTATTTTGAAACTAAGCATCGGATTGTAAAATTTCAGGTAATAGATTTTGTGTATGTAAAGATCAGATCGATGAGAGGTATTAGTAGGTTTGGCAAAAGGAAAGTTGAGTCCATGGTACATTAGACCCTTTGAAGTTATTGAGAAGATTAAAAAATCTTTCTACAAATTATAGTTGTCAGATCATATGTCTAGATTCATGATGTATTCCTCATGTCACTTCTTACGAAATGGATATCTGATACTGGAGACAGGATTTCTGCTGAAGACATTGAGGTATGTTAGAATCTAGGCTACATGGAAGAACTAGAGAAAGTTATAGCCTATGATGTTTGACAGTTAAGAAGTAAATCGATTCCTATAATAAAAGTTCAGTAGACGAACAGATGTAGAATTACCAAGTGATTGATGTAGAATAAATCATTTATGAAAATGTCTGTGTCAGTAAGTCACGAATCTCGTTAAGCGCTCTTGGAGATAGTGAACATGCACAAGGATATGTGCATAAAAAATCAATGGCTCGTACATAAAAACTTCATTTTGGGACATTTGAACTAATTAAGGCATACAAAAGTACACATCACATATATAAACTTTGAACTCATAACCTCCTGATTTATAGCTAAAGCTCCCATCCAATGGTCTATGTTAAGCTGAGTGCACACGAAAATGCCAAAACAACGAACAGGAAAGCACGCCAAAGGAGAACTGGCAATGTCTTTGTCTTTATATGGTCAAAGAAGTTGTGTACAATGGAGAGTGCCGACGTGATGTTGTCGTTGTCACTGTCGTTTCAAAGGGCTGCGATCAAATGCTTTGGTGGCGAATTGGCTGGAGGCTTGTAGTTTATTGAGATGTGATGCGTACGGGGGGCTAAGGAATTGGATTGAAGAGGTTGCTGAACTCTTCTCACACAGTTGGTAAGGATCTTACTTCCTAATAGACTGGTTACGAGTAAAACGGTTGGCAGAAAGAGCGTATGGATTGAGCGGTTTCCTCAGGCTCGGAAATGTCGCTAGGCTAGAAGATTGTGCTGTGTAGGCGGGCATAGTTGTTGCTAGCAATTACCAATAGCTAATAAGAGGGGTTCAGCCCTTGCCTTGGCCTACGAGGAGTCAGCTATGTAGAGGTGTAGCTTTGCAGACTGCCACGCAGAGGAATCAGGTGGCATTTTGAGGAGTGCACAATGCACGAATGCTGTTAGGCGTGCGCCTAAGCTATGGGCTCGGTAAGTAATGAGTAGGGGCAGTTGGTAGATGATGTAGGAGTTCAATGACAGACGGAAGCGATAGATAAGCTGTGGATTGGGAGGAATTATTACGTGCGAAGTCCGGATGTAGAGTTATGTTGGGACTTCAATAAAATGTGACATATCCTTGTACACATTGTGTACAAATTTGTACACACTGTGTACAATTGTGTACATAATGTGCATATTATATATATAAATTTGTACACACTATATACATAATTTTATAATTTGTACATAGCTTTTATTGGAGGCTACTAGATGAAGGACTACGCCCGTCTAACTTGGAAAAAGCGGTTTTGGTTGGACGCTTTGGCATATTCGATTTAAATTTTGAATATGTGATGTGTGTAAATTTAGAAAGTGTCGGAGCCAAATGGTAAAAGAATTAGAATTAAATCTTGTCGGTTTAAAAAATTCAAAATATTTTTTAAACTCTTTTCATTCATATATATATATATATATATATATATATATATATATATATATATATATATATATATATATATAAAGAGAGAGAGAGAGAGTTGTTAGCCTATCAATATATCATTTATCAAAATAAAAAAAAGTGTCCATCATATAATTTAGTGTGCACTAAATTAGTGATGGCGACTAATCTAAGTCTAAGGAATTATTAATTTTAAGAGACTATAAGGATGGATATAATCCGACTGAGGTGGGCAATGCCATCATAAAATCTTAGAATTTAACAATGCAGACATTCCATCCTAATGTGAAATATCACATTATAACACTCATAGGTAGGCTAGGATCTAACACAATCCTTTAAATAACTTGGATTTATAGAGGCCCACTTACAAAAAGTTAAAAAATTAAAAATTAAAAATAAGGCTGACCTAGTAAAATAGGAGCCAGACTAAGGGTCCATTTGTGATGCTCCAAAATTTAATTTTGAAAGTGTTTATCTTTTTTTGTTAATTCATCTGCCAGAGTCACTAATTTTACATAAATAAATAAAAACCAATGGAAGAGGCTATAAATCATAGATATTAAAGCAGTCTACATTCGTTCCTCAAAATTCATATAAAATAACCAGATATTCATTCTATAATATCAATCTATCTCCTATTATTCTTGGTTACAAAAGAATAAAATAAAAGTATAAAAAACAAAACTAAACATGTAAGATCTAATCTACTTTACTCTACTAGATCCTTCCCCTTCCTAAAAATATATAATAATAGTAGGATGAGCTAACAACTCAGCAGGTTATCAGAACCTATAACTAAAATCGATGGACGATAGTAGAAATAATATACATGTAATTATTCAATGTAAATCAGTGTAAAAATGTAACTGTAAGACTATGTGGCAGTCAATAAAAGCAGTATTATTTTATATAAGTAATATAAATCATTAAAATAATATAATTCAAATTCAGTGATTAGTAACCATATAAAGGGATCAATGTGTTTTATCATTCATATACTCATGTCAAGTGCAATACAATAGGTCTATCATGAATTTGTACATGCCTATAAATTATGCATTTTATCTCAATTTAAATATCATTTCATGTGTATTATTATACCTGTCATGAACCGTACAATACGATCAGGCTAACAATATTAATAAACAACCTTTTTTGAAGAGAACTTTAATAGAGTTTAGTGAGGATTTCTTTTGGAGCTATCATATAAATATCAATAACCAAGAAACCTAAGAGAGTTTTCTAAAGAGGACTTTAATAGAGTTTTTACGAATTTTCAGGAGAGAGTCTTGAGAAACTTCAAGAGGGTTCATGAGAGAGATTGAAGAGTTTTTAGAGATCTTTCAGGAGGGACAAAAAGAGTTTAGTGAGGATTCACCAAGGTTGTAAAAATTGATCTATTTCTTTGATCCTCTAGATTATTGCAAAAGCTCTTGGAGAATGGCTCCTGGGAGTCTTGATGCAGAGGCTCTGATCAAGCTGATGAGACTAGGGTTGATGGCTTCTCTAGGAGGGAAGTGGTGTAAGGGTTTCTCTATTATCCTGTGAAGGAGACAGGCTACATCACCTTATTGAGAGCAAAAGGAGAGAAGTAATAAAAGTCATGAGTAGAGGACTCGGGGATATGGGTGTCAAAACAAGTTTTCAGGTCGGATTTGGGTCAAACCCAAAATTGATCCGCTCTTAGCAAATCTGACTTGAACCCGACCTATTTGTCCAAACGGGCTAAAAATTTAGACCCGAACTTAATCGACACCAACATGGCCCACAAACCATTGAGTGTGAGCAAGTGAGCGAGATAAGTGGGCGAGGCCGCGAGGGAAAGGATAAGTGGGCGAGGCCATGAGACTGCAGTGGGACGGGTGAGGCGAGATCCGATCGAGTGAGGGCATGTCAAAAGGGTTATTTTTGGGTTTGCAGGTTAACTTGAACCCGACTCGGTATATCAATTGGGTGAAAAAATTAAACCCAAATCCAACCCATTTATTAAATGGGTAGACCTGAACGCAAAATTTTATGGTCAGGTCCGGGTTGTGTTTTCAAGTTGTGTCATATATTGACACCCCTACCCAGAGAATGGATGTAAGTCAAGTTGACTAAACCACTATAAATTCAATTTGTGTATTCTTACTTTGTTGTTTTTTTTTTAATTATTTCCTATGTTATATGCTCTATTGTGAAATAATTGTTAGAGATCTATTTTGAAGGCAAAGAAGAATATTTCAACTTGTGTTAATGTTTTGCTTCTGTTATCTTGACAAACAAAATTTTACAAAAAAAAAAAATTTATTAAGCTTACTTCATTAATTTGATCTTATCAAATTTAAAAAAAGGGTTTTTAATTGTTCTGGTTATTGCTCTTACTCAAGTTTATATATATATATATATTGGTGTTTTATTTACAAATGCTTCCGCACAAAATTAAATTTTTTAATACACACAAATTTTAAATTTGGACATCTCTAATTGCGCTGAACCAGCATCAGTTCAACACTTAGGTCATTTTTTAGAAAATTACTTTTAACCTTTGCTAGGAGCAATCTATAAATCCAAATAAGATGAAATTTTTATTAGAGATTCATTAGACCCAGGAAAATTTGGAAAAATACATCCATTGTACATTTCATTAATTTTCTAATTTAAATAAATCAATAATTGTATGTTTTTATTAATTAACCTATCAAATGTTCTTTAAAATTTTTTAGGCTAGATGAATCATGGCATGCATCCTATGATTTTTTTAAAATTTATGATTTCACTATTCAAAATCATAGTAAATATGATTATATATTAAATTTTTTGGAAAAATCATAGGGTGATCTTGATATGATGTTTAGGGGTGTCAAAATAAGGTTTCGGGTCGGGTTCAGGTCGAATATAGAATGACCCGTGTTCAAACGGGTTGACCCTAACCTGACCCGAGTAGGAAAACGGGTCAGAAATTCGGATCCGGACCCGGCTTGTCGGGTTGACCCGACCCGACTCGAGTGAGCGCGGGCGAGCGTGGGTGAGCACGAGCGAGCACGGGCGAGCTCGAGGGCCAGCGCTTGGGCGAGCTCGCGGGCCAGTGCTCGGGCGAGCACGGGCGAACATGCGGGCAAGGGGCGGGCGAGCGCGAACGCGTGCGGGCAGGCTAGGGCAGAGCGGGCAAAGCGTGGGCAGGGCATTTTAAACGGGTTTTCGGGTTGACCCAGCAACCCGACGGGTCAACTAGAACCCGACCCGTTTTTCAAACGGGTCGAATTCGTGAACCCGAACCTGACCCGTTTTGAACTCGGGTCGGGTCTAACCCGAAATTTGCGGGTCGGGTTCGAGTCGGGTTTTGGTGTCATGTCAAATATTGACACCCTAATGATGTTACACTTCCATGCATTTTTTAAGCATTTTACTATTTAGAAATTTTTTAAAATTTATTTATATAAATTAAAAAAATATCAATAAACTTGGGGAAGTTCTTTATACCAAAATAGATGCCCTTAAATGTTTCTAAGAGATGATTTGATCATTTGCCATTGTGTTAGTATTTTTGCTTAATGAGAATATAATTATTTATAAAATTACCATTTTTTATTGTTTAAAATCATTTTAAAATTATTAAAATTTAAAATTTAAATAATTCAACTAATTTAAATCTAATTTATGTTTAAGTAAAATTTTCATGTCGAGTTTTTTTATGACTCGGTCTATATTTGCTCATAGTGAAAAAAAAAATTTATTTGAACACTATACTTATGTTCTTATCTTGATCATGTGCATCATATACTCCTCACTTGCATTAGACATATATTGGGTCTCTTATTCTAATGAATTTTATTTTAATTTAAAAATCTTTAGCTTTAGCTTAATTGATATGGATTAAGCTCTACATATCATATTTTGAGCACATTTGATTATCTTACCATAGTTGGGGAGCTAATCAATAGGGAACTACATCATTTAAGATGATTTACATAGCATTCTAGGATAGTCAATCCTAACCTCATCTAGGTTCTAATGGCACTGATGTTATAATACCTATGTTAAAACACTTGTAGAGGTCATTATGGTTTACTCTATTTTGTATCACCAGCATGCATACATGAACTTGATTGACATTTTATTTTTAGTTGACTTAGTAATCTAGTTATACTCTTTTTAACTAGGTTTTCCTTTAAACTTAGCTATACCAACTTACTTGAGCTTATCTTCATACCATTATGCTCTTTTCATTACACTCTCTACTCCTCTTAGTCATTTTATTAATTGAGAACATTCTTAGAATCATTATACCACATTTAGATAAGTTTGCTCCCAATATGGTCATATGTTTTATGATAGTACTACTTACCATTCTAGCCATGGTTTTTTTTTTGGCTTGAACATTCCCAATTTAACCATATACTCGTTGCGTCCTGGAATATTTGCGGCGATAGAAAGTGATATACTTTAGCGTTTTAGCTTTGTACGAAGATCCATCACACAATCAGATAAATAAGTAGTGGTGTAGAGCTCATAAAAGACACCATAATTTTTACGTGGAAACCCCTGAAAATGAGAAAAACCACGGGGCCTAGCCCAGTTTGAATGAATCCACTAATGTTTGCAATTGATTATAAAAGAGGCCCTTCCCTAGAAGGAAGGTATTGGCTTGATGCAGCAAATATACATCATACAGGGTAAATTATATGCTGGGAGTTGGAAGAATCAGCGTTGATATGTTTGTTTAGGGTGACAAAACCATAGTCGACGAGCGATGTAGGTCGGAAGGATTGTAGTCGGGCGACGATAGTCGGAAGGACCATAGTTGGCGGGCGATAGAGGTCGGGAGGACCATAGTTGGACGACGGTGGTTGGAAGGACTGTATTCAGCGGTCGACGACGGTCGGAAGGACCATAGTTGATAGGAGACGGAGGTAAGGAGGACCATAGTCGGTGGACGACGGAGGTCAGAAAGACCGTAGTCGATGATGGTGGTTGGAAGAATCGTAGTCGGTGGGCGACGGATGTTAGGAGGACCATAGTTGGGCAACGATGGTCAGAAGGACTATAGTCGGCGACCCACAAAGGTCGGGAGGACCACAGTTAGGCGATAGTGGTCGGAAGGACCGTAGTCGGCAGGCGACAGATGTCGGGAGGACCATAATTGGGCGACGATGGTCGAAAGGACCATAGTTGGCGGGCGACGGAAGTCGGGAGGACCGTAGTTGGACGACGATGGTCAGAAGAACCGTAGTCGACGGGCGACGGAGGTCGGGAGGATCGTAGTTGGATTACGATGGTCGGAAGGACCGTAGTCGGCGAGCGATGGAGGTTGGGAGGATCGTAGTTGGGCGATGTTTGTCGGAAGGACCGTAGTCGGCGGTCGACAAACAGGTAGAAGTCTGATAGTGGTCGGGAAGAACTTCGGTGATGGGAATGAACGGATGGAAGTCCGGCGATGGTCGACAGACTCGAGGAAGTTCGGCGGTGGTCAACAGACTTGTGGAAGTTCGGCGGTGTCCATAAAGAACTCTGACAGTTGTTGGCAGATGGGCAGAACTCTGGCAGTGGCCGGGAAGAACTCCAGTGATGGTTAGCGGATGGATGGAAGTCCGGTGGTGGTCGGCGGACTGGAGGAAGTCTGTCAGTGGTCGGGAAGAACTCCGGCGGTGGTCACCGGACGGGCAGAAGTCCGGTGGTGGTTGGGAAGAACTCCGATGATGGTCGGCGGACTGGCGGAAGTCTGTCGGTGGTTGGGAAGAAATCTGGCGGTGGTCGACGGACGGACGGAAGTCTGGCGGTAGTCGGCGGCGAGGAAGCTGCTAAGTTCTTCCCTTCTCTTTCTCCTTTCTTCTCCTCCCCCTTTTCATGAGAAGAATGGGGGCTATTTATAGTTTTTTGAGAGTGGCATGACTTGTAAATATGTGAAGGATCAAGGTCAAAATGGGAGTGATTTGAATGGACGGCCGATATTGATCCCCTTGATCGTGAACTGTTTAATGGCCATTTGAATGCCTTAATGATATCAGAATTCAGTGATCCTAGGCTCATTGGACTCGTCTCGTCGAGCTGCTCGATTCGACTATCTGAATGTCAAGTTTGGAGACCGTTTGGTAATTTGAATTATGGTTTGAACCTTCCAAATGCGCTTTGGGTCTTTGATTTGGACTCATTTGGGCTCGGATTGAGTCGAATTTGGTGTTGTTGGGTTCATATTTTTGAGACGTTCAGTTCGATTGTAAGTTTGCTGAAATCTGAATTCAGATGGTCTCCGATTTAATTTTTGAAGATTCCAACTTTATTTTGCCTCGAGATTCGTGCCTGATTAAGATAATTTTTTGATGATATATCAATACTTATGGTTAAATTATCTTCAAACTTAGATATGCACATTTGACTTATTTAATGCTAAAATAATTATGCTCTTTTGATTCTATTACCTCTATTAATGGCCTTTATGAAAGGCCTTCTTATATTTAAATATAAAATTTTGCATTAAGTCTCGTCTGAACTTGGACATGCTCTTTTGAATAAGTCAATTTTGTTGATACTCTATGATTGAATGCCAATTGGGTTTTGTTATACACTTGTACTCATGTCATTCCTCCCCTTTTGAGTAGATGGTCTCTGCTCAGACTAGTTTGTTATACACTTATACTATAGACATTCAGAGCTCCTTCGAAATGTTTGTAACATTTTTATCTTTCAATTATTTGTATTACTATAAACACTTGAATCCTAAGCTCAACTGTTGATGGTTTCAATTATCTCCTCTCATATTGATTATATTTTCATGTATATGAGGTGAGTTAGCACTTGACAAGTAATTCAAATCGTATTACTTATTATACTTAATTAGTGGTATTAATAGCTTAATTATCATTATTGATAAAGATTTATTTAATAATATTATTGTTCTATCATACTCAAACCTCATATGATTGTTCAAAAAATATAATTAACCTAGAATATGTCATCTTAATATTTTCAAACTAATCTCTTAAAATAAATTGAATTAATATGATCGGTCTTAGTTTAGTTTGATCCCTTAAGATAAGCCAATTTGATTATTTATCACACTCATATGGGACCCTTACTACATCGAGAGTTTGGCATAAGCTTAGGTGTTGTGATAGGTCACAATCCCTTAGCGACTTAGCAGAGGATGATTATTATTAGGTCAATGGTTAATTAGAAAGTTCTTTTGTTATGTATTGTCTTAGATTGTTCACGACTTTACTATACTAGGAATAAGATAGAAATACTCTCATCATAGGTGCCAGACGTACGACTATTGCTCTTATACTTTTAAAGACGTCGGGCATATCAAATACTTAAAAATATCAAATGAATGAATATCTATGATGTAATATGTTGTTTGATGTACTTTTTTGTACATTATATTGTATTGTTATGGCTCCATTTAGTATTAGGTTTCTTTTATTGTATTTTTTAAAGAAAACTTTATATATAAAATAAGGTATAAATAAATATTCTTGACCTAATATAGACTTCCATCAAAATCTAAAAATATCTTTCTAATTATATGTTGAATATGCATATATTTGAACAAAGTGATAAGGACCAGGAGGAAATGGATAACCTGAGCTTATAACTTGTTATTATGTTTATTTTATATAAATTTAGGTTTTTGAGCATATAATTAACATCTCAGTTTTTTTTTTCTATTTTTATTTAAGGTTATGTATAAATCAGTCTTCCTTGTTGCAATGGCTTATTTTTTATTCTTGTACAACTATTACAACATATTATTTATTTTACCTTAACAATCTTTTTACAATACTAGTACATATTAATTTTATTTTCTTTAACTTGGTATGTTTGTCTTTGGATATATTAATACTGCAATGGGCTCTTAGAACAAAATATTTTCTTTTAACTTTGACAAATTTATAAATAACCTAAAAATCAATTTAAGAAATTTTTTTTTCCTTAAAAACTAAGGCTCGCTCAAGCCACCTTTAAATGATAATTTGATCTCTTTCTATCTCCAAGTCTGATACAAGATTGAGTTAGCTAGTGATAAAAGCTTTTCAAGTGCTAGTGCATATTCTTAACATAGATAATCATACATACATAATATAAATACCTTCCTTATTTAAGGACAAATAACATTGCATTACATACCATGTTCCTAAGGATAGAGCTCTTCTATCATGCATAGATTTTTAATACGCCTAAAGGTCATCTTAGTATGCTAAGTAGTGTTAGTCTTAATCTTAATAGGATTATAAGTCTGGTTGAATAGTTATAGTTATACATAACTAGGTTATTTGATTCACTTATCATAGGTAATTCTCTATATCGCTAGAAAATTATAATTCTTACATCTTTTTTGATCTACCTCTTAAAATTCAACAGTTTAAGAATTATGCAATTTTCTTCCTCATTTTGAGATTATGAGGCTAGCTTTGGATGATGTAATTTATGAAGAAGTTCTTGGTGCTACTTTTGAGCTTACTGGACTACAAGTTCACGAGCCATCGTTGTTCGGATTGGAGAGCTCCCCCCGGAAGAGACTTCCTTTCATCTGCGCAGGCTGTTTTCTCTGCTTTCTAATACAAGAGTGAATATGTCCTTACATGACTTGCAGTTCCCCTCATTGACTATGAGATTCTTCTGGCTAATTGGGAAAAGGGGGGCAGTTACTCTTGAGCCTGGAACTTTAATTAGTCATAGATGAAAAACTTGGCTAGAGCCTTGGGAATTATAGAACTTCATTAGAATGCCTAGAAGCAGCCAATCTTCTTCTTTATCACTCAACTTAGGAAGTGAAATGAGGGAAACTATCCCTATACGAAGGCACTAGAATAGAGATTTCTCTTGAAATGAGACTAGTCCTTGTTTGGAAAGAGTCTTCTTCATTGAAGATTCAGAGAATTCATCCACAAACTTCACTGACTAAACATCTTGTAATTGAGTTGAATTAAATATCTTCTTAGCTTAGTGATTTCAAACTTGATAAACTAAGGTTAAGGGACAATGAAGTCCAAACCAAGCATATTCCTATATTTTTTTAGACTTTTTTGTTGAGTCTTTGATGGTTCAAGGATTTTTATTATATATAATTTTTACGTAAAAAAATTATAATCTTGCTTGGTTACGGTGATTCACCCTTTATTTTGTAAATTGATATATCATTAAGCATAGAGTACATTATCAGGTTAACAATCTTTGAATTATACCCTTTCGTTTGATAATGAACTTGAATACATATTTTTACTTATCAAGATTTGCTCCTGGAGTTATCTTTGAGTGTAATTAACTTTTGGAAGCCTAGTCTCTTTAGCAGATAGAGTAATCCACATTCTCTTGATTTGCATTTATTTGACTTTGATGATATAACTTTTGATAATTATTTTATAAAAGTCTTGATAAAATTTCTTAGTTTTACCACATTGGATCTCTTTTCTTATTATCTCTTCTAGTGGAATCTTCTAAGCAAGGACACCTGCAGATCACTATCTTTTTCCTGACCTAAAGTGGAGTCCCATTTATAATTTTTTTAAAGGGTGTTTCGATAAATTTGGTCAAAATAGAAAACGCTTCATTGAATGGCATATATTAATCCTCTTTGATCATAGACTGTTTATTCAGTATTTAAGTACCTTAATTACTTCAAAATTGAATGATCTTTGTTTCATTTGATTTGTCTCACCAAGCCACACTATTTGACTATATACATTAAATACAAGACAGGGCATGCTTAAATTTCTTTTAAAATTTCTCAATTCAATTATTTTTTAAAATAAATGAAAAAATGTTCAAAGCTTTAGATTCTTTTATAAATAATGATTGGCATTAAATTATTATAAAACACGCCAAACAAAAATAATGGTTTTTAATCTTAGCCACATTATCTACAAATACTTTCTTAGTTAAAATAAAAAAAAAAGCCTTAAGACTGAGTGATCAGAAGATTCCAACGCTCTCTCCTTTCAACGAACATAATTATCCATTAATTTAATTTTTTTAATCTAATTAAAATTTCCCTCACTACAAAGTAAAATTTTTTTTGGAAAGTATAATATACTCTATAAAATTAGGATAATTTTCATCATTCATTAAAAGTTTTTTATATTATAATATTAATTATTTTATTAATTATGATTTATTTTCTAAAAAAGGCCAAACATTTATCTTTATTTGATTCAATCAACCCTTCCAAATCAAATGCAAATTTAAAATATCTATAAATAACGGCAAATTATGCTGAAAAAAAATTAAAATAAGAATAGAAATTTCTTAAAATATCACTTAAAAAAATTATTGTAATCATAAGGGCATAATTATAATTTGCTAATTATAGAATACGTTAAATTTAAAAGGTTAAAAATTTTGTAATTTTATTTTAACAATATTATTAAATAATTAAATCATATCAAAGAAATATGAGTTTTTTTTTTCTAAATTTGATTCAATCTAAATATTTGATCAAGTATTTTTATAAAAAAATAAATATTTTATTTTTAGATATTTAATTATTTGTAATATTTTTATATTATTTAAAGATTAAAATATTATATAAATAGATAAATAAATTTAAATATTAGATATGTAAAATGTAAAAATTTAATGGCAGGTTTGTAAATTTGCATTCAAAAATTTCTATTTTTACTGAAATCCTGTCCCCAGCACATATGCAGCCCAATGTGCTCCGCGTTACAGGTCGTCAATCCGTTCAATGGCCATCCAACGGTCAGATCTTCTCCAGTACATTTATTAGTTAAACACTTTTGTTACCCTCCCCTGTTTCGATTCTCCTCGAGCGAAAGGAGAATCTCTCTCCTTTTTTTCTCTGCCTCGCTCGATTCAATTTGGGGCAAAGTAGATCGATCCGTGGTGTGCGGTATTCTGTTCTTAATTCGGCGACGGAATCCATAATCTCTGAAACCGTGACTGTATACCTTGTAAAAATCAAATCTTTGTGTTGAATCTGGTAATTTGGCTGTTGGAATCCATTTAGGACCAATTGGATGCCTGAAATCTCGTGAAGGTGAGGGCATTTGATCTGTCTCGTTCTTAAAAATATGGCCTTGTTGTTGTTCCTTTAATGCTTATAGGTCATGGCGGTTCTCGCTGTTTTAGGGTGCGGAGTGTGGTGACGGAGGGTGGCGTGAAGATGGCTTCGGTGAGTTTCGAAGAGGGCTTTGAGAAGGACATAGAGGCGCTACTTCGTGAACAGCAGAAGCATCCCCACCTCCATCAAAGCCGAGCATCTTTCGATCGAGAGAGGGATCTCAATGTCTGTCGCAGCGGAAGCGCTCCACCGACCGTTGAAGGATCGAGGAAAGCCATCGGGAGCTTGTTTGGCCGATCAGAAGTTGTTGGATTTGACGGACAGAACGCTACTGATGAGTTGTTGGAGGAGGACATGCGATCGCAACTTGCTTACATGTCTTACTACTACTCCAATGAGAATCTGAATCCGCGGCTACCTCCTCCTTTGCTGTCTAAGGAGGACTGGCGTGTGGCGCAGAGGTTTGGCTTTGGCGGGTCTGGGTTAGGAGGGATTGGTGATCGGAGGGGTAGGAAGCTTTCAGTTGAGAGTGATGGAAGTAGCCGCTCTCTTTTTTCCATGCAACCCAGCCTTTCGGTGCAAGGTGAGAAGGCATCCATGGAGCATGGTGGCGAATGGCTTGAGAAGGGCCGAGATGGCCTTATTGGTTTGCCAGAGATTGGGCTGGGATCAAGGAGGAAGAGCTTCGCAGATGTTTTGCAGGTGGTTTGATTTCTTTTCTAATAATTTCTACAATTATTTCTTGAGTTTTGCCCCTTTCGGGAATGATCTGCTTCAGGTTTAGATGTGTTCACTAGGTTAAAAAACTTGTGTTCTCAGGGCTTTTGCAGAACTATATATTGTCCTATTTTTTATGGTTTGTGATCTGAATTTGATAGCTGGTTTTTGTGCTGGATTAATTGTTCCATTCTCGAACTTTGCCAGAACGTATTTAATATGCACTGCTAAGTCATTTTTGGTAGAACGGCTTATTTAGAAGCAACTTCACAAACTGCTTTTCCACCAGAGCCTTATCGGGTACAGGTTGAAAAGCAGCTTACCTCTAGTGAACCAACAGTACCCTTGATAAATTAAATTGCTTTCAAATATAAAATTCATTGCCAAATGTGCACCGAGTTTTGACCTAAGAATAATGGCTTTGACTGCTGTTTACCATGGAATTTGCTAAGTTGTGCCATGCCACTCCCCTGGGTTATGATGGCACAGTGTTTTGGCTATTTGGAAATGCATGCTATTTGTTAATTTGTAATGCCCCATTTTGAATGAAGATATGCGCCAGGAGGGTATGGAAGTTGCGCTTTATTATTGTGCTTGTTCCCACATTTCATGGTTCTGTGGTTCTTAACTGCTGGAAACTGGATAGCACCTGATGGCAATCATTCAAGTTATCTTTAGATAGTATATTACCTAAAAATTTAGTTTTTAGTTCTTCATTTGAAGCAAGCTTACTATCATGTTTATGAGGGTTTGACTGACTATTGTACTGTGGAACATGAGTCTTGATGTATGGCTACAATAAAAAATTGCTGCTTGTATGTCACTTTCTTGGTGCCTCTTCATACTTCCAGCTCTATTTTTAGCAAATGGTGATAACTTCTGAAGTTCAGCAGTGATTCTGTATTTGAAAGTCCAATGTGGGGTTTCAAGTTCTTGGGACTTGCTACATTTTCTTCGGTCGGTGCCTCTGCTTTGTTGTTTCTAACTACAGCTTTCTCCATGGCAACAGTTGATAATATTTTTCATTTCATTTTCTTCTTTTCCTAGTATATATGCATTCATGTAAATTTGGAATATGTTTGAAATTTATTTTTAATGTTTTTATACTTAGTACCTTTGCAGGGCATTAATTGATTTTTTCCTGCATCATTTTGTGTATTATTTTACTGTTATGGATTTTCATAACAAAGAGATAGAATCAAGGGTTTGAATCCTACAGTGTGCGTACAAGTCATTGAATTTATTCTTGCATGAGATGAAATGGCATTCATAGGAAGATTATCATTTTTCAACAGGTAGACAATTAGTAGCTGCTCCCTCTCTAGTGGATAGTTGTGTGTCATGCATTTTGGTTTTTGCAATCTGTTAATGATTGGTATCTTTCCTGAGTTCTCAAATCACATGGTGGGTCAATTGTAAACATGTTTGATTAAACTATAATATTCCAGGCAATATCTGTTGCTTTGGTTAATTTAATGCACTTGCCAATGCATGATGTAGGTTGTAGGTAGTAAATAAATGCAACCTCTTTCCAATGATTGCATACTTAAATTGCAATTTAAGATTTTGCCAAGTGTGCTTCTTAAATTTTAGCTGATTTATTTTATGTGGTTGTACCATACCTAAAACTTGGATAGTAAAGATTTAGAGTATGAGGTTTCCAATTTTGTTCTATGAAGTATAAAAATTGACATGGGAAACAAACATGACATGATAACATGATAAGGAGAAGAGAAAAAACATACTATGAAAAAGGAAGATATGATTCGTTATGCTATTTACTAATTTGTTGTTTAATATTACTATTCATTATCAAAACCCATACTTCAAGCACAAATTCCTAGTAACACATGTATCTTTTTGAGCATCATACCATCCTAATTCAGTACTCATTATATACAATTCAATGCAAACACCATTAAGAAGTATGGTGAAGGTTTTATAGACCTATGACTATACAAATGTAACATTCAGATCTCAACAAAGGATGTATTGTAGAGAAAATCCCAGAGATACTGCAAATAAGGGGATTGGGCTAAGTCATGGCATGCCTTTAATATATATGGGCCATGTCACACTTATTTTGAGGTGTCTGCAGGCATTATCCCAGTATAAGGAAAGCAGTATAGATTTCTTAGTGCATTCAGTGTGTGTCATGGGTTGTTTGATTCATTCAATTTTTGCATTTGAAAAACTCATATTTGGACGTAGGACACTTATAGTGTCAATTCTTCTTAATTTCAAATTCTCAATTCTCATTAATCCAATCTTGTCACCCTTGTGCTTGCAAATTAGGTTATCTGTTTAGCTATTCTTTCGTAATTGTGAAGACCAAATGCATTATTATTGAGGCCCTAATTGAACTGTTATAATATTGTTCCATGTATTTGGTGCTCAATATCATGTTATCATGTGTTTTCTTCTAAGATTTTTTATTTCCTTCTTTCGCTAACTTGAGCATTGTTTTATTTGCAGGAAGATTTGAACCATTCTAGTACCAGTGTAATTGGAAATATTTCACGCCCTCCCAGTCAAAATGCTTTTGACAATTCTGCTGGTGCTGTTGCACTGTCTGGCGGTCATTTGGCTCAACTACATAATGACATTGGATCTCTAGAAGGCATTCGTTCTGGACGAACTTCGCCAGGTCTTGCTAGGGTTCAAAGTCTTGGTTCTAAAGCGGCTCAGTCTTTTGCATCTGCTGTAGATCCTTCACTAGCTATAAGTAGAAACACAGAATCTGTGATGATTGGCAGATCATCAAGCCCATGCCTCCCTGCAGTTGGAAGTAGGGTATTTGATGTTGACTCAAAAAAGACATCCAATGGCTTCGGTGGTGTTCCTACTCAGGTATCTGATTATGTTGATGTGGCAGCTGCTTTGGCTGGGCTGAATCTGTCAAGCAAAATAGGAGGTAGAGAAAATATTGTGCTGAGCAAATTTCAGCATGGGTCTGATCCGTATAATACTTCTTCCATCCCTGGACTTGCAAGTAATGAGTTCTCCAAGAACTCTGGTATTCTTAAAGATGATATATCTACAAGGGCCACAAATGAGCAAATTGGCTTGCAGAAGTGTTTATCGTCTAGTAATTTATCCAAGCAAGTGGCTCCTGTGCGAAGATCCAGTTTTGCAGGATCTAGCGGCCGCTATCAACAAGATTCCTTAAATGCTAATTATACTGAAAACAATCCAAATGCTTACCTTCTCAATCATGGCCTCCCATCTATGCTGAATAATCACCTTGATGCAGGTACTTTATAATTAAATAACATCTACTTGCTGCTGTCTTTGATCCAATTAACGTGGCATTTTTGTTCTCTTGTCATAATTTTACTTGTGCAGGTGCTGCTGCTGGTATTGGAAGCCAAGAAGGATCAGGCTACCCTGTATCTGTTATAGACCCATTATATGCACAATACTTACAGGGAGCCTCTGGCTCTACCTCCCCTTATTCTGGAAACATGAATGACCCTTCACTAGGAGGGAGTTTTCTAGGCTCTTCACTCATGGATTTAACTCCTTATCAAAAAGCATATCTTGAAGCATTGCTTGCACAACAGAAATTGCAGTATGGTGGGGCCTTAAGCAAAGATAGTGGCTTGAGCAATGGCTTCTATGGATCATCTGGTTTAGGTTTAGGCATGACATATCCATCAAGTCCTTTATCTGCTGGTCTTCTTTCTTCTTTGGGTCCTGGAAGTCTACGGCCCAATGATCGATTGTCAAGATTACCCTCTATGCTGCGAAGTGCAATAGGGGTACCCAAGGGATCTTGGAACTATGAAAGTGGTATCATGGAGGAAAGTTTTGTATCAACTTTACTGGAAGAATTCAAGAACAATAAAACTAGATCATTTGAACTCTCGGACATTGTGGATCATGTAGTTGAATTCAGGTATTGTTTTGTATGCCTTGGCTACACGTTTCAAAGAGTGCAAGACGGGTGTAACTAACTAGGCTTTTCCTTTGCAAAGTTTATTTGGTTATTATCCTTCAAGAACTATTTGATTTTTGTTCTTATCTCTGAAAGCTTTTCTAGTTCCTGTCTTGCACTTTTCTTGAATTGGTTAAGTTTTCCGCACCTCCCTGTGAACCATCTGCAGAAATTTCTCTCAATTAAGTAATGCGATTTATTTGATATTTATTTTCATCTTTAACTATTGCATCTACTTAGCCCCGCCCACCCTATTACAACTGTTACGTACCCCGTATTTTTTTTGCATTTGATATTAATTACCTTGTCACAAATTCTTGCACTGATTTTGCAGTGCGGATCAGTACGGAAGCCGTTTTATCCAGCAAAAATTAGAAACTGCCTCGGTTGAAGAGAAAAACAAGATTTTTCCAGAGATCCTTCCACATGCTCGTGCTTTAATGACTGATGTTTTTGGTAATTATGTTATACAAAAGGTATGAAATTATCACTTGACTCTATATCTCACCTTAAAATGCACTTCAAGCACGTAATTAACGTTAACATCCACTTTCAGTTCTTTGAACACGGTACAGAAAGCCAGAGAAATCAGCTTGCTAGTCAGGTTATTGGCCATGTTTTACCCCTCAGTCTTCAAATGTATGGTTGCAGAGTCATTCAGAAGGTTTGCTCTTAATTCTTTATGGGTGTCATATTTACCCTTTTGGCATGCCCTGCAGGTTATGAGCTAATTTGGATTTGTTTTTTCTGTGCTCACGCACTTGATTACATGCAGTCCTTTGCTTTATATCAATTACATTTCCTACTAATGCAAGTCTGATGATTGCCTGTTGCACCAATCATGCTATTTTTTATTTTTTCCTGAAGGATTGCTTTGCTTATGGTTATTTTGTAGGGTGGACTGGATTTATGATATGTTTTGGTGTTGCCGAATTAATATAAGTGCCCTTCATTGGTATAATTTTCAAACTTGGTACTAACGTTTCCGGGCTCTTAGCATATGTCAATCTAGACCTCTATGGAAAACAATCAAAACTTATGGAAGCTTGATGAATAATGGTTGAAAGTTGAAGAAATGTAGCTTTTAAATACTAATAAGAAGAGAGATAGATAGCTTAAAAGAAGAGGAATTTAAAGTGAAATAGGAGATCAGAGAAATTCTACTTTTTTGGAGTGTGTAGGATAATCGTACAGGGGAGCAAAGACCTAGTAACATAATTTTTACCTATGGTTCTTGTGATTATTTATTTTCTAGATGAGATTGGATCCAGGTTCTAAAAAAATGTGGGAAGGTTGCTTAGGAATTATTAATCTCTTGTAGAAGTAGAACCAGTGACTTTGATGCCCTTAACTACATAATCAGGTCCCCTGTTGTAGATTATAATCTTTGGAGAAATAAGTGTGCTCACTGGACTGTTATCATCTCAACCATGCTACAAATTTCCTCCCCCTTTTTTAATTTCCTATCTTTCTGGTAATTTCTTGGTTGCTTCTAAAGGAAATTTAGTTATGTACAATCAAGAAGCTTAATCTTTGACTTTTGAGGTGCAGTATAAGGAGACTGGTAACAGAGAAAATTTTTCAGTACAATGTATAGAAGCCATCTAATGCAGTCCTTCCTAATCAATCTCCTCCCTCTTGAGGAATGCATAGTTCTAGGAATTTGATTGAGTAATTTTATTCTTCTTAAAATGGCCACATTTTCAGTGTTGAGCATGTGATGTTAACTTTAATTTTTAAAGGATGATGAAGATTATGTGCAAACATTATGTGCACTTGGATGTGTGTGTCCGTATGCATGTGTTGTGATTGTCATCTATTAAAAGCTAATTTCATTTAGCTGTGTATATTTGCAGGCTTTGGAAGTTGTTGGCATGGAACTTCAAACTCGAATGGTATCTGAGCTTGATGGTTCAGTTATGAAATGTGTTCGAGATCAGAATGGAAACCACGTCATTCAGAAGTGTATTGAATGTGTTCCTCAAGAAAGGATTCAGTTTATTATATCTTCCTTCTATGGACAAGTTGTGGCACTCTCTACCCATCCCTATGGTTGCAGAGTTATACAGGTTTTTTATTTTGTTGTAGCAATTGACTCAGCCTTTTTAATCTCTCTTTTCATTTCTTTCACTTCACCTTCTATTGCTGTTTCATTTTACCCCAAACAACCTTAACTATGTGATTACTGATAAAGTTCTCTGCGTATTCGCAGAGAGTTCTGGAGCATTGTAATGATGCACAGACAGAAAGCATTATGATGGATGAGATCCTGCTGTCCGTTTGTACCTTGGCAGAAGATCAATATGGAAATTATGTGGTTCAAGTATGTTATGAAAATCATGTCCTTTTTTATGTTCCTTTTTTATTTGACAACTTCATACTTCAATAGTGATTTTCTTTTTCACAATCCTATGCTTTAATTGCATAATTTCTAATGGGAATTATTTCATGAATTTCAAATGTAGGGATAAACTCTTTTAAGTATTTGGTTTGAAATAAAACAAATCCAAAGTAATATTTTGAGGAATTAGAAATTCTTCCGTTAGTTCATTTTTGGCATATTTTGAATTTTTCCTATTTAGACAATTTTGGAATGCATCACGCTAGGCATCAAGAAGAGCCCATCACATCCTTACTTGTGACCTCATAGTTGCACCTTTCTAGCTAAATGATATCGTAGAACCCATCACGACGCCATGCAACTGCAATACCACCGACCTTCTCGAACCCATTGTTATGCTAGTGTGACCCTCCTGCCCATTAAGACCTTGCTGAACCCATCATGGTTCCACGCCATGACGTTCACCCGCAACATCATGGGGATGTTGTAGAACCTGCCAACACCGACAAAGTTACTGATTCCTCTGTTTGCCACCATCGTAAGCTCCTATAATGTGCCCTAACTAAAGAAAAACTGATTCTCTCTACAGTTTACACTCGTCCAAATGCTAAACGTAAATTATTGGATTTATTTTATGACTAAACCAAACACCACAACGTATTTCAAATATAATGATTAAAGTTTACAATACATTTAAAATTTACTTGTATTTTAAATGCTTGCAATCAAACAGCCTTCAATAAAATAAAAAGAATATATATATCTAGGGTGTAGAGTTTCATTGCCATTTTTAGTTTTCCAGCATTAAGGATCTTGAATGTCAATAAAGTTTGAAGTTCGACCTTTTAGCTTGATTGCAAAGCTTTACATTGGCTCTTCTGTTGAAAAATTCAACTATCATAGTTTAAAGATGGTTCAGCTGTCAGGTTTTGAAAAAGTTTAGCATTTTTAAGCACTTTAGCTGCTATCTTATCTTTTTGCTCTAACTTAAAAATATTTTCCATAGTTTAATTTGTTTAATATTAGGGACCAATTTGTTTCATCCTAAGTGTCTAAAAGTTATTTGATATCATTTTTAAAAGTTAATGTAAATGTTTGTTGAATTAATTCCCATTCTTGAAATTCACTTTCAAAAAGGTGAGAAATGAGTTCAAATTTGTGAATTAGGAAGCCACATTTACCTCTTTTTTTTACTCTTAATATAGAATAATATTAAATTAGTTTGATGAATGATTAAAATATGATTTTTACTTAAAATGATTGTAAAATCATTCAAAAATAATTTGGGTGTAAGTATGCAGGAAACTCACCCCAAACAAATACGGGAATTTAGTTGACCCGAACAGGCTTCTTGTCAAACAAATAAATATCACTACAACTAGGGTTGTAAATGAGTCGAGTCGAGTTGAGTATCTGTCTTATCGAGCTAAGCTCGTTTAATTTTTAGTGAGCTCGAACTTGAGCTCGGTTGCTGTGCTCGAGCTCGACTCGTTTAGGAAATATCAAGCTTGAGTTTGGCTCAAGTACTAACTCGTTTGGAAAGCTCGAGTTCGACTCATTTATTTGGCTCGATTATTTGATTTTAGATTAGCAAAAAATTAATTTTTTTTAGAATTTGTACTTCCAACAATGACTTAAAATTTGTCCTCAATAAGATAACCAAGCATATATTGTATACAAATTTATGATGTACAACAAATAAATAAGTACTAGTTTAAAATTATGAGCAATTTCAAAGACAATTTTCATATAGCAAATTCAAAGAAAATTTTCATGCAGCTACTTCCAACAATAAACATTTGATAAAGTTGAAACTTATCAAGCTAAAAAAGCTAGATATATGTAAACATAAATTTGTGTATATGATTACATCATTACAATAACAACCCATTAAAAAGTTCTATTATAAAGCCAAACGAAGAACTCAACAAAAGATAGAACTATTCATTGTCTTCATCTTTGTGATACTTAATACTCTCCCAATTCTTCCATCTTGACTTTTGTTTACTCTAATGTGAACCTGAGAATTGATTTGAAAGACAAATGATTACTCCATATTTTAAGAGAATAGTTGGAAGTAATATAATGTTATATTTATTAACTCTTGAAGAAAATATGCTCACCAAACTTCATGGACTAAGAAATTGTGTACTATTATTGAATGAAAGATTCTGAAAAATAGCAAATTGAGAAAACCTGAAAATACACAGCAGTAAGGCCTCTTTGTACAACCAAAAACAGCAAATTGACAAAAGAAAAAAATGTTAAATCTTTCAATATAAAAGATGATTTGTAGTTACACAATCTAAATTTGCACTTAAGTTGCAACTCATCCATGAAGAATAACCCATATCTAAGCAAGAGTTAGGATATAAGCAAAATGAGTTATACCTTCAACCTCATGAATTCTCATGCAATTGGTAGGAGAATCTCCACCTCTTCGTTATCTTCTTCTTCCTACAAGAAAGAATGGTCCATATATTCATATGTAATTATTCAAATTTTAACTGAATGAGTTCAATGAGTGAAAGTATGTTGTGATCAACACAATTATCTTAACTCTTCCCTTCAATCCATAGTGACAACGAAGCCAATTCAACTTTTCTTTGCTCATCAGGAAGAATAACTTTCTTAAATTCATCCCAAAAATTTGATGTTTTTTTTTCTTCTTCTTCCTTTTAATTGCATTATCAATATCGTAAACATCCAACTGTTCAACTTCATTTTCGTTTTTTCCATCATTCTCTCTTTCATCTTCATTGCCAACATCATTACTATCATTATAAAGCTCATTTTCAAGTACAACCTCATTCATCTGCTCAACACTTCTATTTTCAACATTTCTTTGTTCACTAAGTTCATGCATTGTCTCCTGTGATCGACATTCTAAAAAAAATTCAAAGAGAATAAAATTATACAAAAATAATAATAATACTTTCAATTTATGTAATAATAAATTATTTAAAGAAAATTAGGGCATTTATCTAACAGTGAATTTATCTAACAAAACTAATTTTCAAGCACAACCTCATTCCATCCATGTAATTGTTGATTAAAAGGAAAAAAGTCTCTTCATTGAGTCCAAAAATGCTTACCTTTCACCAATCTGAACACAATAGTTAAGCAATTTTGTAAATTAAACACAATAGAATCTCTATAGGATATTTTGTCAATATGCATAAAAAAAGTATTCCAATGAATAGAAAAAGAGATCTTCGCTTCTAACTAATTGATCTGGAGAGAAAAACAAAATACGCCTTATTACTTCTCCATGTACTATCTTATTAATTCACAAACACTTTTTATTTTCAAAGATGAGAGTATGATTGAGTGAGATTTTAACCTAAGTTAGGTATGAAGCATGCAGCTGAAAAATTACCCATAAAAAAATAAAGCAAAAATAAGGAGATTGAAGGAGACGAACCGAATGATCTTCGGCTCAGAGTCTTCAGACGCCGCAAAAACCCTGCCAAGAAACATATCAATGATTGCTTTCAAAAGTAAATAGCAACAATCAGAAGTTGTGATTCAGAACGGTAAAATAGAGTACTGAAAATTTGCAAAACATAGAACGATTCACCGAATACAAACCTCCATAGATGTTTAGCACCGAAGAGGAAGATTAAACATGGAGTGCGCATGGAGTCTTGTCGTCGGGTAGGGAAATTCTCGCGTCTTTCCCTTGCTAGGTCATGCGAGATGAAGATGGACGTCCGTCGTCCGCCTCCACCCAAGGAGAGAACGAAATTAGGGATTGGGGCTGCTGGTAGCTGTGCGGTTTTCGAATTGGAATAGGGTCGAACGGGGTTACGGGATACTAGTAACGATAGTTAATATATTGGGTTTTTTTAATATTGTCTTTTTTATCGAGTTGGCTTGACGAACTCGCGAGTGGAGTTTGCATAAGCTCGTATAATATATGAGCTCGACTATAAGCTCAAGCTCAGAAACTCGATAAGCTCGACTTGCGAGCTCGTTAACGAGTCGAGTTCAAGCCGGCTCGGCTTACTTACACCCCTAATTGCAACTCGTTTCAAATTTACTGACTTTTGGAATTGAGATCCATACAAGTTCAAATACTTACATAATGGAAACAAATAGCCACGGTAATAGATGGATGCCAACTTGGGCATAATAATTTACTTTCTTTCTTTTGGATTCTAGTTCTAGATTTTGTTCGACTTGTTGTTGGAGTTGTTCTTATTTTCTTTTTTGGTATGGTACACTGATCCATAATATGAGGACACAGACTCAATATAACAAAGACACGGGACAAATTTATTTTTGAAAATATATGTATTAGACATTATACTATAATGTTATATTTTTAAAATAAAAAAATGCATACTAATTACCCATATTAAATAAATATGAAATAAATTCATTTCAATTGCTCATAAAATATGAAAAATATT
Organism: Dendrobium chrysotoxum; assembly: GCA_019925795.1. NCBI lineage: Eukaryota > Viridiplantae > Streptophyta > Magnoliopsida > Asparagales > Orchidaceae > Dendrobium > Dendrobium chrysotoxum. The sequence goes on along the minus strand of CM034313.1, from coordinate 11,196,844 downwards.
TAAATTTATTAAATATTATAAACACAATTGTAGAAGAAAAAGTTGCATGATATTATAGATTGTTATCATGAAGATGAAAAAATTTAGTTTTTTGTAAAAAACTAAGAAATAAATATTAAAAACAAATCATAGGTAATTATTCAAAAATAAGGAAAATAAAATTAATGTTAAATAGCTATTAAGTTATTGAACTAATTTATTTTCAAATGAAAAAAGAAACTAAGACTACAGTTATTTATGTGCTATGCCTTTGAATTTAAAATTTATTATTCAAGACGTATATCGGATGCTTGTCCATAAATTTTTTTTTTTTAATTGGATGCGTAGATAGCATTGTTTTGGGTTTATGTTGAGCAATTGCACATATCCTGCATCTATCCAATACGACGCAGTTCATCTTACAGAGTGTCGGTGCAACATAACTTCTTTTTTATAGTTTCAAATGATTTAGTGTTGTTTCTTTTCAACATTCTTGTTGTTTGTGCTTGATGACTATTTGAGCATCTATTAACCTATCTAATACTGACTTGCAATCAAATATCTGAGTGCTGAATCAATATGGCTTTGATTTCTATCTATTACTTGTGTAATTTTCTAATTGAAACTGTTTGATAGATTGGAAGAATGTAATTGAACTTTTCTTTGCTTTTTTTAGCATGTCCTGCAACATGGAAAACCAGCAGAACGGTCTGCTATAATCAGCAAGCTTTCTGGCCAAATAGTGAAGATGAGTCAGCAGAAATTTGCTTCTAATGTTATTGAGAAATGTCTGACGTATGGTAAACCTGAAGAACGTCTACTTCTAATAAAAGAGATGCTTGGTCCTAATGATGAGAATGAGCCCCTGCAGGTTTGTTTTTGTTTTATAACGAGTAAAATGCACACAACTTTCACTTCTGTATGTTTTTGACTATTAGAACTGAATTTGTATAGTTTTCTAGTTTCCACTTGTCTGATTGCTTAAATTTAATAATTTATTTACCCCTTTAGCTTCAGCAGCTTCTGTCTGTTTTCTTAAACCACCTAAGATCTTTTCTCTATAATCTTCTCTTAAATATTCATTGCACCCACTCTTTCCATCATATCATTTTGCTCCAGTCCTTTCTGGTTTTTTTTCATATCCATTATTATGACACACCCAGCTAGCTTTTGTAAGGCTTCTTTATAGTTTATATTTGAACATTTCAATTTTATTTTATAGATTTGGTACTCTGCAATTCGATCTTTTACATGATTTTCAAAATAAATTGGCAGGCAATGATGAAAGATCAGTTTGCAAACTACGTTGTACAGAAAGTTTTGGAGACCTGTGATGATCAAAACCGTGAACTTATTCTCTCACGCATCAAAGTCCACTTAAATGCGCTGAAGAAGTATACCTATGGGAAGCATATTGTTGCACGAGTTGAGAAGTTGATTGCTGCTGGAGGTAAAAGAAAAATCTTACTGACAGTTCCTCTACACTCAAAATTCACCTGATTCATTAAATTTTTGCTATTTCTTCCTTTTTGTTTAAACTTTCTCTTTTATAGTTTTGTTTGAAACTTCCATTATTATGAGAGGGAGAGAGAGAGAGAGAGAAAAGTTTCTCTTCAGATTACTGTTAGAAAACCAACACTGAAGATTATAATATGTGCTTGTTTCACAGAAAGGAGAATGGGAATGACTCCAAGTTCCTGATCTAGAAGAAATCAAATGAATTTGGAAAGAATTTTGTACAGATAGTCAACTAAGTCTACCAGCTTGCAGCAGCCCAAGTTTCTTTTCAGCATAAATTGGGTATATTGTACTAGGCTGTGTAAATAAATGGTAGGCATTTGGTAATAAAGTCTTTTTGTTTCCTCCAGTTCATATGTATATTGCAAATGAGGTGTAATCAAAGTGACAAATATGTAGGGTATATGGCAATTTTAGGATGCTTGGCCTTAAGTAAAGCAATATAGATTTTCTGAACTGTGTAAAGATAGCAGAATGTAACGGCAACAAGCTTGTAAAAAACAAGGTTGCAATCTTTTGACTTATTTTTTTTAATATTATCGAGTAATTTCTGCTTTTCTGTCGCTTCACTTTGGATTATGTGAAGCAATCATATTTTGAGAGGTTTTCTGTAGTTTTTATATATCATTTTAGACATTTTGGTCATTTTGATTCACTTATTCTGTTTTTTTTTTTTTTAAATTCACTAACTTGAGCACTCCAAATGAAGAAAATATTTTAATTATAATTATATATATATATATGGATTTGGGAGATTTATATATCTATCATAAAGGTTTTATGTATTTTATATATTTAACATTTAATTTCTATATTTATTTATATAATTTGGAAGATTATACTAACAAGCAATTAAGAAAAAATTAAATGGGTATTAGCTAAGTTTTAACCTGAAATAATTAAGCAACTCATAATTGGTTAGGGTAATCAATGATTAAAACTTCTCTTAAACTAATTAAAGATTAAGCTATGATTTTCATAAGATAATTAAAGTTTATTTACTATTTAATTATAATAATTGGCAATGAAAAACTTAATTAATGGTTAAATTCTAATACTAATTAAAAATTAATTATATAATATTTTTAACTAGAAAAATTAATATTTAATTACAATTATTTAAGGTTAATGATACCTAATCGACTACAAGCAGAGAAATATCAAACATTATTGAACACAATAAGAGAAAAAAATTTATGAAGAAAATTGAAAAAAAAATCCACTGGTTTATGTGGGGCTCGTTTATAGGCCCTATACAAATAATATAATAGTTAAGAAAAAAAAGTTAGAAATCTCATTTAAACTCTCTTAACTTTCAACTAACAAGTAATAAGTCAATTTAGAAATTGTTAAATCCTATTTTTTAACTCTATATGAGAGATTAAAGGTCTGTTTGGGATAGCTAAAGCTTTTTATAAAAGTGGTTATAAAATTATTACGGAGAAAGTTACATTTTCAAAAGCTGCGGTTGAAAGCAGCTTGCTAGCAAACATTTTTTTGAAAGCAATAAAAAAGTCATAGCCAAATAAAAAATATGATTGCGATACATAAAGCATAGTAGTATTGTCCCACATGAAGCATAAAGCCTTCTTCCTAATTTACTTTTCATATCACAATTATAATTTCTATTTGATAGTTTCTTTTTCACCACTTCAAATAAAATTTATACAAGAAAACTGTTTTTGTAACAACTTTAAAAAATTACTTTACCTATAATAATTTTATAAAACGGTTTAAGAAAGCCATCCCAAACGAAGCCTAAGAATGCTTACAAGCTAAAAAATATTCTGACATATGTTAAACATGAATTCAAAATCTCTCTAATTAGAACAACTCATCACAACCATCCAATCTAGATTGGATGACTAAAATGAATAATTGATAATTGAAGAGAATATGAATCCATTAAGACTAATAGGTATAACAAAAGAACTATGAAGAGAAGAGAAACACAAGAGAGATAATGTGAAGGAAACATTTACTCATTTTTCTCTTTATCACTCTCTCATATATTAATCAATAAATAAAGACCTAACTTGTATTTCTTAGCTCTCTCGATTAACAAATATAATTTTTTTTTTCTAAGTTTTTCTTATTTTTTTAAAGATTATTGAATGTTGAATCACTATGAGTTTTCCATTCCAAAATACCTTTTACCATAAAGAAAGTGCAGAAAACTGGACAAATACAATGGAGTGTTAGCCACAAAATCACCTGTTTTTTTTTTTTATTGAAGAGAATGATCACCAAATGGTTCAAAACAAATCCAGGCTCTGATTTCTATCAGAATGTAAGCGAAAATTAGATGCCTGGTTCAAAGTTTCACTATTCTCGAAGAACAAATCCTGGCTCTGTTGATATTTCTGTATCAGTTCCAGGACATCAATTTTCTTTACTGAATTAATTTCTCTGAGTAAGGCATTTGTTAGTCTCTTGCAATTAGCTGCAGGTGGCTCATAATCTGAAGAAGAATAGCCATCCTCTAAGCCGTCGAGCATGGCTAAGTCCTCATACTCTTCATCCGACTTTGTTGATTCCTCATCTACTGAACCCTCCATCTGAAAAGAAAAAGAAAATATTTTGATAGTTGAGAACTGTTCTTAGAAATATCAATGCATATGGTGTAACAATTTGAAAATAAGATTTAACAGGCAGAGAGAGAGAGAGAGAGAGAGAGAGAGCTCTAGTCGATTAACATGCAGAGAGAATGACATGGATGAGTGTATTTATGTGAAGAATTTATCTTAGAAAATCAAAATCAAATCAATAATTTTGCTCGATTCGAGCTTGAATGAAATGAGTCATTCTAGGCTCAAATCGCGATTAGCTCAAGCCAACATATAAAAAGTTTTGGCTCAGCTTAAGATTTGATAGAATGACTTTGCAATTGTCAACAGTCCACTAACAAAGAATGTAAACAAAAACAAACTCACAATGGCACATGACCTAACATGTTTAAACCAGCGGAACTTTGAAAATAAGATTGGCATGTATTGTGAAAATCGAGGTTGTGAAAATCGGACCGGACAACGAATCGAAGAAGGAGAGATTCATGATTCGACTTAACCAGTCGAACCGGGGTCGAACCGGATGACATAATAAATAATAATATTATTAAAAATTAATAAAATTAACATAATAATTATGGTAGTCTAACCTTAAACCTCATAATTTAAGAATTTAAACTCCGTCATTTTAATAGATTATATCTGAATATAATTAAATTATTAAATAATTAAATTAAATTGAAATGATGAATATAATTTTATACTATAATTAAATTATAAGACATATAGTTTAATTATATTATATTTATGAATATCTAATAATTTAATTATAATTAACTTTTATATTTAATTATAGTGATAATAAATGAGATTCTTATAATATACATTATAATAAATTAAAAAAAATTAATATAATACATAAATTTATAATACTAAATTTACAAATGTGTAATAAGAATAATATTTAATATAATATATAAATTTATAATATTAAAAAATTATATTATTAATTATTATAATATATATTATAATAAATTTATAATATATAAATTTATAATATAAATTAAAAAACTTTGCACCCAACCAACTCAAATTCATATCGCAATCAGCCCAAATTTGTTGCTCAACTAGCCCAAATTAATGGCCCAATAAAGCTCAAACTCACATTCAAGCTCATATAGTATTCATGTAACTTTTTTTATCCCACATCATGGGGGAGTTTGAGATGGTTGTCTTTTAACTCTTTATATAGTGTAAAGTTCACACTTTTTAAACAAAGCATATTTTATGAGATGACATCCATATATTATGGTATAATTAATCTTAATATTTAACAAAAAAATAATTTAAAAAAATGTAATAAGTAAAATATATTGTTTATACTTTATTTAAAATTAAAAAAAAAACTATAAAACTGGCCTGTTCTTTCAAACCTGGACCGGTTCATTGGTTGAACCGTCAGCTTAGTCTGATTGTGAAACAGACTTGACTATTGTGTTCGGAATATTGAAATCATGTGGGATAAACCAATATTTAAGATTGCACAATTGGGCATTGAGGCATTTTTGTTCATGAAGTTAGGCGTAAGCGTTGAGGCATTTTGAGGCGTAAGCCTCAAAATTAGAAAATTACGTAAAGTTAAAATGAGAATTTTTTGTATAATAACCTAATAATATATTAAAAGTTGACATAATAAATAAATTACCATATATATGAAATGCAAATATGTACAAGACATAAAGTGGCAAGTAATTAGCTATGTGAAATTGAATTAAAATCCAAACATCACAATAATAAAATAACATAAAATATAATTCAACTCAAAATTCTATCTTTCTTAATATCTTGTTCATTAACATTTAATTTAAAAAATAAATAGTAATGGTATAACTCAGAAGTCATCAGCGTTGCCATCACTGAGGGGGTCTTCATTTGAACCATCGTTATAATGAACAACTCTTTCCACTGTCTCATCACCTATGGAGTCCAATGTCTCCCAATCTGCTTCTTCCTCTATATCAATTATCTTCCACTATCCTAGATATTTTTCATGAATATAAAGATGAGTAATATTTTAAAATAAATAAGCTCTAACAAAACTACTCTTCTATATACCTTTTTTGGTTTGTTCTTTTTGTGCTTTGGGTTGTGGTGAATGTAGATGCTCCATTTCTATCATCATCAAAGAAATCAATATTGAAACCTTCATCTCGTAATTTAGATGGTATTACTTCCGCTTCATCGTCTACAAATCACTCATCATCTGACATCATATCCTCACAAATCAAATGATCTTCGTCATCCTTTAACACTTTCTTGTTCAAGTTCCTATTTTTAAGTTTCGTATTGTATATAATGCACACTAAGGAATTCATCCTTAAGGTAGTCAGATGCTTTCTCCTCTTTGTATGTACTTGGTTGTATGTGCTCCAAATACGTTCACATCCAGTTGAAAAACATGTTAATCCCAAAACCTTCATAATAAAATGCTACAATTCTGAAGTGTCATCACCTAATTGAATCCAACACTCAAATGAGATTTATATAAATGAGTATATTTAGTACTCATAGAATGACTTTTAAATAAATGAGTAAAACAACAAATAGAATTACTTGGAGATCACTTCGAATTAGTGTCATTTGCCTGTTGTAATCCAAAAAAATATTTTTTATTTCTAAATGGTACTAATTACATGTTAGTATATTTCACTATAGGAAAATCACGTATTACTGACGGATTTTCCAGCGGAAAATTCTTCATTTTCGGCGGATTTAAGGTTTTCCTGCGGATTTCCGGCGAAAAGGTTTTTCGCCGGTAAAACGAGCGTCGGAAATAAAAATCCGACGAAAAACTTTCGCTGGAAAATTTTTCCGGCGGAATTAGGCCGCCGGAAAATTTTCCGGCAGCTGTCCGGCGGAGAAAATCCGCCGGAATAATAAAAAAAAATTTAGAACAAACTGGCACCGCAGCCCACCCGTCGCCCTCTCCCAACGCGCGCAGCCCGCCGCCGCTCGGCCTGGCAAACCAGCCCGTCGCCCTCTCCCACGCACCTGCCAGCCCGAACCCCGAACCAGCCTGTCAGCCCAAACCCGCCCCCGCCCGCACGCGCGAGCCAGCCAGCGCGGTTGCCAGCCCGAACCCGGCCTTGACGCGGGTCACAGCCTGGATTCGAACCCCCAACCTTTGGAAGTTTCATAGAGCCTACCACTTCACTGCAGTGCAAAACCTATTAATTCGTTATATATTTTATATTTAAATAGTATTAGCAGTATTATAATTTAAATAAGTTATTAATATTATTAACAGAAACAAATTAAAATAAAATATTAAATTTATTATAATTAAGATAAGTTTTTAAATTAATAATTATTTAAAATAAGTTATTAAGTTAATAATTAATTAAAAAATTATTAAATTAGTAATTAATTAAAATGAGCTATAAATTTATTAATTATTTAAATTACGAAAAAATATTTTTTCCAGAAACTATTTAAATTTGTCGGAAATTCCGTCGGAAAGTCCGCCGGAAACAAATCCGTCGGAAAACCGCCAGAAAATCCGCGGAAAATCTGCAAAACATATGTCGGAAATATTTCATTGTAATCCGCCAGAAATCTGCCGGAAAATTCGTCGAAAATCAGTCTGCCGGAAATCCGCCGGTAATAGGTGATTTTTCTGTAGTGTTTGATATTTCAGTTGAATCAACTATGAGTCTATCTATGCAATGATATAATCCTAATTTTAGCTCAAAAGTTTTAGACTTATTAGTTATATATTGATATTGAGGGTTTAGATCATATTCTGCTGCATGAAAGTGCTAATAAAGTTGTAACTCCCACAAATCATCAATAATATTCCAAATTTCTATGCAACTTCCCTCTTTGCCTCCTAATTTGTGGGTAATCATTTTTTTGCTTCATCCATAGCATTGTATATGAAGCCCATAGCAGACTTCTTCTCGGTATCTACCATCCTAAGAACTTGCACTAGCGGCTGAATAGTTGTGATTGCATACATGGCACTTTGTCAGAATTTATTATTTAAACAATCTTCTTAACCTCTTTTCCCTCAAATTTCTTTGCACAAGCATAGGTCAACCACTGTGTATAGATAAACATAGACTCCAAAGGTTGACTAGCATCCAATATACTCTGCAAAGTCAAAGAAGGGGTGGCAAATCTTATTATTCCAGGTCTAAGTATTTCTTTCTTTGAAAATTTTCTCATAAGTGTCAAAATCTAAGAACTATTATAAATAAATTTACTTATCTTCTTTATTTTTGTCAATGCACTCTTGTACTGCGAAAGCTCCTCAAGCTTCTCAAGAATAAGATCTATGTAATGTGTGACAAATGAAATCCAATAAAAAATATTTTCTCTTCTCCATAAGTTTAGTCGCTGCAATCCAGTAAGCCCTCATGTTATCTATTACCATTTAGATGATCGAGTGCTCTACAATCTCCTCAACAATATTGTCTAATAATTCAAAGAGAAACCCAACATCTTTCACCTGATCAGATGCCTTTATGACTTTAAAAATATAATATTATAAGGATTATTGATCAGTATGTTTATTAACTTTTGTTCTTCACATCTGATCATCTATTAAACATAATTGTTACACATGTCGAGACCCAAGTCCTCTTAATTTCCTCAGCATTACCCAACTCATCCTTCAAAATCCATATCCTCAAGAGGTTTGAACCATCTCCCATATGCTCCAATTGAATGAATCATGTTGTAGTAAGAAGATAATGTTGCAACTTTAAATGAGATAATATTATCATAAAAAAATAAGCCTATATCCATACATACGCATATTCATGCCTCCCTAGCATTCTCTAGGGGTCATCTTCTATGCAGTAGAAGGCATGTATTCATGTTTATACTCTGAAGTGTTCGTTATGTAATGATCCATAAGACCTCTTGCATCCCCTAACATACATGGGTTACAATAAAGAAAATGAATCCCGACCATTGCACTCACTCCTGCAATAAGATCCCACATCAACTTTGTCCTCAAACTATCTCTATGCGAGAAGCTTTGACATTTATTACATGATTTTATAAAGGAAGGTCAGAAGCAAAGATAAAACCACATCAGGTCATAGGAAGGACCCGGTATGGAAACATAGCACTCAAGTTGATGTGGGAGGTACCAACAATTCGTACATATATTTGAAATATAATTACTATGAGAAAGTGATAAAAGGTGGTATGACTAATATGAAGGAGCACCTATCCGGATCACACAAAAATATTGCACTATGTGCCAAAGTATTTGATACCGTAAGGGAGGAGATTAAAACATATATGAATAAATCAGTAATGTCAAAGCACCAAGCATAGGGACAGTTTGATGATAGAGTTGATGTGGGCTCCTACTATGGGAGTGAGCTCAAAGGTCGGGATTCATCCTCT
>CM034313.1:11094515-11186919 GCA_019925795.1 Dendrobium chrysotoxum | reverse complement strand
AAAAGGTATATAAAAATTTATTTTGTTAAAGCTTATTTACTTTGAATTATTACTTATCTTTATATTGATGAAAAATATTTAGGGAAAAAGTAACATAATTGATATAAAGCAAGAAAAAGTAGATTGGAGGCATTGGACTCCATAGGTGATGAGACAGAGGAGAGAGCAATTTATTATGACAATGATTCAAATGAAGACCCCTTAGTGATGATAACACTGATGACTTTTGAGTTGCTATGTTATTATTATTTCTTTTTTGAATTAAATGTAGATGACGAGATATTGGGAGAGATAAAATTTTGAGTTTAAACTATATTTTATGTTGTTTTATTATTGTGATATTTGGATTTCAATTCTATTTCACATAATTTATTACTTGCCACTTTGTCATGTCCATTTTGTGTTTCATACATATGATAATTTATTTCTTATATAATCTTTTAATATATTATTTAATTATTATATAAAAATGTTAATTTTGACTTTACACAATTTTTGAATTTTGAAGCTTACACCTCAAAACGCCTGAAGCTTACACCTCACCTCACGGACAGAAAATGCCTTAATACCAAATTATGCAATTTTAAACCTTATTGACTAATTTTAATCTAAGAGATTAACTATCAAAAATCAAATTCTCATGTCGCAAAATAAAATATTTTTAAATGACTTCAACTGTCATCCCCGATGATGGTCACGTTGAAAGTAAAATCTCAACTAGATGGGACTTTATCTTTTTTTTTAATATCTCAAAATCATAATAAAATATAAGTATTTAAAAATGACTTTAACGTTATCTCAATGATGGCCATGTTGAAAATAAATCTTAACCTGAGGGGCCAATTTCAAAATCTATCAAAATTTTAAAATTCCAAATCTTTTAAAATTATAATATTTAAAATGAAATTAATCATCTAAACTTAAAGAAAAAATTCACCCACCCTCTGTAATCATTTGGTAAGGGCGATGAATTCAAAAATAACTTTAGCTCACAAATAAGGAATGTTCAGTCGAAAATATCACTAATATTTATTCTCAAATAATCTTTTGTTAGTAAGGATGTGATATATGTCATCTAATGAGTTAAATGGTTATAATCAAGTCCCTCTGACTGAGTTGTTTGACCCTTTGATCAAGTCCCAATAACTCCTCTATATTATAGTCAAGATTAGAGCCGTATATTCCCCAATGGCTATCGCCTTTGAGCAATGAATCATAGGGTAGATTTGATAAGGTAAAAATCCCTCTATTAGTTATGGTCACGACCAAAGCTGTATGTTCCTCAATGGTTATCGCCCTTTGAGCAATGAATCATCAGGTAAACTTGACAGGGCAAGAAACCCTCTATTAACTATGATCGATTTGAATTTATCCCTTAAATAAAACATTCACCTCAATTCTATAAGGTACCCTTATACAAAGTAACTAATGACTGCCGACAATGATCTTTCGATTAGGTTGGGTTTGACTACCTCATTTCATTAAGTAGACTAGGGATTATGATAACTCAAAATAATAGAACTATGGGATCTTGATTGGGTTCATTAGCATTCCCTCCACAATCCGCTTTAAGCGTAAGATGATAACTTTCTAATCATAAGCATCTAAAACTGCTGCTATTATATGCAAAATAGTTAGTGTCTATTTAATGATTAATCTTAATCGAAAATACTCTCTCCTCAATACGAGGGATAATTAACCATAAAGGTCTATACATATAAAAAACCAGAACTCAAATCTTAAAGTCCATACAAGTGAGGGTCAAATCTCTGAGTAATGTCATATATTTCACCAATATGTTTTTAAAAAATTTACCCTGAAATTCAATCTGTTTGCTTAGAAAATATTTTAGATTTTAAAAAGCTATTTTCAGCAATCCATAAGAAGATCGATGAGAAGTTTGCCATCATGGAGGAGATGATAAGAAAGTTGCTCGAGTTCCAAACCAAAGCGGCGTTGCCAGAGGCAAGGGGAACTACTAGTGACCAAGGGAGTGGAGGAAACTCTAATCCGATAAGGAGAGGAAAGATCAGAAGGTGGATATATTAGGGGAAGAAGAGGGAATGCCACTTTTGGAGCCAATTCCAAGGAGAGGAAAGGGTGAAGGAGTGGGACTGATGCAGGACTAGGATGCTTTTAAATGAAAATTAGGATTTGCACGATTTATTAAAGAGCGTGAAATGACTAAATTACTAGCAATAGGAACGAAGAAATAAAACAAGGGAGGGATGCTTGCGTTTAGGCCAAACCACCTATAAAATACTTGAACAAACAAATAAATTAGAAAATCAAAGTAAAGCTAATATAGGAGATGTTCATTCATAATCCCGCAATTAACAATAAGACAAGTAAACATGAAGGTTCACTCAAATAACCCTACGTTTACTAAGCTCTTTAGCAAATTAAGCGGCTTTGATCTTGTACGACTTAATCACCACCTACAAGGTTAGGAGGAAGAAGAAGTAATTGACGAAAGAAGAAAGTTCACCTTAATCGGAAAGGAATCGTCGCCGGATAGTAGCCACTCGAATGCCGATGGTATGGGTGAGGAATCAGCAAAGTTGAGTGACGCAGCTCTTGAGTGTGGGAGTGTCCGGAGGGGAGGCGGTCGCGGTTCGGCCGACGATGGTCCACTGTCCTTTCGTTTGTTGATTGTCAATTGTATCCACCAAAGTGATGTGGATCCGTTCGAAGTATTCCTCGACGGTGTTGTCAAAATCAAATCCGACGTCGAAGAATGGGGAACGGAGGATGTCAATGTTGTCGTGTTCGTCAAGTACCAAACCGTAGTCCCATTCGGGGACTTCCATTCATGTTGGTGGAGAAAAGAGAAGTTGAAGAACAAGATACCTTGCTGTCCTTGAAGTTTTCTCCTCAAAAGATTGAAGATTTCTTGGAGAATCAAGTGGGAAAGGGGTTGCGGGACGGGCCGACCAAGGTAGAGATGGTGGGGGGAAGTTGGTTCAGATTTTGGAGAGGTAGGGTTAGGGCTAGGATTAGGGTTTTGTGTCCAAAATCTGAAATTATTTTCAAATTTTGAATTAGGAGGGAGGTAGGTAAGGAAATTAGGTTTTATTTCCAAAAGATAGGAATTAATGTGAGGGAGAGGAATTGGAGAGAGAGAGGGGGCGGGTAGAGGGGATGGGGCCGGCGACATCAAGGAGAAGGGAGAGGGATTTGGGGATTGATTGGGGTTTCCAAACTTAGGCTTAAGCAATAGGAAAGAATTAATTTAGATCCTTTTAATTGAAATTTCAAATTGGATTTAAATTAAGTACCTTTCCTAAAATAGGTTAGCTAAATAAGGAAGGTACTGAATTTGAATTCAAATTAAATTCAAATCAAATTGAATTCAAATTTAATTGACTTTCCAAAATTAAGTCAAGGTAAATTAGGAAACCAATTTAAAAAGGGAAAGAGGGGAAGTGGGCCGGCGGCTTGGTGAGGGTGGAGGGGTGTGGGCGGCCGGTGGTGGGGGTGGGTTTGGGCCGTGGGTAGGGTGGAGGGAAGTTGGCCGTGAGGTGGCGGTGGGTGGGGAGGGGCTGCTGTAGGGGTGGTGGAAGGAGGAGGGAGGGGAGGGGGGGCCGTCGGGTAGGGGAAGAAAGAGAGGGAGAAAGGGATTTGGGGAGGAAGAAGTAAGAGGCCACGAACCTGGACTCTTCCGAGGTTGGTGGGTGATTCGCTCTCCCTCTCCTAGGGATTTCTCTCCATTGCTCTCAAGCACACACAAGAACACAATATGCAGGAATTTTACTAATAATCATTCATTAACTTCAAACGATACAATAGTGGCCTATAAATAACCTCAACAAGAGAAATAATAGAAAAGACTCAAATGCCCACATTGGGCTTACAAACACTCTGCCCTTATGTAAGGGTAAAACAGTAAACTAAAATAAAAGAAACAAATAACATAATAAACTCAGAAATACAAAGACTCGATCGTGGCCGTAGATCGACGGCCACGTCTACGATAAACTTTCCAAGTGTGGATGTCCTCATCAGTGACTTTTAGTGGAGCTTCAGAATTTGGAAAGAGAAAAAGATGGGAAGAAGATAGAAGCACCAAACATGATTCTATCACCCCTACAACAGTATCGAGGGGTGTTCCAGCAAGTTCAAGGGTGAAATCCTTCGCAGGAACGCGAGTATGTTATCATCTAGAAGGAAGGAGTCCCACCTATCAGTGTTCGTCTATACTGTCGGCCACAAATTCAGAACGAAGAGATTGAGAGATTAATCAAGGAGATGCTCGAGGCAGAGATCGTTCGACCTAGTGTCAATCCATTTTTCAGTTCAGTTGAATTAGTCAAGTGCTTCAACAACAATTTTGTTCGTTCCACCTTGAGGACAAGGTGGCACTTTGGGAGGGGAGTATTGATGGACCAACTAATTTGATTGTGAGGGAATTAAGAAGTTTCTTAATCAAGAGGGAGCTATTTATGAAGGTTCTTAATCAAAGGGAATTAATTAGGAGATATTTCTTAATTTAAGATTTGGGGGTTGATTTGGGGGAATTAATTAGAAAATATTTTCTAATTAAAGAGGACAGATTTGGGGGTTGGTTTGGGGGAGATTAATTAGGAAATATTTCCTAATTGAATAGAGCAGATTTGGGGGCTGATTTGAAGAGGATTAATTAGGAAATGTTTCCTTATTAAAGATGAAAGATTTAGGGGCTGATTTGAGAGCTGATTTGGGAGGGAAATAATCAAGAAAATATGAGGGAATTGGGGGAGGGCTGTTTGGGTATTTACTGTTTATTGTTTGCTTTAACTAGGTGATTTTCGTAGGATTAGGGGGAGGTTTTGTTTGCTGAAATTAGATTATCTTAGGGTGTTTGGGCTCTAGCCGGCGGCTAGAGTTTTGGGAGAGCTGGATCTTCCTCTCCAATTGAAGATCCACTTGTATCTTGTCTTTTCTTTCATAAAATTTTCAATAAAAAAGTATTTGTATGTTTTATTCCTGATTTTCTTGTCATTAGTTTTCTGGCATTGTTGAGATCAGATTTCAGCCAAGACTTTTTCTAAATTTTTGCAAGCACTTCCTAACACAATTGCTTTCCACAAGCTTTTGCATGGACTTTGATTTTCACTATCGAAAAAACATATGAAGTATATAACATGGTTCACCGGATGCAAAATAATTAACAATTGATATGTTCCAGAAATTATTATCGGAACTAGTTCAATATACCTCTTCATGGATGTCCTCTATGTAAATGTGATCGTCTTCACTGTCAGCAGCAGGCGGCTCATCAGCTTCATCTTCACTTCCAGATACAGATATTTCTTCCATAGGCTGGTAAGGAGAACAAATTAGAGTTTAAACTTGTCAAATGCATTGGAGATATGGTTGGTGAGTTTAATTACAAGCATATATACAAAGAAATAAAGGACATATTTTATAGCCAACTATCTTATGGATATCTAACTTTATAAAAAGGCATTACTAGCTTCTAGGGAAACTGAATGAAGAGTAGAAGAGTATTTACAGCACCGAAAGAAATGCAAAACTACATTTTACTTTTCATGTTGAACTACGCGCATAGCATTGCAGAAATGTGAACAGAAGGAAATAGAGTACCCATTTCACTAAATAATAAATTCAGGTCTTAATAATCATCATTTAATATCCAAACAAACAAATTGATTTTGATCAGGTTGCAAACAAAATGATGGGGAGTAAAATCAACTAGCACATCAGTCAAGTTGCCTCAACTAACAACCTACACTTCACAGTGTTAGTATATGATGCTTATTAGGAAATAATAGTCATATTAGGAGAGTATATATTTTGGGAAAGCAGACATTTATTCTTGTTTAATTATAATTTATTCACTTTACTTTCTTCCTATTGTATTCATCTTGTATAAAAGAAGTGATCCTAACTATCTGTTTCCTCGTTAATCATATCCCTTTTACACTTCTCAACAATAAATCATCAATCAACATACTTTCTTCCAATCTATCTATTATTTCAATTACTCCATTAATGGTTAGTTGCCCTTTTTCATATTGTCTTCCCACATGATAAACTCTTTTCCTATGTCACTCATATATTCATTGGGTACTCACAAACTCAAAAAGGATATGTAGGCTATGATCTCCTAACGAAATATTCGTACGCTTCATTTGACATCACCTTCAACTTACAATCTAAAACATACTAATATGAGGTTAACATATATGTAATGACTGCAACAAGTATACATAAGCCACAATAAAGCAACATCTAAAAAAGCCTACATTTGCAGGGAAAATAAATGCCTCGTTACCTCTTTGGAATTTCCTGTAACTTTAGGAGAACTAGAGAAAGAAGAGTAGTATTTGCTCATAGAATCAGTGCCATCTGCTCTGGAATCATCCATACTTCCAGCATAACTAGTACCACCAGTATCATTTGACCAAGCACTAATCCCAAAATTTCCAAACTGAAGATTAACAGGCTCTGCCTTGCAAATCAGCAAATGGTCAAGCATGTTGCTTTCTTCACAGCTTCCATCTTTGGATGAAGATATCATGTTACCGTTAACAGAATCAACCGACCACGTTCTAGCAACCGAACCATCAGTATTGACAAGTGCCATCAGATGCCTGGAAGACCCTAATCCCTGTATTAGCTGAAACATTCGTTTGGAACTAAGAGAATTAGCAGCACACTGGTTTCTGTGCTCTTCATAAATTATGGGAACTGTATTTGTAACTGGATCATACAACTTCTCTCCTGCCTCTTGCCTCCTTAGGCAGCTGAAAACTGTAGCATGAATTGCCGCTACACTCCGGTCAACATTTGTATTATTTATCTTAGGCACCAGATGTTTATCAGCACGATTGCAGAGGTAATCTTGAATCGTTCTTATATTATGTATGTATTTAACATACTTATTTCTTGCAGGATCCAGTGCCATGTATTTAGCACGCACTGCAAACCTCTCCTTGTGTTTCTCTTCATTTGTAATGTAAACCATAAAAGGTATTATTGAAGGATGCTTCTTCATAAGTCCCATCTAGCAAAAAAAGAAAATAGCTAGCAAAATTTGAACTTAAAAAAAATAATTCAAAACTCTGATCGAACTTTCAATAGAGAATGATATGTTAAATGGCTTAAATAACATCATAAGCGGATTTAGAACGAGTTTATGAGAATAAATATATATATATATATATATATATATATATATATATATATATATATAGAGAGAGAGAGAGAGAGAGAGAGAGAGAGAGAGAGAACAAATTTGTCATACTCCCAAGGTTCAAGAGATTCATAAATAGAGTTGAAAGATATATGGCATCTGCTTTATGGCAATTATCGCACCTACGACATTTTTTTAAACTGATGCAAAAATTTATGCAAAGAAATAGACAATCATAAATTATGTTCAGTTAACCATGAGCTAGTACCCACCACAAAATTGAGGTTCAAATGAACACCTTCAACGATAGCAGATTGATTTTGATCTTCCCAATTGGTGATCAATCGATCAAGACTATCAATGACCATCTCACTCTGTGCCTTAAAACCCTCAATAGCCATTTGTTTTTTGCTAATGGCCTCAGTCCTTGAACCAACATCTGGTGGTTTTCTCCCACACTTATCAGTTGTGGAATTATCAGGCAAATCTTCCATAAGAAAAGATTGGGAAGCACCAGCTAGTCTTTTTGCTTTCCTCTTCATCTTTTCTTTCGCAATTGCCACTGGATCCAAGCATTCACCAGCATGGTAAGTTGAGGACCATAAGAGTGGATTTTCTTTTTCATCAGCAAAGCTTCTCATCATGTGGCGAATTGAATCAGTTGAAATCACGTTGGTTATGCCTAATCTGCTTCCCTGCAAGCAAATATTAAAACTTCAACTACATAAATAGTGCATCTAATAAACTATAGACGCACCAGTAGCATGACAAAGATGCCTATTTCATAGGCAAACATTTTCTCAACCATCAAAGAGGTTTAGTTGGCATTAAAAAAATTGCATTGCTTCTAAAAAGGATGAAAATTTCATAGGTAGTGGCGGCCTTTGTAAAAATAAGATAAATAATATTTCAGAAAATCAAAGAGCTAGGTTGAGTTCTTTGTATCCAAATGGTTTAGATGCCACATGATAGGCCAATGTCCCAAAACCAATACATTAGCAATTTGTACAACTACTACAAGATAGCAATAAATTCCACTCTTTCCTTCAAAATAATTTATATGAAACACGATTACTTCATTCCTGTATAACATGGAAGGCAATATGAAAATCTTTGAAAAATAGAAGATAGATTTGACTGAAATTTGATGCGTTCAAAATCATTACACACACACACACATATATATATATATATATATATATAAAGTCATAATCAAATGATTCAAATGGAGATGAGACATCATCAAATAAATGATACAATAAAACCCACCTCCAAGCAAGAATGCCACTCAATATTTATGAAATGTGAACCATCAAACAAACACCAAGAGTAATCCGCCAAAAAATAATACAAATCTATTATTCGATCTCTACCATACAAGTGGTTGCCATCATCATGAAAGATTTGATCGTCGCTCAATCTTATTGCTCCTCTCGATAGGAACATCTCTCAAGAACACTTTCTCTTGGAGTTTAAGTTTTCTCAGAAATATGTTGTTTCCTACGAATGCACTTCGGACACCTTCTTTGAAAATATTAAATATCATTATCACAAATTCCTATATATCATATCACAAAAGATTATGAACATTTATAATGAATCATGGGAATCATGACATTCCAACAGTTAATTTGCTTCATTAAATAATAAATACGCTTCTCCTAAGATTACAATTTTCAGACCCTTATCATACTTCCAAACATGTCAATCCGTTAAACACAATAAGAGCTCACATGCATGGCACCAAAACATACTACGAACTCCAATCTCTTTCGCTCCCCCTCTATCAGAGTATATGATCCCATAATCCAGCATTCAGTTCTGTTGAAGTTTTCATAAATCACTACGTTAATTATCGTAAACTATCATCATCATTGGTCCTAACTTCAAGGTGCTCAACCCAATAAATACTTAGCATCAGCCTATGAAAGCGATTGGTTAGGAGTTTAGTTGGTAACTATAACAAAGGCTTTGCAATGTAATTCATCATAGGGGATCTAATTTCTCAATGATTTCTGATTCATAGTTTTCTATTTTTCTTTCTCCCGTTTGTAATTTATTTCTATTGTAACTTCTTCCTATTGTGGTTTCTCTCTACTATCTCTCTAATCTCTCTTCAAGTAGTCACAACTGTGAGTTGTAAGCTCATCCCACATAACATCTCTCTCTCTCAAGCAAGGAATAAATCTTATTAGCTAATCCCATAGTCAACGTAAGTTTCTTGGCCTAACCACTTTAAAAATTCGTAGTCTGCTTTGTATTATTTCTCTTCCCTTTGTCTCATTGTAGAATAATACAGACATGGTACTCCCAATCTCTCTCTTGTTACCAAATCTCAACACGCATGCTCTCTCTTAACCACACAGGGAAGTGAGTTCACATCGTTCGCATCCTTGACGTCATCTATAGGAAGTCTATTGTTATTTAGTATGAAGTAGCCATATTAGACGAAGACTGTCATGGCAATGATGTCCATTTGGGTCCAATCCTTTGTGCCATGCAAGGGAACCTTTGGGAATGGCACCTTGGTACTGATGGACTACATGATGCCCATTATGCGGGGGAACCTTTGGGAATCCTTGGCGCTAATGGACTATGTGATGCTCATTTTGAAGATCTTTGCCAACAACCTACTTGTCAAACTAAGGTTGTCCATGCCTCATACACCTAGTTTGCACCTATTGCTCAACCTTCTCGCTTGCTCAACAAGGGGGAAGGGATTGCAATTAGGACACCGATTTGCCTCCTCTTCACATTCGCAATATTGTACATAACTTTGCTTTTGATCCTAAGATCCTCGAAGAAATGATCGTTTACCTAAGGACCAATGCATCAAATTCTTAAATTTGAGATTTGAGAATGCTATGTTGGTTAAAAATGAAAGATCTAAAATTCTCTCGCTCAAAAACTTGTGACAACTCTATAAAGCTGCCAATCATTTTGAAAAGCACTAACTTGTTTATAAGTTCAAAATCACACGCATGTTCTTCGATTAATACAATGAAATCCTAATTTTGAATATGAAGATGCTACGAGGGTTAAAGACTAGTCAACTAAATCTCTCATGTTTTGGAAAAAATGTGATCACTCAATTATTTAAAATTTACATATCCCTTTTTAAATCCAAAATACTAACATGTGCTCTAACCAATGCATTGAAGTCCCAAATTTTATGATGAATAAAATTTAAATTCATTTCTCATTTTAAGGTGTAAAAACCAGATGGACTAGTACAACCAAACCGGTCCATTATAATTAAAAGCAGGCGAAGCCAAGCGGGTGAGCATGGACACCATTGTTTAAAATTGCGCAATATGAGGCTCGCCTTGAGGCCTACCTCAGCACAATTCTAGTAAAAAATGCCTCGAGGCTTTTTTATGAGGCTTGCGCCTCAGCTTGGCTAAGGCCCGCCTTGAGGCACCTCTTGCCTCGCTAGCGTGAGGCATACACCTCACCCTATTTGTAATTTTTTTTTAAACTAACATAAATCACGCCTTCATGCACATTCAAGCGCAACAACTTCCTCTTGATTGCCACTACCTCCAGCCCGCGACCTTCACCACAGCTGCCACCCTAAAAATTTTGGAGCATTAATCTCATATTAGTGTTGATGAAAATATTTCTAAAAGATGAACATGATTGAAATAAATTAAAAAGAAACATATTGGGAGGCATTCGACTCTGCCGAATGAGGCATGAGATCGACCAATTTGTTATGGCGAAAACTCAGATAAAGACCACCTTAATGATGACAGTGCAGATGATTCTTAAGTTGTTACCAACTATTTTAGCTTTTATTAGGAATTAAATGTAAATGAGTAGAGAATTGAGAAAAAAGAAATTTAGAGTTAAACTTGATGTTATATGATACTTTTATGCAATTTCTATAATTAATATTGTTTTGCTCTTATAATATTTGAATTTTAATTCTATTTCACGCAATTTATCACTTATCACTTTATATTTTGTGCAATTTTTTTGTGTCATATGTATGCCAATTTGTTAATTCATAATTCAATAGGAAGTTAATATGTCATCATTTAACATATTATTTAGGAATTATATAAAAAATCACTTTGACATTTATTATCACTTTACGTAATTTTTTTTATTTTGAGGCTTACGCCTCAAAATGCCTTGAGGCTTACGCCTCGCCTCATGAACAAAAAACGTTTTAATACCCAATTGCGCAATTTTAAACATTGACGAGCACACAAGCTAGTGAAGTCGATTGATTGAGCAGGCGAGCAAGCAGCAACAGCTCGGGCAAATGCAGGTTCGGGAACGATCGTGAGCAAACCTACACGACTCCTCACAAGAGATCCAATGGAACCGCATGAACGTAAGAAGGCTATAACTAATAAGAGGCAGCAACAGAGAGTGAGAAGAGGAAATTGGGTGAGAAAGAAAAGAACTCTGGTGAGAAAGAAGAACATTGTGCTTATAAGAGGAGAAAGTTGGAAGGAAGAATAGTTCATGTGCTCGAGAGAGACAAAGGAGGAAGTGTAAGAATTTTTTTTTTAGATGAGGAATTAGGAATTTCTTTTTTTTTTAATTAAGCAAATTGTTGTTTTATTCCACTGGAAGTAAGAAATAATAGGTCGCATGTCATACGATTTTAGCTCAGCAAAGAGCTTTTGAGATAAATTATGAAAATTATTTAAATATAATGTTTGATCATTTTTAAGGAGTTAGAAATTTGAATTGATAATGTGAAGTGTTCGACATTATATTTAGTGATATTTAATATTATTTTTAGACAGTGGAAGTTTGCAAAAGTTCTTGAAGGAAAATAGATTTTACATTAAGGAAGGCTATTTCAACGCTTGAGCATTTGAAAAAAATTAAAAGCACATTATAGTAATTACATTTATTTTATAGTAATTACATTTCCTTTCATTTCATTCCAATTATTGAATATTATAGAATATATATGGACTTATCATTTAATGTCTACAAATGAATTAAATAGAGGAAAAGCAATGTGGATAATTATGTTTATAGTATAACAATATTTTACTATTTAAAATTTGTGTAGTTATTAATATAGAAATATATATATATATTTGATAGTTCATTCAAAGTGAAGCATGAAATAACTTTATATATTCTTATGGATAAATTTCTATGTTATAAATGAAGAGATAGATAAAACTTCTTAAAAGTAATTATATTATACTAAGATTATCATGCATATGAAAAGGAAATTAAAAGTTAAAGAATAATTGTTAATAAGAAATAAGGATTACTAAAAATGAAAAAGGTTTATGCATGCAAATCAAGAGTTCAGCCCCTTATAGTTCTAGCTGGGGACACAACATATTCGTGCATGTTAAAAAATAAAAATAAAAATAAAAAAGTAAATAGAAATGATTGAACATTTATTGATATAAAATTTGGCAGTGCTCCTAAAATAAAGGAAATGTTAAATGCATAAAGTTTATTTAAATGAATAAAATTTTCATCTATATTTATGTTAAATATTCTTATATATGTTATACGAAAAGTTAAATAAATGAACATGACTACTTATATGCAGGTTTAATTGTTATACTATAATTGTAATTATCTACTGAGTTTATTATGAAAACTCAAATTGTTAAATTTAAAATGTCAAGTAAATCTCCTGTGGATTAAATAGCTGAAAGAGAAGAGTTCGTCTATAGAAGAAAATCAAATAAAAATAAGTAAAAACTGACTTGTGATATGTTTACATTGAAATATTTGTTTCAGTGGCTCTTCAGCTGTATCTTGGATATTAATATACTGAGTAGCTAATATTTTTGAAAGAACTGTATTAACCATCCGACCGTCTGTTCCCCACCTCATTAATTTGAGCTTTCGGGCTGAGCCGTGATAAAAATAGTATCAGAGCCAAATAGGATATGAATCGTATTGAAAGAGTCATTGGTTGATTATTAAATCTATGAAAGTTGACATGATATTATTAAGAATTTTAATTAGATATTTTACTTTATTTCAAGACTTAGGATGATCCTGAAGAGAATGATGCTATTAATACTGATGCATTAACTCAAATGATGATAGCAATAACTCAATTAATTCAGGATTCGAGATCTCAACCATTAGGAAGTAATAGTAAAAGCATCTCAACGGATAAATATTTAAAATTAATAGAATGATCAATAGAGATAGAAAATTGGTTATTAAGGATTGAAAAAATATTAGATGGCATGTTCTGCCCAGAAGAAAGAAATGTTTCACTAGCAATATTTGCACTTGATGGCTAGGCTCAAAGGTGGTGGAGGGGGCAAAATCAAAATAAGTTTGGAGGGATACCTAGTATCCAAATCAAATGAGATGAATTTACATAGCAAATGAGATGAATTTACATAGCTGTTTAGAAATTTATTTGTGCCTCTTTCTACAAGGAGGTCAAGGAGATAGATCAGTAATGCAATATAAAATTGAATTTACTACTTTATCAAGATATGCATCTCAGTTAGTTCATATTGTAAAAAAAATATTATAAATTTTTATCTGGATTAAAGGATGCGATCAGACAGTATCTTGTTCCTTTAGAGATTGAGGATTATTCTATTTTGGTGGAGAGAGTTAGGAGAATTCAATATACCAAAAGGAGGCATGAAATTCAGGAAAAAAATGTAGAAGGTATAGGAGCTTCACAAGATTCTCAAGCTAGATCATTCTCACAATCTGGAAAGTAATTAGAAGAAAGCAAAACCCAATAGCAATGGTAGTTAGATGAGTTTAAATAACTATAGCAAATGTGAAAAATAACATAAGGGTGAATGTCTTTCTAGAATAAATACTTGCTTCTAGTGTCATCAACTTGAACATATAGCTAAGAATTGTCCTACTCTTGGACAAAGACCATCAAAAGAAACAACAACAAATGTTGGATCAGCTCAGACAAATGTTGGTAGACATAGGATAATAGAATCAGTTGCATCAACTCAAGGGCCAAATTAAAGTCAATTTAACACTCAGCCTAGCGACGTGGATCTCTTAACCAAGTCACTCTTAAAATCCGTAGTCCCCTTCCATTTATTGCTCTTCCCTCTATCTCCTCGTAGAGTAAGCAAGCGCGGTACTTTCCTAATCTCACTCTTGTTATCAAACGTCAATACACGAGCTCCCTCTCTCAACCTCTCGGAAAGTGAGTTTATGCCATTCACATAGGGTATATATCATGTTCTTAGCCTTATCATCTATATTAAATATGCATGGATATATAGAGAAAAACAGTATTAGCTACAAATATCATGGAACCAAAGAAATACTCATAATTCATAATATTTTGTGTTTATCTTATTTATTCTTTTGATTAAGCTATACCAGGGTCATCATATTCCATGCAATAGTTATGATAGCAACATCTATATTTTTTTAGCACGCCATAGAATCCAGGTGAATATGAATTAAACAAAAATAAGGAGAAGATAGATTAGAAAATAGAATAGCAACAAAAGTTTATTTGGGTAAAAGGTATGCAAATTACTAGTAAGGACCAGTGTTCAAAGCTTAATCATACATGATGCCGGCTTGAGGGGAACTATTACAGAAACGAAAGGAAAAAGAGAATTATACAACCATCACGCATTCAAGACTCATTTGAGATGGACCTAAAGCAGTCAACTAAAATAAAAAAATGATACCCAAATAATAAATGCATCTTCGATTATAAAATGAAAGCAAACTATCGTCATAAACTTCAATGCATGAATAACTTTTTTCCTAACAGATTAGGACATATTTACCAGCAATGCTGATAGTGTAGACTTCCCACACCCGCTTGTACCACACAGAAGAATTGTTACTGATTCCTTTCTCTCCCGTATTCTGGAAGAATTAAGGGATCAAGTTAAAAAGGTTCAAATATGTCAGGCACTTTAAAAGCACAGCAATAGTCGTGTTCAAAATAATGTGAAAAAGGATCAAAGAGGAATCTTATGATGTATACAACATCACTAGGCTTCTCAGAGTACAGAAATGAGAAATCAAAATGAGGTAATATATTATTTAATGCCAATTAGTTTTCTCTGAAATAAGATTTGCAAATAATTACATGATTGAAGCCTTGAAGCAGCATAAAAAATAGGTAGTCCCCTGGACAAATGACAATTGATCCTACAATTGTGAACAGAAAACAAGTAACCAAAAACATGAGATCAATAATTCCCTGTAAATCCATGGAACCTTGCCCACAAATTATTTACTTGTGAAAAAATCATCTTGTTTACTTCACCTAAACAATTTCATCACCTAAAGTCAACATACGGACAGAAATATCTTTCAGACAATGATAGGTGGCCCAACTAGATTAACAAAAAAAGCTTGCAATGACAATCTTTAAAAGGAGAAACTAACACACTTGCAACATCAATTGAATACTCAGTCGTTGGAAACCAAATGTACTCATAGAATTTAAAGAAACTAGCCTTCTACAATCAGCATGAAGTGTATATATCCACAGGATATATGGTAAGAAGATGGTAATTCAAGAGAAAGATGCACAAGTGTTTTCTTATTTGGGTTCACAAAATATTTAGTAAAAATATAATTGATAAGCCCTCCATGAAAAGGAAACAACAAAAAAAAAAAAGATTATTGAAGGAGAAGCACATCATGTCATACAGTTATCCCACAAAACAACTAGCATGTCCGCATAGGTGCACGTGCAATGAAGTGAGGTAAAACATTTGTTCCAAATTAAGTATGTTATTTCAACATTGTCCTTTAATTACTTTAGCTATTAAAGTTGGTTAATAAAATGCAGCTTGGTTATTATGAGACATTCAATAGTAGGATTTTCTACCTGCATGCCAGAAGCAGATCAGCCATTTGATTAGGACCCACGTACTTGTACACAGAAAGTGCATCACAAACAACATTCAAGAAAGTTGGTCTTGTGACGATAACAGTTGAATGTCTTTTGTAGAGTTCAAACTGTCTTGAACTTGTTTTATCAACATTCTCTTCAATATTGGAGTTATGGTCTAGCACCTCATGACTGCTTTCTTTATCAGATCTAATTTCTGGCATATCTGATAATGATATATTAGCCCCAAAAGTAGTAAAACCATCATTGGAGCGATTATTTCGCATCACATCAAAAACCCTTCTGCTAATCTGACAAATAAAAATGCATTCAATTTAGTTCAAGCAGCCAAAATCATAATGTTATATAGTGGAAGGAAGATAGGCAGATAGGAAGATTTAGATTATTTATCTGATATGTAAGAATTGTTACTGAAGCTTTTGGTGGAAAAAGAAAAATTTTCATGGAAAGTTGGGATGATTTTCCCAATAATGCTTCAATTTTTTTTTTTCTTGAGGAGAGGTGTAGAGGTACAGGGCTTCAGGAGGTGAGCAGGGTGTTTGAAATGCCCCAATTTTACATGAACTGGTTGATTGGCGTGCAAGCAGCACAAAAGCACTAAGTACATACCAAAATGTGAACTTTCAGTCAGGTAGGGCGCAGATTAGAAGATCAGAGAGTCAAAAAAGCAAGTGCATGTGGATCCATAAGTTGCAAAGTAAACACAGAGCCATGCCTCAATGTTTCTTTGATTCAAATTTGAAATCTCAAACTCAGCTCTACAGTGTTCACAAGCTAAAAGATCGGGTTCAAAAAATGGGCTTACCAACTCACATGAAATTCCATATTCATACAAACTTGAACACAGTTAATTAAAAAAAAAATTATCAAAACCAAAAAAGAATACATATAATCCTGAACAAAAATAAAATCAATTCAAAAACCATAGTGTTACACAAACTGAAACTCTAGATTCAAAAAAGCTAAAAGAAGTAAAACAGCATGACAATTTACACAAAATTCCACGCTCAAGTCGGTGGAAATAGATGAAAAAAATTAAAAAAAAAAACAAGACAAAACAAAACATATTGCCACCGTGCAAAAGAATACAGAAAATACAGAGCATGCAATAAAAATCATTCAAATAAACAACATAATGAGATTACAACAGAAAGATAAAATAAGGATCAACCTTGAAGGAGTGCCGAGCTTTGCAACCCATAAGCTGCAGCGTACTCTGCAACACAGGTCTTGTATATTTGAAACTTCCTTCTTTTCCATCCCCCTTCTTCTCACTTTCGTCCACCACCACAATGAACATAAGCTTCGGATTCTCCGCCATCCCTAAACACTCCAAAAAATCATAACACAATCCAAAGCCGGTCGTTACACGAACTAAGCTTCCCACAACAAACACCGATTCCTCTGAACGAGAAAGGACCGCCGTGGAAGCGAACAATGTAGGTACTCCGTACTCAACAGCGTTCGTGTAATAAAGAAAGAAACTTGGGTGAAGCCTCGAGAACGCATAAGGAAACTTGATGGGGGAGTAAAGCTTAGGGTTAGTACGTCAAAGCTTAAGTCGTTACAGAGACTTTCTCCGCCATTTCAGTAGTTTGCAAAGCCGCGTCCACATGATCACTTGACGGTTTCCACAGAGCCCAGAAACAGCATCGCCGCTGCAAAGGACGGTTTTCTTCTCCCTCCGCCTCCCTCCCTTTTGAAGGAATCTGATGATGGCACGACTGTAATTATGGGGAACATATGAGTACATGAAAGTCAATTTGTTAAGCTGGAAGCGGCAAGGAGACGCCGGCCGCGTTGATGGTACTGTTTGTTTTAACGACTACGTTTTTGCCGGAAAAGAACTCGACAAGTATTAAATACTTTTTAATTAAAATAACTAAAAAAATTAATCATATTTTGATATAATTGTTAAATATAATAAATTTAATTAAAAATAAATCATAAAATAGCTTAAATTAGGATTATTTATTTCAAAATATATATATTTTAAAATAACTTAATAATTATTTAACTCGAATTTTATTTTCTTGTTTTTTCTATCATCTTATTTTTTTATTGTATATTTTTTACTTACATAAAAAAAATAAAATCTTCAATTGTAGACTAACAATTTATAATATAATACAATGTGATTAATGTTTAAAATATTTAATAGATTGAAACAGGGGTGGAGTCAGGATTTGGTTCATGTGGGGGCACAAAATTTTAAATTAATTTAAAAACCCTCAATATTTTTCATCCGGACTTGGGACTGGCATTGGTGGTTTTAATTTTTTTTTTAATTGTTAGATTCATTATAAAAAGATATAATATATAATAAAACAGAAAACTTATATATCATCTATAATTTATGCCGCCGAGTCTTCATTTTTTGAAATCATTGTACAATCAATTCATTGTTGATACTATTGAATATATCTTTTTCAATATAGGTAAGTAAACAATCATTCATTCAGGAGTCTCTCATACGATTGCGTAAACGATTCTTTATAATATTCATTGCAGAAAATGCCCGTTCGACTGTTGTTGTAGTAATTCGCAATATCAAAGCAAGCTTTATAAATAAAAACACCAAATGATAAATATCATTTTTTCGAGTCTCCACTATTTTCTGAGCAAGTTCTCCAAGTCCTTTTAAATTCATAAATGTGTCACTCGACCTCATATCAACAATAAAGTTTTCAATTTGATTGTCCAGTATGATAAGATTCATTTCTGAAAAATCTAACGGATAAAATTTTGCTAGGCGTAGCCATCATTCTTTATCAAAAGCTGAAAATGATTGAGATTGATTCAAACATGTAGATAACAAAACAATTTGGGGTCCATACAGATAACAAAACAAATAGAACATTGCATCCTTGGTTATACTATACTCTAACCAAGCTTTGTGATCATCAAATCATGCAGGATTAAATATGTGAATTTTATCGCCGAATTGTGTACGCAAAAAATTATGATCACGCCATTGACACGGTCCTTTCAACAAATAATGTCTCCTAATATAATCCCTCTCATTAGGATGATAATCCAAGATTTTTTTCTCAATCCAGGATCGGCAGGGATATCAGCAAAATTTATTTCTACACGACATTGTTTGATTTGTGTAATGGTTTCTTCACATAACGTTTTGTGATCATCTCCTTCAACTTTTCTTTTAAAATATCTATCCATGCTAGATTAAACGAAAATAATATTAATAATTTGACTATAATAACAATCATCTTTCACAACATACTTCATGCCTCAAATTGAAAAATTAGCCTTTAACAAAAATATTTTAAAAAGATTTAGCACTAAACCTTCTGATGAATTATTTTCTTTTGCATTTTAAAAATGTAAACCTTATGATGAATTATTCAATAAAAAAGTTCTAATTTCTTAAAATATTTTTATGTGGTTATCTATAGAATCCCCCATTAGAAATAGGTTTTGTGATTTGTGCTTTCATCTGAAGCAAGTATTTTGCCGGTGCCTAGAAGAGCTAAATTTCTATAAAGCTATGTCAGGCTTCAAAATACAATTGTCTTAAGATAATGAGATCCGAAACTTTTGATTCCCAATTAAACCATAGACATAAATTGAAAATTTTTACATTAAAACCCAGCCTTTTTCATTCCAATCGAAACTTAAAAGTAAAGATAAATAACTTGAAGACAAGGCTAATAGTTAAGTAATTAGATTCATTGCGTGACTACCGACCGGCGACTGGGTGAGTGGGCGGTGTTCGGCAGCCGTTCGGGCACAAAGAGAGAGACTAGCATTCGATCGGGCTTCTCTCTAGTTTCTTCCGCTTCCACCAGTTAGCGTGTGAAATGAGAGGATAGCGGGAGCGGGATACAGAGGTAGAGGGATAGTTTTGGGGAAACAGCGGGATAGTTAATACATTAGGGATGAAAAAAGCAAAAAAAAAATTTGGTTTATTATGTAATTAATGCATAAATAAATAAAATTAATAATATGATATATTACTAAAGTGGCTGACTAAGTGGGGGCACGTGCCCCCACACTACATCCGCCCCTGAATTGAAATATATTTTTATTCTATTAGTGATTAAAATAAATTATTAGTATATAAATTCTTTTCATATTAATTTAATTTATACAATTATTCTATATTTTTCTAATTTTTAATGTGAATTACAATAATATCGGATTCAATGCATCTACGCATCCTATATTTATAGGAGCAATTATATCCTCAATTTGTATCATATTATATATGTATCTTTATATTCATAAAATATAACATAATTTCAAAAACGAATCAAAATTAGAATGTATAAATTTAACTTTTTAATGACCAACCAACTCTCAGGGTGATGTAAAGCCGTTGATCAATGAGTTTCAATTGCATCCTTCGTATTCGGACTTTTCGGGCACTTGGGAAGTACGGTCATAGAATAAGTCCCAAATCCGAATTCAAGCCATTCGACGATAAGTATCGGAGAGGGAAGGGCAATTCATTAGGCTCGAGTGCTACTTTCTTCTATTTTCCTCTTCACTACGTGCCTTCTCCGTCTAAGACCAATATCTGAGTCAGGATTGAATCTCTGTTTTCAGGTGGTCCCAAAGCTTCCTTCCCCATATCAGATCCAAGATAAGACCAACATCTTTTTTCTTTCAAAAGAAAGTCTTTCCAATAACAGAACAGAATACGAAGAAAATCAGACGGAGGAAAGACTTCATCCTTCTACCGTTTTGATTTGGTGGTATCCAAAAATAAATAAATAAATATAGCTTATTAAATTAATAAATCAACTAAATATTTAGATTTAATTTTAGATGCATTATTTTTTTTAATCAGTCATTATATATATATATAATAATAATAATAATAATAAAAGATTAAAAGAGATAAAAAAAAACAGTTTTTGATATAAATCAAACTTACAATAAATGAGACAAATATAGGACGGATGGAATCCCCAATGGCTAATCAGTTTCCTTCCGACGTGAGATCCGTTAGAATAATTTCAAGTGAATCTTAAGCCGGGTTCGCAACTGCTATTTGTTTGGAAAGCCAGACCGGACCGTAGCCAGTGGTAATCCGGAAAATATGGCGGATTTTAGGGTTAAATTTGGTAAAGTCAATTAAAGTAAACGAAGGCGCGATACTCGAGAACATTTGAACGGGTCTATGGTTTATATTCTATGGTGACTCGAAGCTCTCTAGAAGAGGAGAATGCTAACGTTACACCACTGATTTTGAATTTTTAAGAGGGGCAGAGATGGATTCAATATTTTTACTCTCAATTGATAGATTTTTTGAGCGATGGGAGAATTTACTCTATGCTGCCGACAGTTTGGTCAAGTAATGAAAATTTATTTAAGCTTGTTAGGAAATTTGAAGAATACAGCTCTCCTTGGTCTATTGGTTGGGAGCTTAGACTATCAATTAAGAGGACTTAGATTTGAGTCGTATGTATGCAATGTGTGTGTGAGTCTAACTTAATTGGCCTAACTGTCCTGGAAAAAAAGGAAATTTGAAGAGGTAGTAACCATTTTTTATAATCACATTAATGTAATAGCAAGTTAAAATTATATCTTTTTTTATAAGGGGTTATTTAGTTGGATGAAAAAAGAATGTGGAGTGAAATAGAATAACGTGTAAAAAGAACATAATGTAATTGAAATGTTAGGAGTTATTTAAATGAGTGTAAATAAATGAATATGATTAATTTTTATTTGGGTTGAAGTAAAATGAATATAGTGTAAACTCTTATAATGATCGTGGCCAGTGGCTAGTAAACTTTTGTGGCGTTAAATGATGAGTAGCAACAACTAGCAATGAGCAACAGGCAGAAACGACGATGAGCAGTAGCAACAATGGCAACCGCCAATAGCGAGTAGTAGGTGGCGAGTGGTGGCCAGCAATAGCAGAGACTAGTGGCAAGCTGTGAAGGCGGCGATGGCAATTATCGACTGGCTATAGACAATGGTTGGCAACAGAAGGTGGTGGTCAGCATAACAGAGAACTTAAAGTGTATTTGAAAATCTATCAAATCTAATGATTTCTAAATACACCAAAATTAAACTAGATGGTGATCTCCAAATACTTTAAAATTTTATTTCGTATTTTTTTTTACTTCAAATCAAACACTCATATTTTCAAAACCTCTCTATATTTGAAATATTTTACACTAATTTTACTTCAAACCAAACGACACCTAAAAATAAGGCAAAGATTTGACAATATTACTCTTTGAGAACAAGATCTATAGATGCATGATGGGAAATAACTCGAGCTTTCTTTAATAAAAACTTCACACCCCATTAAACTGATATACTTAACATACATATCTCAACGATCTCCCAAAAAGAAAATAAAACATTATATCAAATTTTGGATACCTTGAAAAAGTTGTTGATAATGTGACCTCATGTGAGTAAAACAAGCATAGTATCTTATTAGTTTTTTAAAAAGAGACTAACACATAGGATGTCATGCCCCAAAACATAATGGAAGAATTAAAATCTAAACTTAACTATCTCATCTACAATATAGAACATGCTAGAGCTAGCTAAGTAATCCAAAATAGTTAAATAATATAGGTATTCATCGAAATTTCATTTCAAAAAAAATTATAAGTAATTAATCTAGTATAAATTTATTATGTTCATCAAAATATAAAACTGAACTAACAAAATATCTTTGTTGAGCTAGCTCTCAACGGTCCTATCCTTATCAGCCTATACTCACTCAGACCTTTCCCTTTTCTTGAAATTTCATAAACCACATGGAGTGAGCATTCGCATGCTCGATAGGCTTGCCCTAAAATTCTATTACTGAAGTCAATGCTCATATTTATAGCATACAAATAAAAAATTTAAATAACATCTATAAAATGATAGAAAATAGCTTTACTTCTAGGAAACATAAATAGAGAGTTGCTTATATTTATTGGTTTGTATTATCAGAAGAGTAATATAAGTATGTTTTAAACTTGAATATGTATCAGAAATAACTTTCTAGAACTTGTTACTTGAATCTGAACACTATAAACATTAGCATGCATATACTTTCACTTGTAGTTTTACATGGGCATAGGAGTGCACTTGTTATTAAAAACATCAGTTGTACTTTCATAAAAGCATAAGAGTATACTTGTTAACATAATATCATTTATACTTGAACTTATTTTATTTAATAAAACATGCAACATATAAATTATGATATGCATAAGTCCTGATACCTGCTTATAACTCTACTTCCAGTTATGCCTCTCAAAGTTAACCCCCATTAAGTGAAGGAGCTAACCTGATTTTTCTTATAGCTCCACTTCCACTTGTAACTCTCTTGAACCTCCCACACATGTATAAAATAGATAAGGCAAGAAATAATCTCCCACATATGCACATAACATATGGGACTAGAATAGAAGTAGAATATAACATAATAGAAAGTAAAAGGAACTGGTAGTGCAATTTAACATCTCCCACATCAAAATTGTTATCATATGAACATGAATGCACAAGCAAATATTAACATATTTGATATGTATATATGAAAATGGACATGAATATGAAAACTTATGTACTGACACATATATGATATTTCAAGAGATAATGCATGCATAATTTCCCTACACTCTTGATATTTACCACTTGAAAAACTATTCATAAGGAATCTTTAGAATATTATTTTAAAACTTTTAATGAATTATAATAAATGTCAAAAAATGTCATTTTTAACATAAAATATTTAATAATTCATAAAGAGAAAATCAACCAATAAAAATATGATTTCTTACTATTAAAATGATGTAAATAAAACATTTTACAATATACCAGAAATCATAAAGTGGAAAATTTTAAAACTCATTTAAATCACATTTTATTAAATGAATTTTTTTATACACATCAAAAATGAAATGTGAAATAAGATATTAGAAGCCTACCTAGAGTAGAATTATTCTTTTACTAGCCCAACAAATGAATCTGACTACGTGGCCTTCAAACTTTCTTCTCTTCTTTTATCTCTTTTCTTTTTCTCCTCTCCACCTTTTCGCTCTTCTTCGGCTAGCTAAGGGTAGGGGGTATGAGAAAATGCATTTATATTTTTATATATAAGAATTAACTTAAGTGCTCAGCACTCCAGTGCTCAAATATACAACATATCATCACTTTGCTAAACTATTATATGTGCTCTCATATAAAGTACACAGCTCCATAATGATCCCTTTTAGCACCATAACGCTCAAATAGGAAGCTCAACACTATTGCACTTCCATGCACAACACCATAATGCTCTCTCATAGATTTCCTCTTAAATAGAGAGGATAGTGTTGCAGCGCCCCAAGACGCAATATTGTAATGCTCCAAAGAGGATTTTTCCTACTTCAATCTAGAAATTTTCAAAGAAAATTTTAGATTTTCTCATGAAAATTTTAGAACATATAAAAATACATACAAAATCTTGTTAGGGTCTGTAGCAACATGTATCCAAGGTTTTCAAAACCGGATCGGACCGGCCAGTTCAACCAGTTGAACCGTGAACCGGGCCGGCGGCCGGTCCGGTTAGAAGAAGAAACCGGCTGGTGTAAAAACTGGGCAAAAACTACTTAAAACCCCAGTTGAACCGGGTAACCGCCGAACCGGGGGGTTTAGGGAGAACCGGACGGTTCGTATTTGAACCCTTGATCTGCGATCGAACGGCGAATATACATTGGGTATCGGTATTAGTCACTGCTGCTCGTTTGCCCTAGCATACGAAATACACAAAAACTCCAGACTCCATACGCGACGCTTCCAGTTCTCCTCCCTCAGTCCATCCAAAAGGTCTCCTCCGACCTCCCAACCACCGGCGAACACCATACACTGCTCCAATACGCGACTCCATGGCGAAGAAGTTGGGGAAGAAGTCACATTTGGCCGCCTACCCAACCCGTCGAGCTCGGACATAGCTGGAACTCGACGCAGGTTCTTGAATTTCTGTAGTTTGAGTAATTTTTTTACACATTTATGCTTGCATTTCTTCTCCAAATCGTATCGATATGGTTTAGGTATTCTACTTTGTTTATCGTTTCTTTTTACCTCTTCCTTGTTGTAATGGCAGAGAAATGATTTTAGCTTGTTATGGTTTTAGCTGAGAGATCATAGTGGAAGCTTGTTCTCTATTTTTCTTTGAAGTCTTAGCAAATCAATCTTGTTCTTGACTTTGTCCGTGACCACTCAGCTTACTTTGATTTTAGTTTGATCTATAGGTTGTTAGCTCGAAATCAAAAAAAAAAAAAAAAAAAAAAATTGTCGGTGACTGGAATCTCAATTGTGGTCTGCTTTCCTGCTAGTTGGCATTCCTCCATGCCCTGGAATTGCAGCAGCTGCACTTTAAGTTTAACAAAATATGAAAAAATTGCATTGAACTGAAGAGTGAAGGCTGCAATATTTGTGTTGTGATGTGATTGATCTATGGCGTTGGAAGTTATTGGCTTACTGCTTTTGAATTATTTGAAGACTTGGTTAGGTAATGAAAAATGAAACATCACTTACTAAAGTAGAAAGCTAATTAAGATATCTCAATATGCATTTGTTTTAATGTCCTTGGGCTTACTCAGTTCTTCTTGTTCTTCATGTTGTCAAGTAAAATTTTGTACTTCTTTTACTTCTTAGAAACTACTTCAATTCATCCACTTTATCTTTGATCTCATATTTGATTAGGCATAATTTCACATTGTATGTACTTGTGTAAGGCTAATATTTGAATTACTATAAAATCATAGAGGCTGCTTAAAATGCTATTGACTGCAAGTTCCTTTAAGAGAAGTATAAGTTATTCCTCCATCCCAGATTATAGGTGCTATTGTAAGGATTATTCTACTAGTAGCTTTGAATGAGGTGTGCTTACTCGAGATGAGGCTATGACAATAGATCATTTACTTGGCAATTACTACTATGATGCCATAAAGATCATAGCAAATGGTGGGTGTGCGAATATTTTTATTGGAGACACAAAGGTTGATTGGGTTCTTTTACTTGAGGCTAGAATAACACTTTACATTGATAGGGCATATCATTTTTCTGAGATGCTTTAACAAAATATTTTTTCAATGGAGCCATTCTTCTTTTTGTATGCTTTTGTGTTTTGAGATTTCAAGTGCCTGATTTCATAGGTAACCTGTAGCAACTACACTTTACCCCAAGCAATAGGAAAACTCAAAAGAAGAGATGTCATATATTCCTTCTTGTAGAGTATAGTTTTTTATATATAATAATTCAACAATTTGTGGACAAGAACATTCCATTTCTTAGTCTTTAGCTCTTTAAATTTTATGGACCATGGTTGGCTTATCGATACATTCCATTTCTTAGTCTTTAATTCATTATGTTACTCATTGAATTTTTTTTTACTTTAGTTGGGAATGGAAGCACCTAGAACTCATAGTGCAGCTTCTAGTTGTAGTGTACGTGAGAAAGTAGATATTGTGTGGAATCATTTCATTGAGATAAAAGGAGCTGATGGGAAGAGGCAATGCAAATGTTTGCATTGTAGTATTGCATACAAGGGAGGAGGAATAAATAGAATGAAACAACATCTAGCAGGAGTTAAGGGGAATATAGCTGCCTGCAAGAAGGTTCTGCATGATGTTAGATATCAAATGCAGAAGAATTTGAAGGAGATTTCAAAAAGAAAACAACAAATACAGGAGGAGTTGGATAGTATACCATTTCCTGTTGATGATGAAATAGAGGAAGGAAGAGATTCATCTTCTCTACCTAAATCACAGTCCTCTGAAGCACATTTAACAGAACTTGCTAAAGGGAAAAGAAAGCTTGCTGAGATTGACACTTTCTTTGCTCCAAGAACCAAACCAGGATCACAACCTTCTATTAAAAGTGTCTTGGCATGTAAAGAAGTAGTCCATCGTGCAGACATAGCTGTTGTAAAATGGTTTTTTGATTGTTGCATCCCTTTCAATGCCGTAAGTTCACCATATGCACAGAAAGCTATGGATGCTATAACTGCCATAGGTCCTGGTTACATGCTCCCATCTTATCATAATATGAGAGTTAACTTACTTAAGGATTGCAAAGAGGAGTGTAGGTTACTAATTGAGACTTATAGAAATACTTGGAAGGACACAGGTTGTACTCTTATGGCAAATGGATGGACTGATGGTATGAGTAGAACACTAATAAATTTCATGATTTATTGTCCACGTGGTGTGTCTTTTTTGAAATCAGTGGATGCGTCAGATATCATTAAAGATGCTACAACCTTGTGCGCCTTATTTACTGAGGTTGTTGAGTCAGTAGGGCCAAAATATGTTGTTTAGTTTGTCACTGATAATGCTGCTAATTACAAGAAAGCAGGAGAGCTCTTACATGAAAGATTCAATAATATCTATTGGTCACCTTGTGCTGCATATTGTTTGAATTTGATTTTAAAAGACTTGGGCAGCATGCCTCTCATAGAGGACTTGGCTAGGAAAGCATCCAAGGCGATAATTTTTGCTTATAATCATATTTATGTACTTGTATGGCTTCCAAAAAGGCCAGGTTGGAAGAAGATTGTACGTCCAGGAGCCACACGGTTTGCAACAACTTTCATAACCTTGAAGAGTGTTTGTGAGCATAAGCATGATCTACAAGCATTAATTACTAGCAAGTTCTATGCCGATTCAAAGATATCAAAGACCTGTAAGGGGAAAGAAGCAGCTGCAATAATCTTAGATTTGAAGTTTTGGAATGATTGTTTAATAGTTTTGAAGCTGGCAGGTCCTTTGATCAGGTTGTTGCGCATTGTTGACTCAGATGAGAAACCTTCTCTTGGATATCTATATGACGGAATGTATAAGGCATGGAAGGCAATCAAAGCTATGTTTAGAAATATTAAAAGATTATACAAGCCATTCACTAGTATAGTTAAAAGAAGATGGGATACTCAATTGAGACAGGGCATCCAAGCAGCAACATACTTTCTGAATCCTCAATTTCAGTATGACAAGGAGAATTACTGTCACAAGCCAGAAGTTATGCAGGGCCTTGTTGAACTACTTGGAAATAAGGATATTTTTCATAAGCCCACACTTGCAATGAATGAGGTAAGATTATTCCAAGATAGCTTAGAAAGTTTTGGAAAATCAATTTCTCTAACGATGGCAAAGGAAATGCAACCTGGTACTTATCTTTTCATTGTCAATGCTTATACCTTTTTTTAATATATATATGCTTATTTACTAAGTTGTCTATTGTCACATTATGTAGATGAGTGGTGGAAGATGTTTGGATCAAGTGCTTCCAACTTGCAGAAAGTAGCTATAAGAATTCTAAGCCAAACATCATCATCATCAGGTTGCGAAAGAAATTGGAGTGTTTTTGAACAAATTCACTCAAAAAGATGTAATCATTTGGAGCATCAACGATTGAACGACCTCGTTTATGTTCGGTATAATCTAAATTTAAAAAATAGGTATAATTTTATTATAACATAATATGTGTGTCAATATATCATATTGTATATATGTACAAATGTCACTAAAATTAATAAATTATTGTTTCATTCTTAGGTTTCAACTAAAAAAAAGAAGTTATGATCCTCTGGACTATACTTGTGTTGAAATGGTAGATTTTTAGGTGCTTGATGAGGAATCACCTGTAGATCTTCACTTAGAGGAGTTGGAAACCGAGATATATGAAGAGGCTACAATACCTGTTGTTGAAGAAGCAAATATAGCATCCACTCAGCCTACACCTGGTAAGCTAGTGAAATATGAACATATCATTTTAATAAATTAGAAAAGTACAATCTTATTTAATATTTTTTAATTTGTTGGTGAAGGTGAACTAGAGAATGAAGGTGATGGAGATGACATAATTGGCTTCAATGATTTAGGTGCTTTTGTGGCTGCAGATTTTGATGAAGCGGGACATGGAAACTCAACTCATGAGGATATCTTTCATGAAGAAAATTAGGATATATCATATATCTGATTTTCCTTTTGTGGAATTATTAAAATTATTGAACTAAGAAAGAGAAATATTAGCAACTCTATATATGTATTATGAATGTGTTTTCTTTTTTTTTTTATCAGTTAGTGTAAAGTGTCACAATTTTACTATAATATTTTGCTTATTTACTTCATATTATGTGCTCATTTTTAGAAATTTTAGCTTCACTAATTGGAGATAGAAACTATAAGATATCAAAATTTTCTTTTATACAGTTTAGAGAAAGAGAACTGAAGATGATTTGTATTCCTCAACACACAATAGAGCTCGACAAAAGGTATGTATTTCTAAAAAATTTCTCGTTTGGTGAGTTATTTACTTATTTATGAAATATTTATTTATATTTTATTGACTTATTTGATGCCACATTTATATTGTGTTAATTTTTTATGTTTTATAAATTTAGTTGATGCAATATTTATGTTATTTGATTAGTTTAATATGAAAATGGAATGTAGAGTGAAGTTATTAGAAGAAAATTTTTTGTTCATTTTATAAATTTTAATAATATTATTATTTATTACGTCATCCGGTTTGACCCCGGTTCGACCGATCGAACCGGTCTAACCGTGAACCCCTCCTTCTTCCGGTTCATTGTCCGATCCGATTTTCAGAATCTTGTATGTATCACTTAGGAATGCCAATTTATAGAGATGATGTGAAATAGTGAGTTTCTCCATAAGGACCCTGATGAAGTTATGACTGCTTAAATGATTTAATTGGGAAATGCCACACCTAGATTAGACCTAATACTATTGATAGTTCCAATAAATCAAAACATAGGTGTATTTGCTATCTTAAGAATACAACCTAAAAGACTAACTGGGACTTCTAAGTAGAAAATTAGAAGCTTTAAAAGAAAAGGATGTTATAGTACCCTAAGCGGTTGATTGTAATGGTCAAATCTTAGGGAGCTTGTTTTATCTGTAGGAGTGTGGATCACTTAGTTGATTTATGAAGAATGATATAATGCTATATAAATATTTAGGAATCATTTCTCAACTTATTCTAAGTTTTTGACATATATAATCTAGTACGAAGAAACCACCCCACTTTTAGTTGAAATATAAGATTGATCCATGATGGTAGAGGTAGTGACAAAGCTTGAGGATGGAATATATTGAAAGCTAGGGACACCAGTTATTGGATAGGCACTCTATTATCAATAATGGTGGCATGAAGATTAACAATTAAAAGATTTTTTATTGTTACAATACTCCACAACTTTTAATTTATGGAACTAGGATGAGAAGTAATCATTTAGGAGGGTTCTTAAGGGATATTTTAGCCAAACCTAAGCATATATAATAAACATAAATGACTTTCAAGAAGGGATTGAGTGGAGAGTAATCAAGCTCACCTTGATTGATAGTTGAGCATGTTCATACACTTCACCTTGTTACTTACTAATTTTTTTTAAATATTTGTGTTCAAGTATCTCTACCATTTAAAAAGGTTGGGCATGTGATTAACTATCACAACCCAATCTGACCAGGACAGGTTTTATTATGTGGAGCTATGACATGAAAATCCCAAGATCTAGTTTTAGAATACTTTTAGATTTTTTAATAATATTCATTAAAATAAACTACAGACTACAGAGCTACTAAAACATCCAAATACAAAAATAACTCATCCACCAGGTTTTTTTTATTTCATCAAAATAAATATCTACACTATAGTACATGGCTACAAGTAAGAGCTATAGGACTGAAAATTTAACTAGTCATGACTGTATAAAAATTAAAATAGTAAAATACCTATATCCTCAGATCTGATCCTGAAATGCTAGTCTATAATTTTCTTTCCTTTCTAAGATCCTAAAAACTAGAAGTAAAACCATAGTGAGCTATAACAGCTCAGCAAGCTATGAAAACAAATCTAAATTTTTTAAATATTTTTTTATCAAATATTTTATTGAAAATTTAAAAGCAGTTAAATGTAGTTTAAATAAATCACTATATTGAGAGATATAATAAATGTATAACAGTTATTCTCTGATTTAAATAACAATACTGAACAAGTAAATAAATTGAAATTCATATCACAGAGTAGTTCAGATCATATTTTCTAAAACCAAATAAAACCTCATAGGATTCTAGTCTCTTATGACTCCCTTTTTGTTTGTACTTATAGTACCAGAACATATCACATATTCTTATCTCAGACATAATCTCAAAAGATTTTGGCCCCTTATAGCTCATAGTAATTCTCTGACACAGATAGAATTTCAGAGGATTCTAGCCCCTTATAGCTCCAACAGATATAATTAACTCACATATACACATATATCATCACATTATAGAAGAGTAATTGAGTATTTATCAAAATTCTATAGTATTACATAATGGTAGACAATAGAAAATCCTACTAGGTAAAAATAAATATTTTTAAAAAATTATCAAATTACTAGGGATTATGTAAAATGATATTTTAAAATTTTTATTGTATTACACCACTATTTTTTAACATCCATATAATTTTTTATTCAATAAAAACCCCACAAATTTCAAAACCCCTATTGAAAAATTTTTAGAAAATATTCAAAATATGTATAATCGTAATCTTTATAATATATAAAAAGTTACGCGGTGAATATTTTACATGTGCAAAGTTATCCACGTTTTTTGCTAATGGATATAAAATTTTAATCAAAAAATTTGCTAAAATTTATCGATTTTTAAAAATTAAGATGGGCATAATGTTTCTTATTTCGAGACGAACAAATTTCTAATTGGGTTGATGGACGAAAATGACCCGAAGTTGCTCAAAATCTGATTTTCCTCCTTTCTCTATCCTCTTTTTCTCTTATTATTTTCCAAAAGCTCTCTGTTAGCCTTGAGTCGATTAGGGAAAAGAGAATGAAATTATAATTCTTTTAGATATTTATCTTTTATTATTAAATAATGTATAATAATATTATTATAATTAATTTTTAATAAAAAATTCATACAAATTCTTTTAGGGATTTCAAAAATTATGAAAAAATATTCATAAATTAACAATTTTTTTAAAAAAAATTATAGTGAAATTAGTTCGTAAAACAGACACCTGACGGTCCTCAAAACCCCACTTGTATCGACATGTGTCGATTTTTAAAGAAATTTCAATAATGCCTAAAAATTATGAAAAAAAATAGGTAATTAAAGCACAATATTATAAATGTTATATAAAAGACTATTTATGATTTAAACTTATAATAACTCCTAAAATAATTATTGATTACTCTAGGTCAAAAAAATTCTTAAAAATTTTAAGGGTTTCACATTACCTCCTGTTTTCTTAACTTGGGCATGACTATAAAGGAGAAAAATTGCCCATCCATGCAAGGTGGCTAACTAAGATTGATTTTTTGGATCTTATGAAAGATAATGGAATCTATAGAGTTGTTAGTAGGAAGTATAGGCTTAAAATTTTAAACCTAAGGTTAATGCCAGGGTTGACTTAATTGGCCTTTTAAGATTGATTAGGCTTTTAGATTGACTACATTAAGTCATTATGAATATATAAGCCAAAGTAAGCCAAACAAGGTTCTAAGATACCTAATTGACTTTATTAAGCTACCCAAGCTTGTTAGGGCTGGCACTAGATGTTTAGGTTGACAAAGTGGTGATTAGGGTAGCTAGATAAATATGTGTGCTAACTTGACCACATGTTAAAGTGAAAGTAAGTCAGCCATCATTTATTTATCGAGATATGGTTTACAAAATCTAACCAATCAAGCATAATTTTTTGTATACTATTTTAGATAAAAATGCTTAAAATTAAATTTAAAGTGTTGAAAATTATCTTAGAATCCATTTAGTTTCTAATTTATCAAATTTATTATGAAATCAATGTGTTTTGAGATGATGAATCCTACAAGATTAAAACTATGAAAATTCAAGCACATTTAGACCATAAGCCACCCAAATTGGTACTATCCAAATTGATTCATACAAATATGAAGGGGGTTTAATGCTCCATCCCTCCTCTTCCTTGTCACTTATAGTGCATTCACATAGCTAGTTCACTTAACTTAAGGTCCTTGATTGTTGGACGAGTTTACATTTATTTATGCATTATGATAAGGTGCTCCAAATTATATACAAGCCATTTCTCAAATCCATGTTGATATTTACAACCATGAAATTACAAGTTGTTTGGGGTGATGTGTCGCTCTTGGGAAGAATCATATTTTACCTCAAAATTGGAAGAGTTCTATCAACATTTTTGTAGTTATCTATAACTTGGATTGATTAATTCTTAGAATTAAGGTGATTCCAATTAGCCTTTGAATTATAACCAATCAATGATTCTGGTAATCGAGACTATTAAATTTATACTAAATTTATGCTCTATAGTAATCAACCTAGTGGTTGGACTGTTAGGTGATCAAGTTTTAAAAAGAGTGCATGTTTTAGATATCTCAGGTCTATTGCTCAAATTGATGGTGAAATTGATGAGGATATTATTAGTAGAACTTGACTCTTAATATGACATAATAGAGAAAAAGGATTCATGCACCTGACCGCACATAGTGAGATAAAGGTTTATTATTGTTGTTGTTGTTGCTATGCACTATATTTGTTATCTTTCCATGATGGTAAAATTTAGCCTATGCTCTCTGCATTTTAATTAGTATACATTAAAGTGCATCTCACTATTTAATTTGATGATAATAATTAATTTGGTGTCATCTAATAACTTATTATTATTTAAGGCATATCATTCATAATAACCATAAAGATGATGAGCTGATTTTATTATGCTTACTAGAAAGATTTTTTACTTTGAGATGTTCTGAAGTATATCAGAGTTGAATATTT
Organism: Dendrobium chrysotoxum; assembly: GCA_019925795.1. Lineage (NCBI taxonomy): Eukaryota > Viridiplantae > Streptophyta > Magnoliopsida > Asparagales > Orchidaceae > Dendrobium > Dendrobium chrysotoxum. The sequence goes on along the minus strand of CM034313.1, from coordinate 11,153,192 downwards.
AAGTATATAAATGAAGACTCTATGATATATAAGTATAATAACTTAGCTAAGTTGTTTTTAGAATTCATTGTATTTGATTGAATATATATAGATCTTATCAAATAATTTTAAAGATGATAAACATATGATAAATTGATTAAAACTATTCAAAATTATACACATACACTTCTGGTTATGTTTAATTGAGTTGATTATTTATTTATTTATTTATAAATTATGTTTAATAATATTTTATTTATAATCATCTGCTTAGTTGGTAATCATACATGTACTATTACATTTTATTGATTACATATATTTCATTATGTGTATACACATATATATATGGGCTTCGTTTGGGACAGCTTTCTTACTATTTTTTAAAGCAGCTTTTTAGTAAAAACATTTTTAAGCTATAAATTTTTGTACTAAAAAGCTGCTTCAGAAAGCAATAAGGAAGTTGTCACAAATGAATCCCTAGGCTTAATATGTTAATTATGTTTTTAATGACCTCATTAATAATAATAAGAATAATTTAAATATCAATTATCATTTTTAATTATTAGCAAGCTTATATGATTTCACATGATTCATACATATGATTGAACTTGCTAAAATGAGTTCAGTATGTTTAATTATGTTGATTAAAAAATATTAAATTTATATCCTATGAATCTTGTAAATAGATCTAGTCATGATATATATATATATACACAAACAAAAAAATTCAAAATTTTAAGAGCTTGTTTAATGTACTTAAAAATTTATGATAATAAGAAATAATTAGTATAATAGAGAAATTATATTCTGATTAATTAACTTGGGAAAAAGCCTATTCCATCCATTTGTATTGACCTTCTCAATAAATTTTTTTTGGCACATTTAAGCAAACTCACATACACATCACATATGCAAGACTCGAACTCAAGACCTCTTGATTGATAGCCAAAGCTCCCAACCAACAAGCTAAGATGAGCTGCATACCTTTTAAGTAAAAAATTCACTCACTTGTCTTTAATATTTATCTACAATTTAACTAGACTTGTTTAGTGCCATGCATAAGATTGCATAAAAATATGAGTGTTCTTTAATTTACTTGAGTGTAATATTTTATTTGTACACTCCTTATATTAATTTATACATTTTGTATTTTTATTTATACACTCTTTATATTAATTTATACAAATTCTCTTATACTGCTATTTAAGAAATATTATTTTTTCATTATTTTAAGATATATTCATTATAAATTTTGGTATATTATCTTAAAATTTTCTTTATCAAATATTGGCAATTTTGATTGAATCATTTAGGCTTTATTTGGAATGACTTTCTTACTGCTTCATAAAGCGGTATTTTAGTAAAAAAATATTAGAAAAAAATATTTAATGCTCTCACTCGTTTGTTTTCAAGTGATTCTAACATAGTGAGAATGAAAGAACTGGAAGAAATGGGGTTTAAGGAGAAATTTCAAGATGAATCACTAGTCTCCGATTAGAAGGAGAAAGAAGCTCTAAAAGAAAAATATCAGATTTTCAAAAGAGGAAAAGAAGAAAGGAAAGAAGAAGAAGAAAAAGAAAGTCAAGGGTAAAGAAAATAAGGACACTAATCAGAAGACCTCAATTACTTTTGTAGAAGAATAAAATGAAGAAAGAAGGAGAAGAATAAGATACCACCACTCATATAATTTCAAGCACCCAACAAGTGCCTGATAGTCAAAATTAAGCAATTTAAGTGTTTCATAGGAAGATTTATCTGATGCTTTAAAGTGTTTTTCTTATTATTTGAAAATTCAAAAGAGAAATATTTTCTACTATGAAAGAATCTACTTCTTTATTAAGAATAGTAAATGATTTGAAAAATAAAATTATTGATAATCAATAAAAAATGAAAATCTCTTGACAAAATTTTATCCATAGAAAATGATGTAAGCTCAAATGTTGCATGATCACAAATGTGGAGTCATAAGGACATTAGTTTGTATTGTTTACCATTACACATGCTTATGTTTTTAATGATACAGGGTATGTTTGGGATAGCTTTCTTCTTACTTTGCTTTATCAGGATGCAACCAAAATTTCGTTTGGCTAATGCTTTTTCATAGCTTTTTAGAAATTTATGTGCTAAAAAGCTATTTTTTACAACAGCTTTTAAAAAATTACTTTCATCACATCAACTTACAACCATCTTTACAAAAGCTGCAGTTGTTCCAAACAGACCCTTAATGTTAGTGGTATAAGTTAAGGGAGAACTAGTTAAAGTATGACTATTGTGGGTTAGAGAGAGAACACAATGTTAAAAGATCCAATCTAAAGTGGTGCTACGAACAAAATGTATGAAAGGTATGATATGAGGCAATATTTTTACTATTATTAAACCTCTTCCTTCACTATTTTCTTAGGTCCTAGATTAGTTTAATTTTTTATGCATGATTAAACTAGTCTTATTAGTGCTTTAATTAATTATTCTTAAACTGTATAAATTTTGTTCTAAAACTTGTGCTAAAGATAAAACGTGATAATGTTTATGGAATCATATGTTAGATAAGTATTATTTATTTTCTCATGCTTAATATTTTGAATTTTTTATTTTTTACTCATGCTAAAATGAAATATATGGGTTTTAAATTTATCATGATCATGCTTTGAAATAATAATTTCATTAATTCTTGATAAATGAATTTTTAGAAAACACTAGAAATATACAAATTATTCTATATATGCCTTACTAATTATGTATGGTTACTAGTAATCTTTTTATATTAGCTTTTATATTGGTTAAAATACTTAATTTATGTTTAAGAGAACTTAACATAACTGACTCCATCATGACACTACCAAAAAAAAGGGTTACCGCAACACATTTTTTCGCTTTTACCGGCGGTTATAACCGCTACAAAATTATTTCTAGCGGTTCCAAAACCACTGCATGTCCGCTGTTATTGCAATGCGCTGCAACAACATTCCGTAACGATTTAAGGATCGGCGGGGTAGATTTGCGAAGTGCTGGATATAGTAGCGGTTATAGCCGCTGCAATATTACAGATTTGTGGCGGTGTAAACCGCCAAAGAAACAATATTTACATACTGATTTCCATGATTTATTTCTCATAAGATAAAAATATTTAATTTAATTTAAAGAATATAATATAATATGAATTTTGCCTATGATTTAAATTTTAAAAACATTTTTATGTTATGCATGATGACATTTTCATTTATTTTATAATTACTAAATATTAGTTTTGTAATCACAATAATTTAACTTAATTTAGCTCCATGCTTTAATTGTAAATAATTTATTTTGCTGATTGTTTATAAATTAATAATTTGATTTAATAATTAAATAACTTTCCTAAGATTATTTCATTATTATTAATTTATGTAATAGATAATTATTTTTAAGCATGTTACACATAATTTGTTTTATTTTTCACATGTTATTAAGGATTAGAAATTTAATTATGTCAGTCATGCAAATTAAAATTATATATATATATATATATATACCAGATGCCTAAAATTTTTAAAGCTTATTTATTATATTTAAAAATTTTTGGTAGTATGTAAAAATTAGTATTAAAATAAAATTTAAATTATAATTAATGAATTTAGGAAAACTTTCTATCCCATTATATTCATTGAATTGTTTACACATTATTCATTTATTGTATGGCATAACTTTGATTAAAAATATAATTATTATAATTTTCTTAAGAAATTGGTTTTTCATTAAATTATTTACATAATACATAGTTTTACTAAAAATGTAATTATTATAATTTTCAAGTGATTCTAATATATATATGAGAACTTTTTAGAAGAGTTAAAGAATAATTAAACCATGAGGTATTTTGAAGGATCTCATTCACACCCCACTCCTCGCCCTAACGTGCCGTCTCTGGCGATTTTAGGGTTTCCTTTCTCCCCTATTATAGTAAAATTATTCCGAATAAGCGTATAATTATGAGGGATAAAAAACTAAAATATCCCTATTTAAATATATCTTAAATAAAAGAAAGATAAATATATGCATATATAAGATAAACACTTAATACTAAAAGACATTTAAATAAAAATGAAAAAATATTTCTATCTTCATAAATGCCCTCTAATTTTAAATATTAGAAATGATATTTCTTTATTAGATTTAAACGAGAATTTGACTTTTAATAGGACACAATGGAGAAAAAAGATTCATGTAGCCGACCCCACGTAGTGGGATAAATGCTTGATATTGTTGTTGTTGTATAAATGCCCTCTAATTTTAAATATTTCTCTTCCACATATTTTTATTTATTTGCCTTTTTTATATAAATATATCCCTTACAAATGAAAATAATTTATTGGATTGAGATGAGAGAGACAGAGAGCCCACCAAAAGACAACCTAAAAAATAAAGCCATGCACAATCCAGATGAGGATTGTGGCTTTATTTTCTATAAAACTTACAGAAGAGGATTTCACAGCTCACGAGATTCTGAAACATATGATTGTTTCATTTGTCTTCTCCTTTGGACTGAGAGCTTAAATCCATATTTCAGTCCTCTTATCACGTCCACAATCCAGCCTTACATTTTGAATTTTCTGTCAATTTTTTTCTGCTATTTAAATCGTTATCTTCTATTTTATTTTATTTTATTTCTTCTAGCTATAGATTTATAGATCTTTGGCTGTTTTTGAAGAAGAATATAGCTATTAGCTTTTGCTGTTAGACGGCATATTATTAAATAAAATAGAGCCATTTTGTTGACGTCTCCTTCTTCAACCAAACGATTAAGAAATATATTTTTCCAGTTCATCTTGCTCAGTCCTGACGATTTAGGCCAATATTTATGTATATATTTTTTACTGTTTGTTCTGTTAAAAACGTCATGAAGAAGTTGAATAAGTGTTATCTACGTATATAATTTCTTTTGAATTTATTTATAGTTAAATTTGGTCGAATCACAACTTTAGTTCTGATAAAAAAACTGCTATCGGTGTCAAGATTTCAATTATAAACCGACCAAAATTGTCCATTGGATTGGCTTTGCTTGTAATAATATTAAGCAATTGAAGGGTCTGTAAGGTGCCAAGAAGTCCCGTAGTTTTGTGGAGAAAAAAGAAATCTGTAAACTGTCATTGTTTTTTTAACCTCGACGGACAGATGTGAGTGTATTTTTGCTCAAGTCATGCTCGATATTTGAAGAGAATCAACTTATATATATGTTCTCAAGTCATCTCTCTCTCTCTCTCTCTCTCTCTCTCTCTCTCTCTCTCTCTCTCTCTCTATATATATATATATATATATATATATATATATATATATATATATATATATATTACGTGCTAGAAAATTTGCGATGATAGAAAGAGAGAGTTTGTCTTAAATTTGTACAAAGATCCCCCATAACTTGGTGGATTTGGTTTGTAACATTCCCATCAATAGATTTGAAAAAGATCAAATTTTATTCAAGGTCCCTGAGGATGGGCTTTTTTGTATAAAAAAAGTTTGGCATTTAATTAGAAATTATAGAGATCAAATCCCTATTCTTGGTAAGGTGTGGAACTCAACTACTCCTTTAAGTTACTCTCTTTTAGCTTGGAGAATCATTAAAGGCTATATGCCTGTTAAGGATAAGTTGCGAGAGAAGGGTTTTTGTTTAGTTTCTAAATACAAGTGTTTTTTTCATGTCGAAACTATTTCTCATGTTTTCTTGACTGGTTCTACTGCTGCTAAGGTGTGGAGGGCTTTAGAAAATGGTTTGAACATCAATACTGGTTTTAACAAACTTAACATTTATGGTTTTCTTAGGGACTGGTTCAGTATCAAAGCTAAAAAGTATGTTTTTTATACGATTTCCTTACTTGTTTTTTGATATCTCTGGGTGCAATGAAATAACAACAAGCATGAAGGTATTAAAATGTGCCATCAAAGGGTTCTTAGCCCTCTTTCTTTTAAATTATCCAACTTTTTAAGGGGGGCTATTTATCATTGAAGCATTTAAGAGGTAGGAAAGACTGACTCTCCTTCTTCAGCATTCGATATGTTTTGACCCCTATCTTGGAGCACCATACAACCATCTGTTGGGTTAAACCCCATTTCAATGAGGTTAAGCTTAATATTCATGGGTTTGATAGGGGCTGTGGTGGTTTAATTTGGGATCATAATGGCTTGTTATTGTGGGCTTGTGCTTCCTATTATCCCTATGGTGATATTATGGGTGCTGAATTACATGTTTTATGGGAGGTTTTAAAGACTTGTCATGATCTAAACATTAGAGCTATTTGGATTGAATTTGATTCTGTTATCCTGATTTCTTTCATTACAGTTAAGAAAAGTATTAATGCCAATAATTTTTACAAATATCATAAGATTATGGATTTACTTGAGAAGTTTACTTTTAAAATATCTTTGTTAATGAGTGTGATGTTTGGTTGGTTAATCATGGATATTCTAGGAAGTGTTCTATTTCTTATTCCATGATTAATGCTCCTATCCTGAAGGGTAAATGAATTTGGATTCTTAAGGCGTGCCTTATGTTAGTTATTAGTTTCTTCTACTGCTTTTTTGATCTAATTTCCATTGGTTAGTGTCTATGCTTTCTATGTTTAAGGTTTTCTCTGATGGTTTTTCCCTTTCCTATGCTTTTGGTTGGTTTGTTGTAATGGTCTTTTTCTCTTTGGTTGCATTGTATTTTAGCATTGTTTGGGTTTGGTGTTGGTATCTAGTCTGTTAGTCTTATCTCCTGGTTGGTTTTTTCCTAGCTAATTATTTTGCCTGATTTGTGGTTGCTATCTGTAGGTCATATTAATTACAGGAGTTTGCCTGATTTGTGGTTGCTATCTGTAGCTAATTCCGCTCGTCGGCCGAACAATGTGCGAGATCCTCGGCCGTAGGGAGCTCGTTGGCGGCAAGAGGTAGCTTGTCGGCGGCGCAGCTAGCGTGTGCAGCGAGAGATGCGATCGTGAGTGAGCGTGTGCAGCGAGAGCAAACCGAAGTAATGAAGAGAAAGGGCTCTGGATGGCCAATATTAGGTCAATATCTGACGATTTTCCGACGGTTATGGCCGCCTGAAAAAATTACTTGTCACCGGTGGTTTCTACCGTCGGTAAAACATAAAACCGGCGGTCTTACCGGGGGTTACCATAGTGCCGCTAATTCCAGCGGTTTTTATTAAAAACCGCCGATAAATACCGGCGGTTAAACCGCCGGTAAAACTTTCGTACTTACCAACGGCTAACAAACCGCCGGTATTATCCGCCGCTAATACCAGAATTTCCTGTAGCACATGTTTCTGTTTTGCTCATTTTTACTTCCTTGTCTTGCTTTTGATTTTGTTTTTGTTATTTTCCCTAGTTGGTTTTTCCTTATTTGTTTCAGTTCTTGTATTTGCTTGGTTTTGGTTGTTTTGTTTTGTCATGTCTGCCTCCTTTCTACGTGCCTTGCTTCCTGTTTTGTCTTAATGTCTACTATTCTTTGTTCCTCTTGATGGTTATTTTTGTTCCCTGTATTTTTCTGCCATAATTTAGTTGATCTTGTAGTTTGCCTTCTTTTTTGCAGGTGGTCCTTTTGTTGATTGTTTGGTTCCATTCTTTTGGGTGATGGCTCCTAGCCTCTCGTAGTTGTTTCCTAGGGTTTTTTGTTGTTATAATTAGTTGGGGATCTTTGGCTCTAGGTTTTTTTTTTGATCTTTTGTTTGTGGCTCTTCTAGTGGTAGTGAGCATGTGATCCCTTCTAAGGACTTGTAACCTTTGTTTTAATTAACGCGTAGGCCCGCTGGTGGGTTTCCTCCAAAAAATAAAAAATTTGCACAAAGATCCTGCACATAAATTGAAAAAAGAAATGAATACATGAAATGCTCAAATTTTTCCATAAAAAATTCATACAAGGATAAAAACACGAGGTTTGATATAGTTGAAATAATCCACTATGTAAGAGAGGTTACAAAACTTCGCCCTTCCACACAATTAGAGAGAACATGATTCCAAATTATGGAACACAAGTTTGACTTCTTGGTAATGTGGTAAATGATGGAGATGAAGTAAAGAATAGTGACAATGGTTAGGTGGGAGCGATCGATAAATTGTTTAGCAGTTAGTCAAGAGACAATGGATGGCCTACATTGGTTGAGTGATGACGGTTAAACAACAAAGGAGGAGCTACAACAGTCAAGTGATGGCACATGAGCTATAATGCTTAGGTGATGGTGGTCGAACAAGGGAGAACAATCTATGACGATCAGTTGCATTGGTTGGATAGCAACAATTGGGCAATAGTGATCATACGACAATAGCTAAGTAATAATGGTTGCTGGCGGTGATCATTAGCTTTGAGTGTCAAAAATGGTCCAGGAGTTCTTCTAAAGATAAGGGCAAATGATGCATTATCAGAATATTCATCTAATCAATCACAAATATCGATTCAAAGTTTATGTTTGAAACTTTCAAAATTAAATTCATGACCAAATGAACTATGGATTAAGCAAAGCTATAGTCAAAATAAATGTTTCAATAAGATGAGCACAACAACATTGGAAGTGATCTGCTTCAAATTTAAATGAGTTTAAATCAAATACTTAAAGCATAATTACATATTTTATGATATTATGAAGGGTCAACCAATATCTAAATCTTATATGCATGCAATCAAAATAAATGTCTCAATGAGAGAAATTCAATGAGCCTAAAAATTACCTAATTTTGAGGTCATTAAGGAGCTTAAATAATAAAAGAATGATCTCTGATTGAGAGAGTTAAGACATGCTATTTGATGGAGCACTTTAGGGATTTTTTGCTAAATGTACATAGATCTCTCTCAAAAATATTATAAATAGACTCTCATTCTTTGAATGAAGATAGAGCAGGAAGCTTGAACATTGAGTTGAATTTATAGAGTTTAGAGGAATGAAGAACTCAGGAGTCCTATGTGATGATCGATGTTAATAACTACTGGCAACCACATGATTCGATAGTCGCCGGTCATCCATCCATGCCTACTCACCATTTCCCCATCATCATTGCTCAATTGTCATCGCTCGACCTTTGTTCTCCAACTACTACTACCTGATTGCCTTTATCACCATTTATGGTTCCTATAGCATTCTTTACCATGACCATAATAAATCAAGCTAGTTTTTTGTACATTATAATCTTATTTTTTCTAATTTAAAGGAAAATTAAATCTTTATGATATCTACATATATAGTGAAATACTTCAAATGTGTTAGATCCTTGACACATCACCAAAAAAATGCATTAATCGAGTACAAATCTTGAGGCATATCTAAGTTGAAAACTTTTGAAATTAAATTTGGGGCCATCCAAACTCCAATTTCACTAAACTTATTATAAAATTGAATGTCTCGGTGAAATTAACCCATCAACACCAAAATTGGTCCAGTTGGAGCCAAAATTGACCCAAATCAAGGGCTTAAAGCATATTAGTAAGCTTTAGATCAAAACTTGGGTGACCATGCTTATAGCGAAATCGAGTGGCTCGACGAGATGAATCCAACGAGCCTAAGATTGCTTAATTTTGACATAATTAAGGCACTCGAATGTTGAATGAATGCTCCATGATCGAAGGATCAATACAGACCATCCAATTAAACACTCTGAATTTGCCATAGATCTTCTCTATATTTATAAAGCATGCCACTCAAAAATCTATAAATTGATCCCCTCTTCTAATAAGAGGGGGATTTTTTCGAGAAAACTTGGAGTTTTGGAGGCTTACACCCTGGGATAGAGACTGAAGAGAGCTCTAAGGCTTGAAGTATCTCGGAACTCCACCCTCGATGCCAGCATAGGAAAACCCTCGCCACCAGGTAACTACTATTGGACCTTTGCCAGACCATCACTATCGAACCTCTATTTGACAGCCATTGCTCGACCTCCGTTGCTTGCCGACTATGATTCTTTTGACCACCTTCGCTCGTTGACTATGGTCCCTCCGTTCTCCATCATCCTCCCGCAGAATATAGTCCCCCCCCGACGACCATCACTCGCCGACTATGGCCCCTCCTACTCAGTCGCTCACCAACTACAGTCCCTCCGACCACTATAGCCCGCTAACTACGTACGATCCCCCTAACCTCAATCATCATATAACATTCCCCTCGACCTTAGTCTCCCAACTATGATCCTATCGACTAAACAAACATGCTAATATTCTTTTGAGAACAACTCCTATATTACTGGATTCTTCCAACTCCCACCATATAATGTATTCTATATGATGTATATTTGCTTCATGGAGCCAAGGCCTTCCTCCGAGGAAGGGCATCATTTGTAATGCACTATAAACACTAGGATAATCATTTTAATTGGGCTAGGTCCTATGGCTTATGTCCTTTTTCAGGATTTTCCAAGTAAAATTCTTATATATCTCTTATATGTATGTGTGCCAGATCTTCGTACAAGACTAGGATGTTAAATCATATATTAGGGGGCTAGGGGGGGGGGGGGGGACTGCAATTGATAACGGCTAGTGGAACCAATGTGGGCCAATAATGGGAGAGAAAGCTACATCTACCCAAGCATTTCATAATACAAACTAAAATTCAGCTATTTATTTATTTTTTTATCCTTGCTATTTTACTATTATTGAGTCTCATAGAACAACAGATTAATTAATCTGCATCTAAATAGCTTTAGCTATTCATCAGTTTTTGTATAATTTTTTGTTTCACAAAACACATAATAAATTCTTTTAAAAAAAATTATGATTTATGATCTTCAAAATTATATATATACACACACACACATAAAGAGAGAGAGAGAGAGAGAGAGAGAGAGAGAGAGAGAGAGAGAGAGAGAGAGAGTGTGTAATTTCATTTTTAAAATATCATTTAAAATTATTACTATGTTATATTTTAACTTCAAGATAATTTCCTATTTAAGACTTATAAATCTATGTATAATTATTAACTAAATGACTTTATATTTTCATCATTTTTGTGTCAAAAAAATTTACAAAACTCATAATAGAAACTTTCAATTTTTTGTTTTTAAGATTTTCAATATCAATATGGAAAATATATTAATCAAATATATGAGATTTAATAATATTTAAATATTATTTAATATTATATATTTGACAGATATGTTTCAATGCTATTTTTTATGTAAGTTATTATTAAAATATCTTTATCTTATCACTTGATATTTTTCAATGGCAAAAAGGTAATAAACATAATAATCATTAAATAAATTTATCAAGCTAGTAACATCAAAATTAAACTACTTTATGACTTAAAAACCATGCATTTATTTATGTATTTCAAACGGTGTATTATGAACGCTAAATCATCTGCACTTAATTAAATAATAGGATTAAATAATGCTTTTTCTTTTCACCTTTTTGTATTTGTTGTGTTTAAGTAGAGAGCGATTTTATTATTTTAGTGTTGTACATTAATGTTCGTGCATGCAAATAATGCATAAGAGATAGGTTTGTGTGAAAATCTGATAAGAAAGAAATTATGAAACCTACTATCATTGAATGATTCACAATAATTTAAATAAAAAACTAAAAAAAAAATCCATTTCCCAAAATTAGAAATGCTTATAATGCAATTATTCATACTATTGGGAAAACTTCTTGGAGGCAAAGGAGAGAGTTCAAGGATCTAGCTTAGTGATAAGCGATTGATATCAGATAATGATGCACGTTAGATGATAAACGATAGCGAGCATCATAAGTGAGGGGAAGGTGGGGGTGGATTGATGACAACGATGAACATTAGGCACCATTGGGTGACAATATTCAGTTGATAGTGGACATCAAACTTCGATTAGCGATGTATATTAGATGATAAGTGATGACAAGCTTCTATATTGAAGGATGGAAAGAATCATTGAGGATTTTCTCCTATGATAGACATTGTATGATTAAGAAGGTGGAAGAGAAGTCTAGAGGAGCAGAAAATCAAAGATTTGTTTGCATTCCAAATGTTGATATGTGTTCAAAAATTATCTATGACTTAAAAATTCTCTTTTTTTGAAAAACTTCCTAAAATATCTAGAAATATGACATTTATAACTTTAAAGGTGGAATTTCAGCCATTTTATTTTGATTATATTAAGTAATATAGACTAAGAGAATTTCTTCAAATATTTTGATTTTGCAATGAAAAGCTTTATAGTTTTGTAATGGATTTAAAATATGTCTAATTTAGATAGAAGAAGGAATATTATACTTATATACAGCTGTTGGAAGCTTCTAGATTAGTCTAATAATGCCTAGCAAAGGGCCAACTTTCAATTTAATAAATTCTCTAATGAGTATGTATTTAGGAGTCCCGTTAATTGTTTATGGGAGTGCCGTTAGTAATTCAAAATTGATCCAAAAATATCTAACAATTTTTATAGTGACATTACATTTTGTGGAGGTCAGTTAAGTGCATGAAAGCCCATAAATTATAATTTAGTATTTTTAATCATTTTTCTTATAAGTATATTTGTAAATTATGAGCATATAAAATTTCAAAAATTATTTAGAATCCTTAAAAATTGATAAATTAATTTTAAATAACCTATGATTACATACATTAATACCTCATCTCAATGCAAGTTATAAAAAAAAAATTAAAAAAAGGGGGTCAAAATTAGTCCATCCATCAACCAAAAAAGTGTCTAGGATGATACCTCTAATATGTTTGGCCTAATTGACCTATCAAAGCGATGGTCGACCGGACAGCTAGTTGGGGAAGTAGTGGTTCAACAATGGTAGCCGATAGTGAATTCTCTGATTTATGGGTTGAGAGAATAATTTTCATGCCCATGATGTCATGAACTAATGGAGATAATAGATCAAAATTTTGATGGTCAGATCAACTAGAATAATTATGAGAAGGTTTGTGAACCAATTTTATCACTTTTGAAAACAATGATGATAAGCAAAAGATCTTGGTATCAAAATATTTGTCTCTTTGAGAATAACTGAACTCCCTGACTGAATCATAAATTAGATGCTTATAAGAGTTGCAATAATTCTATGGAGTTTTTGAGATCATATTTGGGCCACCAAAAGAGGTGAAGAATGCTAACTTTTTAGGGTAAAATATTTTCTCCATGAGAACAATTCAATGCCACAAATGGCTCATGAATTGATTTCCTATAAGATTTACATAAGTTTCTGAAACTTCAGATCTTGAATGAGATATTATATGAAATTTAGGATTAGCTAGATTCAATCAGCTCAAAATGGGAGCATTCTCGTGAACCTCTATTTGCGTATCGAATTGATAATGGCTAAGATCACCACCCACCCCGAGAACGCATAGGTTGTGCATCCCTTTTATTAAGGAAGGAGGGAGGTGGGTTGGTCCCTTGGACTTGCTTGAATCATTATGGTTTGACCCAATTCAATTGACATAAGGCCCAATCATTCTCTAAACCACAGATATTTAGTGTCTTGAAAACACTTTGATGAGATTGATGCTTGACTTTATGTTTTAATCAAAGTTCAATTCATCATTTGAATAACTTTTATTTTTTAATCCAATTTTAGGTTATTTGTTCTTTGCACTAAAGTTCATGCAATCATGTATTATTTTGGAACTCAACTTGTAAAATAATTTTAGGCAAGATAACAATTCTCATTGCTAATTCATGTATGTAAAAAATATTAGATGATTTAAGAAAATGTTATTACTTTTTTAAAAAAATTTTCTTATTTTTTTATCCCAAATTTATGTGATGGACAACTGATATTAAATTAATGAATTAGACTATGTCAACCCAATGACAAAGTGCTTTGGCCCTTACTTTTATATACATCTAAATATACTTTGGATTAGGTGCTAGGTTGACAAAATATAAAAAATAAGATCAATCAACGATTACATATATTGGAGTTGAGCTTGCAAATAAAGTTAGTAGTTATAGAGATTAGATGTGCCCTCGAAAATAGGCAATCGTGGTAAGGCCGAGACTCCGATCACAACGATAGGGCTCCTTGTGCCATATCTCCTTTCTTTTTAGTGCTGCCCAACTCTCCCCTTATTAGAATTCAAGATAGGCTTTAGTTTGTAAATCACTTTCCTTCAAAATTAGCTATGATTAGCCAATTAAATCAAAAGTGTACTAAAAATAAAGAAATCATCTCTAAATATCTTAATACTCTTCTCAATAAAATTAGAAACGATTGATATTATATACTTCTGAAAAGTAGTAGGGTACATTACACAAACCAAAAGGCATCCTCCTAAAGGAAAATGTCTAATAAGGACTGGTAAAAGTGGACTTATCCTTGTCTTCTAGTGCTATAGGCCGGAATCTGAAGGCATCCTGAATATCTATCTAGAAAGCAGTAAAAAAGGATGTCCAGCTAATCTATCCAACATTTGCTCAATCAAAGGCAGGGAAAAATGGTCATTCCAAGTTGTTTTGTTTAGTTTCCTATAGTCTATACAAATCCTCCATCCAGTAATCGCCCTAGTAAGGAGCAATTCTTCTTTTTTTTTCATTGGTAATTACAGTTAAGCCTTCTTTCTCGGGAATACAATGTATAGGACTAACCTATGCACTATTTGAAATGGGGTAAATGATTCATGCTTATAACCACTTAAGTGTCTCCTTTTTCACTATCTCTTTCATAATATGGTTTAGTCTCCTTAGAGGATCAACTTTTGGGAAGGAATTTTTCTCCATCAGAATCTTTTGTATATATGCACAAGGATGGACTTAATCCCTTGATATTTACTATGGTCCAACCAAAAGCTCTCTTATACTCATTAAGAACCCTAATAAACTTACCCTCTTAGTCTTCTCCTAATTTAACATAAATGATAACAGACAAAGTTGACTCTTCACCTAAAAAGGCATACTTAAAATGGGCAGACAAAACTTTTAATTCTAACTCTGGTGCCTCTATCACTAAAGGTTTCAAAGATATACCTATGTGTAATAGCCCATATTTGACCCAGTTAAATAATATTTCAGGAGTTATTATAAGACAACTTTGTAACCCATCTTAGCCATATTATAGATATTGTTATATTTTAGTTATAATAATTTTCTCCTAATTTTATGGGTAGTGTATATATGAAAATAAGAAGTATTACAATTCCTTAAAAATTGATATATATCGATAAAAATGAGATTTTTGGGACATTTAGATGTCTGTTTTGCTAACCAATTTCATAAGAACCTTCTTGACATATTAGGCTATTTTATTAATATTTTTCATAATTTTTAGAGCTTCAGATTTGATGATATAAAAGGATTTATAATAATTTGATGCTAAAAACTAAATAATTGATATAATTATAATTATACCCTTAACTTTATTATTAAATATCTTCATTCACATCCTATAACTTAAATGGCTCTTTTAATTCCCATTTCCCATTAATTTTGTTTAACAGAGAAGAGGAAAAGGGGGAAACAAAGAAGATAAAAAGGAAAAAAAGATAAGGAAAAGCGAGAGGAAGTTAGGATTTAATTTGGAGGTCTTAAAGTTATTTTTTTCGGTCAATTTACTTGAGAATTTTGCTTGTCACGAGGTAGGCTAGCATTACCCTACCTCTGATTTTAATGATATTATGTATTTTATGTTTTATAAATTTTAATTTGGTTAAAAATTACAAAAGTTGTGATATCTCAATTTTTAGTGAACCTTTATTGTATAACTTTTAGTTTTTATAGTTTTAATCATTTCGCACATATTAATAGAAATATATTAAATTTTCATAAGATATTTTTATATTTTGGGAGAATTATCCTAATTTGAAATTTTTTTTTGATAAATATAAAAATTGGATAAATAATTATCAAAACCTCATGATACTAGTGTATGACATGCATACTTATTAAAATTCATCTATTGTGGCTATCTACATGTGAAAATAACTATATTGATTTTTCTTAGAATGCCACTATTAATGATTCATATGTATATTTTGTATGCACTAGATTGATGTAATGAGTTGAATATTGAGTATAATATCACTTGTTTAGTATATTATATATATAGTGAAATGTGTATATAAGAAAGGCTAGTCATAAATAATTGACTGATTCAAGTTGGCTGGAGATATGTTGCCCTTTATAGGAGGATGAGTCAATGGACTTTCTTTTAAAATAAAAATTTATGGTATAATCCTAAATGGTATGAAAAGGGAGGCACAATGATACATATATATTAATGTGATATGATACACCGATGGACAAGAAGTGACAACTTCTGATATGAAAGTCACCTGACTTAAATAACTTGTGGTATGATTGATTCTTAGAAATATGACTGATATGATTGAGACTAATTCTTATAGGGTTAGCCTATATGACTGGATATAGGAAAATACCACAAACAACTGGATGCCTTATCTTGCTTATAGTGCTTACATAAGCATATATATGATTGAGACTAATTCTTATAGGGTTAGCCTACAAAACTGGATATAGGAAAATACCACAAACAACTGGATGCCTTATCTTGCTTATAGTGCATATATATATATATATATATATATATATATATATATATATATATATATAATTGATATGTCATGATTTACATAAGATATAAGCTATGATTGATATAAGTATCTGATAAAACTTATAAAATTGATACAAATGCACTGATATATACATGAATCATATAATTTACTAATATACCTATATAGTATAGGTACTATATGACATAGATATGAATATGATAGGTATACATATTTTCTAAACTAAGATAAAAACTATTTTATAATTAATGGGTATATAAATGACCCCTTATTTATTGTTACTAATTATTGATCACTATTCTTAAGATATACAATTATACTGATATTTATTGATCATATAACCTATTATCAAGATTTTAAAAATCAGACCGGATTGACTGGTTCAATGGTGAATCTATCGAGCGTCTGGTTCTGTCCAATGTGAAAATAGCGATCAAGCGGAATCAACGTGACTGTAGAAGAACGATAGTTGAATAGGGTGATCGGTGGATCAGAATGGTTCGAAGAAAACTACGCGGTCTTAAAATTAGGTGTTACAGGCTGTTGATTTCAAATCAAACAGTTGTAATTTTACAAACTATTTCTTAAACCCTAATTTTTAATCCCATTCGCCATTCATCTTCTCTATTCTCTTGTTCCCGATCCCGACTCCGTCCTTGACTCCCTCCTGAACCCGACATCCATTCGTGAGCTATTACCTAAGATGAAGGCCTTGCCGGAGCTAGTCGTATTTGCTGGCATCTCCTATAGCCTCAGTTCATACTTAGCCTCCTTCACAGCCATTTCTCACATGGTATAATCCTATTCACTAGCATCTCTTCTTGTATCAATTAATTCAATTCAATAAGCTTTTATGTTTTGATTTTATTTCCATCCATTTCACTGGTATCTCCTCTTGTATCTTAATTTGTTAGTATATAATTTTAGGGTTTTGATTTTTCTTATAGAAAGGAAAAATAACTTGATAAGAGTGATTTTAACTTGTTATGGAAGCCCATTTTGAAAATTTTTTTATAACCTAATGCTTGCCTTCATTTTGTGAAATCATTCATAAGCATGAAGAACCAGAGCACATGTTAAGAAAAAAAAAAGCTTCTTATGTTTACATTCAAATATGTCAAATGTGTTGCACATGCGAGAGTAATCTTTTGTTATCAAAACTTCATCATTGACTTAAGAATAAGCAAGCTACTTCTCTTAGAATAATTTATATCGTATTTGGTCTTTGAATGTTCTTGTATTTGAGTTGTTGCAAGAATATTTGCATTGCACAGGAAGATGCTAGACATAGGGCCAAGTGATGTAAACTTTTAGCTCTACGACTTGTTGTTACACAAAAAACTGAGGTATGCATTCCTCCCCCAATGCAATATGGTAATAACGAATTAGCTTATTTGACCATCTTGTGTGGGAACAAGGAGGTGCGGGATGGTCGGACCACCTCGTGCGAAAACCTAGAGCCACAGGTATGTTGTTTGGTGGTGTTGTTGTTGTTATAATTTTGATTTATCCAAAATTTTCATTGTAAGTGATTTTAAAAATAATAACTATTAAGGCTTACCTCTAAGTTTAACTTTTCCACTTCTAATTTCAAATTGTTGCTCAATTTATGAAACATTTTTATTAAGTAGTTTGAGCACTATTTGTATGTATTCTTAGAATTATGAAAATTTTTAAGGTTATATTAAGATATCATTATGTTAATTTTATCAATTTTTAATAATATTATTATTTATTATGTCATCCGATTCGACCCTAGTGGAACTAATCGAACCATAAAGCTCTCCTTCTGGTTCGTTGTCTGGTTCGATTTTCACAACCTTGCATATTACAATTTTATTGATTGTCATATGCTTTATAATTATATGTTCATACTTATATTGACTGAATGATTACATGCATAATATTTTTTAGTGCCTTGCATTAATTTTAGTTGTAAGTGCTAGTAACCTGTGGAGTTGTTAGCTTTCTCTATAATTTTATATACTTTCAAGGAGTCAAGATCCAGTGGAGTGAGGATAGATTAGTGATTCATGTTTTTTTTTGTATTTCATTTAGTTTTATTCTTTTGTAATCAAGAGCTAAAAGATAGGCCAATGAATATATGGATTGAACTCTTTGATATTGTACATGAATTTTAAGGGATGAATATAGTTTTATATTTAGATTATATAATTTTTAGTTGCTTTCATTGGATTGATTTATGTTAATGAATTTATAGAAGCTCTGATGGATTAATTAATAGATTAAAATAGATAATTCTTTCTAAATTTGATATTAGGGTGTTATGCTAGGGATGATATATCAAGCACTTCAAATATATCCATTTAATTTCTAAGAGCTTCACAAATTATTAGGTAGAATATATATCTCCCTATCAAATGTCATTCTCATATAAAAGAATCTCTAAAGGACTCTCTAACAGAAAATCCTCCATACATTCTTGCACATAATCATCAACTAAGTCTACTCTATAGAAATCCTTATTTTATTCACTAGAAAATTTCACTGATTTTGAGATATTCAAAGTCACTTTCTAAGCTTATACTCTCATTGTCAGTTCATCCTTTTGCACATCTATTATGACCCTACAAGTAGCTAGGAAAGGTCTACCTAAAATAGTTGGTATTGCCCTATCTTCTTCCATATTTAATGCAATGAAATCTACATGGAAGATAAAAATTATCTACCTTAACTAGCATATCCTCTATTACCCCCTTAAGATAGGTAAATAAATGATCTACTAATTGAAGGGTAATAGTGGTTGGTTAGACTTCTTCTAGATCAAGTCTTTTGAATATGGACAAGGGAATTAAATTGATGTTAGCTCCTAAATCACATAATACTCTATGCAAAAGTTATCCCCTATAGCCATATGAATGATAAAACTACTAGGGTCCTTAAGCTTTAAGGAAGTTTCTTCTGCAGACTTACACTATATTCCTTAATCAAAGTTATAATCTTGAAATTTTCTAATCTTATCTTCTCACTAAGGATGTCTTTCATAAACTTAGCATAGGTGGTCATCTTTTCTAAGACTTCTACAAATAGAATTTTAATAGTTAATTTTTAAAAGATTTTAAAAAATCTTGAGAAATGCTTATCCAAATTCTATTTGAAAAATCTTTGGGGAAATGGTGGTGGTGTCCTCTCAATTACCTCTCAAATATATTCTTCTACTTCCTTATTAGGTTGAGGTTATTCCTTAGATTTGAGGATGTATACTTATTCTTTTACAGTAGCCTCATCCTCATTGATCATTATTCATGGTCACATTTTCTAGCTCTTTCCCACTCCTCAATTGAATAGTTTGCAATATTATTTACCCTTTTTTAAGGAATAATTTTAGTATTACTAGGTAAAGTTCCTTTGGGTCTATTGGTTAAAGATCAAACTAGTTGTCCTAATATTTTTAATGCTGCTTGACTTTGCAATTCCATACCCATTTGCAAAACTAATTCTTTTAAAGAAGACTTCTTATCCTTGTGTTGGTTATTTGAGTTAAATCCATGGGGATAATTGGGCCTTGGGTTAACAAAATTTTGAGGAGGGTGGTTCTAATTCCCTACTTGATTTGGCTAGCAAAAGTTTTAATTAGTCTTATTATTTTGATTATTATGTCAACTAAAATTAAAGTGATTTCTCCAACCAAGATTATAAGCATTAAAGTATAAATTATTGATTTTGTTATTAATTACATTAATTAATTTTACACCAGAAATATTTTGATCACTAGAGGGTCCACAAATATTTTTTCTAAGATCACATGTAAATTCTGAGGTGAATTAATCCCAAGGTTGTCTAATTTTGTAGAAATGATAACTACTTGAGCAATTAATATTGCTAAGGCAACAAATTCATAAATGCTAGCCACTTTTCTAGGATTGATTCTTTCAGATGGCTATTAAAAATTATTGGTAGCTATCTTCTCAATAAAAGCATAGGCCTTATAAAAGGGCTTTAATATCAGAGAACCACTAGCAGCGATATCAATAATTGATCTAAGAGAATCTATAAGGCCATTATAAAAAGTTTGAATGATTAACCAATTAGGAAGGCATGATAAGGATATTTCCTAAACTCTTCTTTAAATCTTTCCCATAATTCATAAATAAATTCAATGTATAACTGGGTAAAAGATGTGATGCCACTTTTAAGTTTAGCCATTTTGGAAGGTGGGACATATTTGGCTAAGAATTTATGGGCAAGTTTATTCCATGTTATTATTGAGCTTGAGGGTAATGCATTCAACAACATTTTAACTTCATCCCTAAGAGAAAATTGAAGCAACCTAATTCTAATAACATCATCACTTACACCATTATATTTAAAGGTTGTTCAAATCTCAAAGAAACTAACTATATGTCAATTAAGGTCTTCTAAAGGTGTCCCCCTAAATTGAGAGTTTTGAACCATTTGAATTATGATAGGTTTTAATTCAAAATTATTAGCTTAAATGTTTTGTATGTTTATACTTTGTTGGATACCTTCAACCATAGGGTTTGGGTATTCCCTAAGTAGTCTAGGTTGCTCATTTTTAGAAACTTGCTCATATATTTTTAAATCTTTTTCCAATTTTTGAATTTTTTTAATTCTTCTTAAAGTCTTTTCAATTTCAATGCCAAATTTAGGACTGCATGCATTGTTTATCACTCTGCATGCAATCCTAAGCAACATAATAGAAAATGTAAAATAGTGAGCAGTAACAGCCAAATAGATATCAAAATAACTAAAACTAAAAAATAAAAAAAACTAGATTAAACTAATAGTTGATTTGGCCATATAAAATGCAAAGCAGGATAATAATTTCTCTAGTCGTGTCCCCGATAATGGCGCCAAAAACATAACAGGACACTGTTATAACTATGATTTAGCTTATGTAAATGCAGAGTTTAGTGCTTTAGCTTATACTCACTACTCAGTTTTCTAATGAGAGTTTAATTATTTTTAAGCTATAAGTCCCGATTTAATGCAAATGCACGTGTAGTATCAAGTAATATAATGATGAAAAGAGTGTCAATCCCACGAAGATAAACTAGAAATATCTAATGTTTACTTTACTATTTCCTACTAAACTACTAAATTTATCTAGTTGAATGATTTAAAAGGGGTGTGCAAGTTAAAAATAAGGGCTTCAAATTGAAAAAAGAAAATTTTATAATTTAAAAAATTTTAAACCTATGATGTTTGAAAAGAGCATGATTCCTTTAGAGATGTTTACTACTTATTATTGTTATGGATCAAAGGAATAAGGCTCCTCATCTCTGTTGAGCTCATTGGAGCATTAATTGGGGTCCCACCTAACTACAATTTTTCTATCTCCTTAAGACCACATATCACAAACCTTAATATGTCTATGTTATGGCAATACTACATTTTATTTTTTCTAATTATTCTTCTATTTCTTCATCGATGCTCTATATCATATTAGATTTTTAATTTATATACAACCTATGCATAAACCAATTGAAGCATGGAGAAATTAAAAATAGTATAGATATATTAAAGATAAAACCTACTCTATGAAATAACTGCCTTTCAAATCATCATAGATTCAGAGAGTTTTCTTAATTATACATGGAGATGATTTTACACATAACAAACATAGCAAATATTTTATTTCACTAAATGATTAATAAGTTACAAACTGATAAACATAAGATAACAAGATAAATAAATTAAAATAAGGTTTAGAAATGACTGGAAATTAGAATTACAACCCATTTGGCACTTCTTCACTTTGCTCCACTCCAATACAAGACTCCCGATATAAGAACACAAGCTACACTCTCCTTAAGATAGCCATACACTCACACAAATGAGTCCACAATGTTCCCCCTTTACAAGAATTCTAAGGCTGCTACTTATAGTTTTACAAATTAATTGAACGTGTGCTATGATGCTGGTTTGGTGGTGTTGCAACGCTGCTAAATCAGAGCATCAGTTCTCCAATCAAACATTAGTTTATCGGTCCAACTGTCTCCCACCGTGATAATAAGAAATTTGGCACTATAGTGCTAACAGGATAACACTTCAACATTAAGCTCTGCAATAGAATTTTGGTAAGCTATCCACTGCGGTGCTGAAGGTGTGGCACTATGACACTAAAAATGAGTTATGACACTATGGTATTAGTTCAATTTTCATGAATTTTTTCTTTTTTTGTTTGCACAAAACACAAGGATTACAAGAATAAAATATCATAATAAAGGTAATTTGGAATAAAAATTTTAATCTTATCGCCTAATTCATAGATTGAGTTAAGATAAAATTGTTTGTGGTCATCCAAAGGTCTTCTTACTACATAAGGTAATGACAGGGTTCTCCCACAAGCTCATCAGGTAAGAGCCCTTCTTGGTTTGTAAATCTATCGAGTGCATAATTAAGAAAATAAGTTGATTTCATATTTTTGATAAGCACCTTTTGGAGCATTGATGAATGTAAGTCTCTTTAGGGTTCTTTAAGCTTTGATGAATATGAATCAACTCTAGAATCTCTATTTAGTCTTAAAACAAAAGGGCTAGGGGGTTCAATGTTTTTAGCTATATCTTTCTTAATTCATTCATTACTGACAAATGAGTGCAAAATAAAATAATCAATCTTTTGATTCACACTTGAATCAAAAGGAATTTTTGGTTTAACACACCTCTACAAACCTATTTTAGGGGTTTAATGATTTAGACATATTTATAAGGATTGTCATAAGCTTATAATGAAATTTTGAGCCCTTCTAAAATAGAAACTTTAAACCCTATTCATTGAATTAATGATAATATGGACAACTCAATCAATTGATGCACATTAAAAAAAATAGTAGTTAATGAATCATTATTGGGTTTGCAAACACGAGTGGAGTCCAGTTATCAATATGCTCGACCTTTTTGAAAAAAACTAAAGGGTTTCTAGGCTTAAACAT
Organism: Dendrobium chrysotoxum; assembly: GCA_019925795.1. Taxonomy (NCBI): domain Eukaryota; kingdom Viridiplantae; phylum Streptophyta; class Magnoliopsida; order Asparagales; family Orchidaceae; genus Dendrobium; species Dendrobium chrysotoxum. Next base: position 11,129,850 of record CM034313.1, on the reverse strand, counting down.
CACCAGTTGAGTGCAATCATCAAAACATAAAATTTTAAAATACCACAAATGTTGGGGATCCTTTGTTGTCATAAAAAATATCAACTTTATTCTAATTCATTGATTAATAAGTCTCTTATCAAGGTTAGTTATTCTATATAAATGTTTGATTGTTATAAGTAGCCAAAATCAATGACCATAAAAGTTAGCATTTCACATAGAAGTATCTCATATATTTTGACCCTTGGATTAATACAACAAAACTAAACCTATTAGATCATATTAAAATTAATCCATAAGGTGTTTATAAAGATTACAAACATAATTGATCATCTGGGATTTTATTTGTTATAATTAGACCCTTTTGATTATGAAAGAACCAAGTGAAGCCTATAAAACCCACTTTGACCCAAATGAACTTGAAGTTCTCTAAACTTCAAACCAATGAATTCTAAACCATTAATAGGATATCTCTAAGTCCCTAAAACGAATTTGACCCATAAATAAAATAATTAGATTCATTTAACTTAATTTGACCCATATGGGATTAAATGGGTCAAATAAGCCAAAACTTTCTTAAACTTTGAATCAACCTTGTTGCGGGCTAGAATATACGCGGCGATAGAGTTAGAAAATTTTTGTCTCAGCGTTGTACGGGTATCCAGCACATAAACAGAAGAAAATGCAACACCAGGATTTTTACGTGGAAAACCCTAGAAGGGAAAAAACCACGGGGCCACGCCTAGTTGAAAGAATTCCACTAGTGTTTGCTTTGGTTACAAATAGTTGACTCGTCCTTGAAGTTGAGGACGATCAAATTACAATTATTAACTCTCAGATTGAAATTACAAGTAGAGGGAGAAAATCCAACAACGTTGATTGGTCGTGTGTAACTCTAGGTTCAAGTGGCGGTCCAACGGAACTTCAGCGTCCATTGGCGGTCCGACTGAACTCTGACGTCAGGTGGTGGTCCAGCGGAACTCCGGCGTTAGGTGGTGGTCCGGCAGAACTCTGACGTCAAGTGGTGGTCCGGCGGAACTCCGGCGTCAGCTGGTGGTCCAGCGGAACTCCGGCGTCAGCTGGTGGTCTGGCGGAACTCCGACATCAGGTCGACAGCCAGGTGAAAGTCCGGCGGTGGTCGAGGAGGAGTCTCTTCCTTCTCTTCTCTTCTTCTCCTTTCTTCTTCTTCTTGCTTGGGTCCCCTCTTAAAAGGAATGAGGGGTTATTTATAGTTTTTGGAGGATGGCATGACCCGTAAATAGGAGGAGGAGCAAGGGCAAATGTGGAGTGGTTTGGATGGACGGCCGATGCTGAATCCCTTAATTGTGGACCGTTTATTAGGCATCTGAAGGTCTTAATGATATTGGAATTCGGCGATCTTGGGCTCGTTGGATTCATCTCATTGAGCCGCTCGATTCGACTATAAGCGTGTCATGTTTGGAAACTGTTTGGTAATCTAAATTGTGGATTAAACCTTCCGAATGTGCTTTGGGCCTTTGATTTGGGCTCATTTGGGCTCGGATTGAGTTGAATTTGGTGCCGTTGGGTTCGTATTTCCGAGACATTCAATTTAAGTTTGCTGAAATCGGAGTTCAAATGGTCTCCAAATTAATTTTTGAAGTTTCCAACATGATTTTTGCCTCAAGATTCGTGCCCGAACAAGATAACTTTCTGATGATATATAAACCTAAGCTAATGAGTTTAGAGGTTCTTAAGGAAGTTTCAAATATAAATCAAACTTGGTCAACTCAATTTGACAAATAATTTCACCATACTTGATCAAAAGAGACAAAATAACCCATAAGAGGGATAAACATATTCCAAAGTAGTTTAATCTAAATCATTGGTCAAGGAAACCTGAATCTTGGGAGTGTTTCTCCATGAAGATGATAGAAATAAAAATTTAGTTGACCCTATTAAGAAGGTTAATTTACTGAAATAGACATATGTCTTTCAAACCCAAAAAGGAACATACCCTTTCAAGGCAAAATATCCTAATCAATTAGTCAAATCTAATCAAACCCTTAAGAGTGATTAGTTGCCAAGAATACCAGGAAAATATTTTTAGTTTTGTCAGATCGCTTTTGTCTGGAATAAGTTAGTTAGTGTGGCTAAATAAAAAAAATATATTGTTTGAGCTAAATCTATTTGGAACAAGGTCAAACCCATCAAATAATAATATAATTTGTTAAAACTAATTTTATGTAATATACCCATATTAAACTAACTTCCAAAGTAATTTTTGTTTTTGCATAAACTCACCATTTTAACCTAGGTTAAATAATAATGAAAGGATATGCATTAACATCTTTAACCAATCAATTTTATCCAAGCAAAGCTTAAATCATGATGAATGTTGATTGCATGGGTTTTGCACGAGATGCGTTCAATTGGTGAATCGGGTCGGGTTCAAGTTGAACTTGAAATTAATCCGGGTCCATCAGGTGACCCAAACCTGAACCATTTTCATAAATGGGTCTAAGTCCTAAACCCGAACCTAACCTGGGCTTAGTATGTAATAAAAAAGTTTAGTTTTTTAAATGATAAGAAAAATTTGGAGCGAGTTATTCTATTTTGGTTTGTGCTTTGTGCTCTACCTTAACAAAACTTGATGAGATTGACTAATTATCTTTATTATTATTATTATTAATCTTCTTAAATAATTTTCTAAATATTTGTATCATCTTTTGCTTCACCCTATCCATGTTTCAAGATCAGCCATCCACAAATCAAGCCTTAAAGAATTCAACCCAACCCTCTTAAAAGCTCTCAACCTAGTTTTGGATCTCGTGCACCTAGTCTTATTCTCATACTACTACAAGGCCTTTAACCTTGCGAAAATCTATCATTTATTTCAGATTATAAATTAACATCCTACTCTCATCCTCTATTATCAATTCTAACCATTTACCCACTCAAAGCCTATTCCCTAAATTGAACTTGAAAATTACCTGAAACTAGCCAGAATAGAACTAGTATTGTCATTCCTTTGATCATACCCCTCCAATCCCCTTCTCTTCCTCCTAAAAATTTCATATCATTTCTTTTAAATAATAAACTAAGTTCATAAGCATTTTAATGTCTAATCCTTCCAAAAAGGGCTTCCCATATACATTAACCAATGCATCTCATCACATAGAGATTAGCACATCGTTGACCCCAACGTCGACTCCCACCAACTTCATTGTCTATCATCATCAACTATGTTGGTGCACACTATCACCAATAAAATCAATGTATGTTATTGATAAATAACATCAACACATATTATTGCCTATAAGGCTAATTCATGTCGTCGAAACCCACTCAACATTATCACTTGTTATCACTCATAATGTTGATGTATGCCATTGCTAATAAGGATTATATATGCTGTCAACACCAACTCTAACTTATATCACTATTTTTCTTGGTCCATGGTATCCTTTCCTTAAGGGTGAATGACTGAATAGACTGCAACTAATCTGTTGAAAACAACACCAATGCATCCAGGCTCTTTGAACTTTTATGATATACTTCATCCCCCATTGTCAACCATATTGTATCAATGATTTCTCTAATTACAGGAATTGATATCATTTGTAATGAATGACACACACGAATGAAATTATTTTAATTGGGCCTATCTCTATGGTTTTTTTTCTTTTCTAGCTTTTTCATGTAAAAATAGTAATGTCTCTTATAATCTTATTTTATCTTTGTTTGTGCTAGATGTTATGCAAAGCGAATATGTTTAACTTTTTCACTCTATCTTCACGAATATTTTATATATGCGTTAGAATGTTTTACAATGCTTTAGAATGTTTGTGTAAAAGATTATAACTCTAAAAAATTATTGTATCAATATAATTTTTTAGTATTTAACAAAAATAATATTAAAGTGACCAAATCATTCTCAAAAAATTAAGTTGAATTGATGTGACTTTTATTAAACTGCAAAAAATATTCCTATGAAGGGTGCAACAAGAGGGTAACATTAAATTTAAGCTCAACCATGTATTAAAACTTTATCTTCAGACATTTTAGCCTCATTGCTAACATAACAATAGAGCAAAAATGTGTTGGTTTGAGTTTGTTTTGAAAATAGGAGTATTTACATAAATAGCACCTAAAATTATTATTTTTTTTCAAATTTAAAAGCTAAAATTTACTATTTTCTCGCATATCACCTAAAACTTTAAGTAGTAATAAAAATATATCATTCCCTAATTTTTATCAGTATTGTTGCCCCTATCCTCAAACATCATCACTTTTATTCTTAAAACCCTTGATGATGTTAATCCCCTTACAACACGTCGCCCTTTCCTGTTGCCATCTTTGCACGCCATCCATCTATTGATGCCCATTTAAACGAGATCTATATGGATTTCTAGTAGGATCCCGTCGCAGCTTGCTCACATCTTAATCTTTATTATCGATGTAGATACATAACACAGTCGTGACTTCTACACTTCTCAGTTGTTCAGGGCAACGATAGGAGCGGCGACATTTGAGGATATGAGCAACATGGTTGACGGAAATTAGGTTAGGTATTATTTTTGTTGTTATTTAAAATTTTAAATGTTATGTTAAGTAAATAATAAAATTTAGGTGCTAATTCTGTAAAAAATATAGTTATAAGTGTTATGCATATCAATTCTCCTTAAAGGAATATTGATTTAAGTTGAAAATAGCTTTTTTTTATTTAATTTTTTCAATGATAAGTAATAAATTAAATATTTGAAACTCAAATTTATTATCTTAAAAAAATAACTTTTCCTAACTATTGATCCACTAGCTGATATAATATTTGCATTCTATTTTGGTTATTATCTTTCATTTTCTTTATCCAACTAAAAGGTTTTTTTTTTTTAATTTTTAAAATATTTAACGTCAAATTTTAAATTTGATATAAATAAATAATGAACGGAGGTTCACCTAAAATTATATATATATTAAAGAAATTTTGAGTGACAACATAAATTTATGAATAGCTTCCAAAAAATGTTAATTTTTCAGTTAAGGTGAGCGTCGAACGCGGGACACGGCGGTGGAATCCCGGCCCCTCAACCGCGTGGCGTCTTTGATCGCTTCTCCCGTCTTGATGCCGCGGACAATTAGCAGCCCTCTGTATTCCCGCAGGACCATCCAATCCTTCTTTCGTTTATCATCCTTTTTGGCTGCCACTGCACAAATCTAATACTTCTGCGTATCATCAAACCTAGCACAAAAGAGATCTGCTTTGCGTGTAGCGGTTCTTCATCTTCCTCTCACCGTTTAACCTATCGGATCTTCGATGGAAGGTGGCAGCAGCGGCGGTGGCGGCAATTACGGCGGGGGCGGCAGGGAGAGACCGAACATTCTTGTTACTGGTACGCCAGGTACGGGGAAGACGACGACATGCTCGCTGGTCGCGGACGCCGCGCATCTCCACCACATCGACATAGGCAAGCTTGTCAAGGCCAAGTATCTCTACGACGGGTGGGACGAAGAATTCGAGTGCCTCATCATCAACGAGGAGCTGGTCCGCTTCTAATCCTAACCTGAGATCTTCTTTGATAATTTTATTTCTTCGATGTTATTGAAATCCATGTGCTTGCAACGTTCTTCACATGATTCATTGAGCAGTTGCGCAATTTCTTGCTATTTCTTTGCTTATTTCGCCTTCTGTGAGCTGTTAGATGTTTATTTGGGTTAATTTGATTTTATGATTACTATTTAAGTAGTTATATTGATGAATCTTCTCGATGGGCAATCGTAATTAGGGGTTTGCGAGCAAATGGTTGGCTTTTCATATAGATAGCATAGAAATTGTTTGGGATGTTTGGTTAAATATTTTTAATTGGAAGAAACATAGCAGATTTGTTGAATTGATCATTGGGGAGGCTAGATGTGGTAATGAGTCTACATCGTTAAAAGCTGATTTATTAGATTGTAGAGGTCTGTATGAAGTTATGGAGGTTTTAAACTTGATGGGAAAGATCAATCAAAGCAAGAAGGGATTTTAATTATGGAAAATAATTAGAATAATGGAGAAAATTTGAATAAGATAAGTGGCTTAGCATTAATAGAACGTGGACCTGGGTGTTTGATGAGCTAATTTTAGATGGGAAAATTAATAAATGTCAGTCAATATTATGAGAAGATAAATATAAGTATTTGCGTTCTATTATATAGAAGAATGATATTTCTAAGAGGATAACTTTTAGAGTTAAGGTGTATCAATAAAAAAGTGCCTAATGAGATATTTTACTAGGAGAATATAACAGAGAATGTAATTATAACTTTATAAATCTATGATTAAATTGGTTATAATATATAGATTAAAATGAAAGTAATGAAAAGTCTTCAATAGTAAAGTTAAATGTCGTAGAAATGAGAATGTTAAGTTGAACTTGTGTCAAAATTTGGAGTGATATGGAAAATAATTTAATTAGATAAATTGTGGGAGCAAAACCTGTTGAGGTTGGTTTAAGCTTTACCTAGGTTTTAGGGAATGTACATTTATAGTAGAAACTTTATCAATAATTTATGGAAAGATTAGGAAGGAATGCTAATAAACAAAAGGGGAAACATAGCTAGAAGTTTATGCAAAACTACACAAAAAAAAGCTACAAGTTTTATTAAAAGATTTGCGCAAAATAAAGTTAGCACTTTATGCAACACTCGACTTGAATAATTGAAGAATGATGATTCACAAAATTGGACCCACATACTAAGTATAAGATTAATGATGATTATGTTACTGGTTTTTCAGTGTGCTCTTGTGGTTGGTGAATTATGTAGGTTGAAACAATGGCTAAGTTTTCTCCATCATTGCATGAATGTCATCTTTTTGAATTGCATATACATCAATCCCTTATCAAGCACCGCATAGGTGGCAGCCTAATGCAATAAATACTCCCATTTTTTAATGTGGCGAATTAAGGAGATAAACGAGATTGTTTGTGTGCATTTTTTGTTAGTGTTTGATATGATTTGGCCTATATTCTTTGTATGATGGATGACTTATAAAATGCAATGATAGAAGATTGAAAAGAATATGAATAGTTACGACCGGTGAACGGCACAATAATACTTCAACTTTGTTGATAAAAGGAGAGCTAAGGTTTGAAAAAGAAATTCTCAAAAAAAAAAAAAAGTTTTGTTTTAATTTAAATTAATGTTCTGAAAAGTGAAGGCATGAGGTTAGGCTTTTTACTTAATTATGGAATAGGGCATAAGCCTTTAGATAAGGAGTGGAAGTCCCATGAATTTTATATTTGATAATATTTTTTAAATAAAAGAATATGATTGAGAAAGATTAAATATAAAAAATTATGGAGGTCAACTGTAGTGTCAAAAGGTTTTTGTTTGAGTAGATCTAAAACCAAATACATTGAATGTAATTTCAGTAGTAATAGATCTTGTGGTGTGGAATTTTGACATTGGGTGATCAAGTCATTAAAAAGAGTATGTTTTAGATATCTCATATCCATTGTTCAAAGTGATGGTGAAATAGATGGGGATATTATTAGTACAATTCAAGTTGGATGGTTGAAGTGGAGGAATGCATCGAGTTTGTTGTGTAATAGAAAAGTATCCCTTAAACTCAAGAGAAAATTTTATAAGATAGTGGTGAGACTTGCAATACTTTATGGCCCAAAATATTAGCCATTTAAAAGAGAAGCATAAAATTAAGTTAAATGTTGTAGAGATGCTGATGCTCAGGTGGATGAGTGTCTTCACACTTGGAGAGAGAATGTGAAACATGTATATGCGTGTAAAGGTTGGAGTAGCTCCAGTGGCAAATAAGATTAGAGAGTGTTGTCTTAGATGGTTTGGTCACTTAAAATGTCGGCCTTCCGATGACCCCTATTAGGAGAGTAGTTGTAGTAGATGCAGCCTATGTTAAGAAAAGTAAGATAGACCTAAAATGACTTGATTAGCAAGTATTAAAAATAACTTTTTTTATTAGATTTAAATAAAAATTTAACTCTAAATAAGACACAATAGAGAAAATGATTCATATAGCCGATCTGACATAGTGGGATATAGGCTTGTTTTTGCTGTTGCTTAGGGGTTAGATATAGAAATAAAAAAGATTTGGGTGGTATGGATAATGTACAAGGAATAACAAAAAGTTAATTTTAATTTTTAATTATACTTCAAATTAATTAGGTTGAGCTAAGATTAAGGAAGATAATCCTACCTTAAGTTTTTACTTAAGTAATAGGAATGTTATTTTAAAAGATTAAAATTTAATTATTAAATTAATTTATGTTAACTTATATCACGAGGCATGTAATAGGAATGCCTCGCTAATTGGGCACAAAAGACATGCCCCACTAATTGGGTGCAAAAGACATGTCTCATGCACCCTAGGGGATATCCCACTGCCCAAACATTTTCATTGATTTCCTCAAGCATCAAGTCAAGTTTACTCCACACTTCCCATGGCCCACCTTGGGCTAGCCCAAGAAATACCTCTTAAAATACTGCTTCAAATGCAAACAAAGTGTGGCGGAGATGGTTAAATGTGGACTTAGGTGGTGAGTTGATTTGTTAGGGACTTTCAATGAGAGAGGGAATTAAGCATACAAATCAAGTACATAAAGATGAACAATTTCTTGTTATGCTTTATAGATGGGTGGCAATTTTTCCTTCTTTATTTTTTTCTAATTGTGAATCTTTTTTTGTGTACCTTTTTCTTCTATATACATTTCACGACCTCTCCCCCTCCTTGACCATCCTCTCCTCTTCCTCCTCCACTCCCATCACTGTTTGGTCCCTGCAATTGATACCTTTTGCATTATTGGAAGTCAAAGGCATTCAATGAGGGAGTGAACCATAGGATGATTAATGTTGGGTCAAATACATTAGTGGTTAAACCTATTTGTACCCTAAAAATTTTATGCCTATGGGTGAATGTCAACCACTTGGTGTTCTTGCATTAACCTATTTTTCAACTATTTGACAAATCCTCACGTGCTTTAATAATCTCCCCTTATGGGAGAGTAGTTCACATCAGGCATCAATGCCCCTCAAACAAAAGCTCATTAAGTATCTTTTATGAAGAGTACACTCAACCACTTGGAGGCATTGTGAGATTTAATCATTCTTGAACCATGCTCTTCATTATTGATGCCAACCAAGACTCATGGAAGCCAAAAAATGCATAAACCACTTGATCCCAATCAAATCATCAACTATGGTACAATTTATTAGTAAGAGAATGAACCTGGACTAAAGTTGGTCCAAATATAGTAACATAAACTATAAACTATTCAATGTTAGACTAAACTCAAAGTCTCATATCTTTTAACTCATTCATCCTTAAATATCATGCCAGGTGTATCTATGGAGAATGTAATTAGCGCAGGTTTGCTCCGTTAGGCTACTAGAGGCATTTTAGTTTGTCCGAAAGTTAAGTATGATTATATCTTCTATAAGATGGAGGTTGAGAAAGTAACTTCTGGGTGCCCTTGTTAGTTATCGTCAAATTCATTTAAAGATTATTTTTGTTGCAAATGGAAGTAAATTGTATTGAATTGACTCAATCTCTTCCATAAATAACTATTTTCGATAGATATTTGGATCTTTCTTTTAATAATCTGGTTAATATCTTGGCCTTTCTTTCAGTTTTCTATTTTGAGTATTTAAAAACCTTGGATCCCTGTCCAAGATAGTTAGAATGCATAAGTACAGATTCGTATGCTTTGTTGGATCCTAATATGTTCGTGAATGACACCTAACCTTACTAGTACGCTATGATGCACCAATACTTCTTCTTAAAGAAGTATGCAGTGTCAGACAAGTATTAGACATGACATCCATCTGCCAAGCCTCAAATATTTGTTGGATACGACAAAGACATTGCTCAATTAAAAAAATATTAAAAATAAATAGGACATGCATGTCTTAAATATTTTATAATTTTTTTAAATATTATTTTTTGTATTTCAAATTTTTATTTATTAAAAAAATATAAACTAAATTTCTTATTTCCTCTCCACAACCCCAAATCAATCGCAACACTCAATACCCTACTCTCTAAACGCTCCCATTTTCATCCTCTCTAGAGGATCGTAATTAGGGTTTCACTATAACACCTGATGCTATCTCAATATCGATGTTCTACACATCATAGCATCAACATTTCAAAATTATCTCAACAATGAAATCTAACACTATTTTGACATTAACACTCGATGCTAGTAATTTCTATACCCACAATCATGGCTCCTCGTCATCTCAACACCTCATCTTTGTCCAACATTATTTCTACATCAACGATCGATGTTGTCTCAACATTGACGACCAACACCTTCTTGACATCGATGCCAAACTCTTGACTGTATTATCATCTCCCCTCTCGATACCTGACACAAGATATCGACGCCCGACTCTCAGCATCCTAATATTAATCATTTTAAGAATAAATCTTAGTTAAATAGCTTATTATTTCTCAATTATTCTTAATATTCTAATTATTCAATTTTTATACACTTTTTTTAAGATATAAAAAGTATAATACCGTGTCCAACCCATATTGATATCCTATATTTTCAATAATTGACATGTCTTATGTTCCGTGTTTCATGTCTGTATTGTATCATGTTCGTATCATTGTGCCCGTGTTTGTGCATCATAACTAGCAAGCAACTTTTTATAGAAGAGCTAAAGAACCTGGTGAGACTCCGGTGAATATGGAGGGTGGAAGAGAGGCGAGGGTATGAAGTATGCTAAAAAATCTCAAAAAGTATCAAATGATTTTGCATATCTATGTCAAAAGATTCAAAATGTGTATCTTCACCTTTTATTTATAGGGTTTAGAGAGTTATATGAAAGGCTACACACAATAAAGAATAAAAAAATTACAATATTAATTATAGCCCATTATAGATTTATTGTACAAGACATGTGACATGAACTGATAGGTGCCGACGTAGCTCTGCATCTTTTGTATATCCCTTGGTCCTAGGTTGGACCCTTTGGGCGAATTTCCACTAGCGAGTGCATTGGGCGAGTCTTTTGGAAAGGATCATGTTGGATGAGTCTATATAGGCAAGTCCTTTGAATGCGGAGGCGAGTCTCTGGAGGGTGTACTTTGTCCTTTGGGTGTGAAGCGAGATTCCTCAAGGTGATGACAACCACAAGTTGAGGACTATCTGAGTTTCAAGAATCGTAGTCATAAACCTCTGAAGTGTGCAATTCTTAAAGTTGGATCGGGAGACATTAGTGGTGACTCGGCGACTTGGATGATCGTGAGTGGTCTTGGGAGGCCGATCTTTGTCAAGGTTGTCTCTTTCAAGCCTTAGGAGAATCTGTATGAGTCTTTTGGTGCACATGCCCATGACTTCTTCTCGGTCTGATTGATTTGGGTGAGTCTCGCTCCTTGCTGTTAGGTCCCTTGGGCAAATGATGTGGCTGCTTTAGGTTAGTCCTGCTAGAACTTACTTGGTATTTGTGGAATATCTACATAAACATTTACTAGTATCCATTTAGTTGTCCGATTTACTTTCCCTTTGATGGGTGAGTGGCGAAAATGATAAGTGAATTTATGACGAACATTTAATGCTTTTGCAAAATAGTAAAAAGGAGACAAAGTATAAATTATTGTCCTATTATTATTGTAGTCTTGGACATCATGCAAATTCCTCATTATGACAATGATTTGACCCCTCTTACTACTTCCTATAAGTATTGGCTTGAGGGTTTCCATCTTTTTACCTCCAATCTTTTGTTGATAATTGACTTGCTCAAGATGGCTGAAATGGACCCCACCCAGCTTCTTATGTCCATTTTTAAGCAATTGAAAAGGGCGGCTCGCAAATGTAATAGGAAGAAGTGGATGACAGGATCACAAGCGAAGAAGGACATGGCGGTTGAGGCGAGTGCCCTTGTGGGCTTCCCCTCAAGCCTTGTGTTAGGACAGCTTTTTCCACAGTCAGCTCTAAATCTTTCACTTCAAGCATTTCCTTTTGGAACTGAACAATGATGCTTCGTAATGACTTGCTGGCTCTTGGTGCATCTTCAAGAGAGCTTGTGAGCTTTTGAGGGGCCTATAAGTGTTAGCAAATTGGGTTATAAACATCCTCTTGAATTCTGCAAAATAGGTAATTGAGCCTAAAGATTAGGCGGGTAAACCATCGGAGTGCCAACTCCTTAAATGTGTTAAAGAATAATTGATACTTCAAGGAGTCGTCGATGTCAAGCAGCAACATCATTGACTCAAAGTAGGTAACATGGTTAGAAAAATTGGTACTTCCTCTTTAGAGGCATCCTCATCTCTGCCATCTCTTAAAAAAAATGTATTGGTCAGTTTGGGCTCCATCCTTAGTCGTCAAGGAGGAGGATAGTACTCTTCATTCCTGGTTTGGGTGTGAGTGGGATCTACATTGGCGTCAAGGTGAGTTCTTTGATTTTCAGCTTTCTTCAATGAACACTCGAGTCAAATGATCCTTCTGGTGTGACCCCTCTAGGAGCATTTGTTGGTAATCCTTGAAGTACATCCTAAATCATTTTTGTGAGCCTTTCCTTCATCTTCTTGAGATCACGGTGGGTAGTGTCGTTTGGGGCATTCATAATCACTAATGACTTTAGGTTCTACTGATCTTCAAGATGTGCTTGTCTTCTTGTCTATGGTATCAATCCATGCTTGCGACACCTTTCGGGATATTGGATTCAAATTAGTCTGTGGATGAGACAGAACCTTACTAGTAAGCAAAGTTTAAAGAAAGAGCTAGAGAATCTTGTGAGACTTCGATGAAATGGAGGGTTGAAGAGAGCGTGGGTGTGAAGCATGCTCCAAATTCTAGAAAGTATCAAAGAATCTTTTTATATTTTGTCAAAAGATGGAAAATGCATCTCTTGACTCTTTATATATAGGGCTTAGAGGGCCATAAAAAATGCTACACAATAAAGAATAAATAATTGAGTATATTATTAATTATGACCCATTAATAATTATACATGACACATCTCATAAGCTTATAGGTGCTGATGTGGCTCTATATCTTCTATATATTTGATGTAGAACAAACATGCGTGGATGAAATACTTAATGAAATTTGCACGCTTAGTATTTAGAGAACAAAATAATTATTGAATTCAAGTGAGTTTGAACGATGAAGTAAAACACAATGAGTGGTAAAATAAGTTTAGGCCAAATTACATTCATAGAAATTAAGATCGCAATAATCAATTTAATATAACGTTGCATACATGAATGATTTTCAACCATAAATCCCAATGCTAACAATAAGATTAATCACTAGCAAGGGTCCCTCACTCAACTCTCTATCTTACTAGGCTTTAGCGGATAGGACTAACACAATTTCAGTGAATCAATTAATTCCACAATTGAATGCGACTAGGAGAATAAAAGAATAATGGAAAGAGTTCATCGAATCCTGGTTTGGGACTTGGAGGCAACACATAGAAGGTTTTCCCATACTGGCAGTCGTTGCTTGTGACTGAAATTCCTCTGGACAAAGGTCTGGATTCTGTTTGGAGAAGTGGGGCGGCAGCAGGAGGACTTCGGAGCAGCAGAAACAGCTGTTTCTGCTGCTGGAATTCTTCTGGACAGCAATTAGAGGATTGATAACAGCAAAACTGTTGATTTTCCTTAGCTGGAATTGACGGACAGCAAGCTGTCCTTCTTTGGACAGCAGTTTTCAATGTCCCAAAATTCAGGACAGCAAATCCAACCCATCCAGGAACCTTGACAGCAACCTGGAGGGGAGGAGTTCAGTGGTTCCTCCTTCTGAATGGTCAAGGCTTGGAGGGGCAAGGTGGTAATCACGTGGACAGCAACAGGGAGAAAATCTGGGATTTAATTTGATGATTTTGGTGACATGCTAAATCAATCACACAAGTAATTGGGGGGAGAAAATGAGGGGGGCCGGCGGTGGAGGAAGGAAGAGGGGGATTTGGAAAGGAGATTTAAGAGTTTTCATATTGAGAAATCAGATTTAGGAAAGGGATTAATAATTCAAATCTAATTTACATTTAAATTAGACTTAAATTTAAGAACTTTCCTAAATAGGAGGTGGTATAAAAGGAAAGTATTGGAAATTTGAATTTGAATTTCTACCATGTGTAATTCCTTTCCTTTTTCAATTGGGCTAACAAGGGAAAGAGCTAATGATGAATTATTCATCATTAATGAGATGGGTTTGGGCCGGCCTAGAGAGAGAAGAAGGGGGGGATTATGTCTAGGTTCAATGTATATGGTCCAAGCAATAAATGCAATTGAATAAATAAATCTGATTGTAATTTCAGATTTAAATAAAATAAAGGATGCTCCCTAATTTAGGTTTGAGAATTAAGAAAGTAATTTGAATTCAAATAAAATTGAATTTCAAATTAAGGGCTTTTCTAATTTATGCTTGGATTTAGGATGACTTTCCTAAAATAGATTTAGTAATTTAGGAAAGGTTTTAAATTTTAAATTCATTGGATTTGAATTCAAAATCTTCCCAAATTATAATCAATCTAAATTAGGAAAATAGGAAATGATGTAGGGAAGGGCTAGGGAGGCCGGCGGCTTGGGTGGAAGAGAGGCTTGGGGTCACGGTTTGGGGGAAGGAGGAGTTTGGGTGGTCTTGGCCGACGGTGAGGGGAGGTGGAGGTTGCGGTTAGGGAGGTTTGGGTTTATGTGGAGGATCGGTGGCTTAAGGGGTGGAATTTGGCTAAGTGATAAAGAAGGGTGTTGGGGCTTGGCCGTGAAAGGGGAAAGAGAGAAGAAAGAAAAGATAGGGAACAAAAGATAAAAACCACGAACCCGGACTCTTCCAAGGTTGGTGGGTGATCCGTTGTCCTTCACCAAGGGACTTTCTCCAAGTTCTCTCCAAGAACCCTCAAACTCTCACAAGAGCAAAATGCAGAAATTTTATTCATAATCATCATTAACCCTCAAAGAAGGAGGGGAGGGCTTTAAATAGCCAATACAATGTGACAAATAAAAATTACTAAAATGCCCTCAAGGCTTACACATGTCTGAACCCTTAAGTAAGGGCAAAAGTGAAAAAGACAATAAAATCAGAAATAAAACTAATACATCAATAAATAAAATGATCATAAGAAAAATAGAGCGGATGTCCTCATCATTCTCCCGGGGTGGGAGAAAAACTCGACTCCGTCGAGTAAGCGTCCCGAGTGCTCTCGTAGAATCTAGTACATCTGGGTCGATCTGCCATAGCTCCTCGCGCTCTAACTATGTATCCTCTGACTCTGGTTTACCTCTCCACATTATCAGATATCTTCTTTGTCCACCCTCTTTTATGGAATTAATGTCATCACTCAGAATCATGTCAACCTTCTCCGCTATAGGTATTTTGGGAATATTTGGGAGTGGAGGTAGGCTTGGGGTTCTCACGAGGTGGGGTCACACAAGGCTTAATTTGAAGTGAATTTGGGGTTTAAACTCTGGACCCTCATAGGCTACTAAATCTTTTATGTTAGAAAAGGAATGAATGTTGAATTTTGCAGGCAGATCCTCCACGTAGGCATCGTCATTGATTTTATTGACTATTTTAAATGATATCACACTTCTAGCATGTAATTTCTTTACAGTTCCTTGTGGGAACTGCGCCGGACGAATCCGCACCATCACTGAATTACCAACCTCAAAGTTTTAAATCGTCGTTTAGATTCATCATAAAATTTATAATTATTATTGTTCCATTCAATCAGGCGTGCAATTTCAGGGGATGAGATGCAAATGCAGCATGGTTTATGCGAAATCATGTGTCCAACATTCAAGACTCACCAGATAAATGATATGGGAAAAATGTGATGCAAGAGACTTGATGAATGAAATGAATTGTGGACTCACACACAAGTTTTAAACAGAGAAAAATTTTGGAAGACAACAGACTACAAAAACACACACAAACATACAAACTCACAAGCACACAAAGAAAGGAATAAAGACGGATCAGTCACAAAATGAGAAGACGTAAAGTTTCCATGTTTAAAGGAACTGGTGTAGGAGGTGCAATGAAGACATCCTTAGCTACAAGGGCATTTCTATAAGGAGTCTCAGCTAAGATCATAGGTGGTCTCCTAGGGGCAGCAGGGTAACCTAGCAAATTTATCCAACTAGGAGAGAGATGGTCCTTAACAGGAAAGGACAAGAAAATAGAGGACAAAATGGGGAAATCAAGAAAGTGATAAGACAAGGGGTCTTGACTCACAACCATAATGGGATAGCCCAAAGAGTCTCCAGCAGGGTAGGGCATCCATAACAGAAGTGGGCACAACAGTTAGAGAGGTGACATGAAAGTATGGGCTAAGGCTCTCTCTAACATTAAAGTCGGTACGAGGAAGGGTAAGATAAGTCCAATCAAGAAGGACACACTCAGTCAAATGTAAATCTAAAGGAGCAACTCCTATAATAGACTCTAATAAAACAAGAGGAGGCTCATTTTTCCACTTAGGCTCAGCATCATCCAAATTCAAATTATTGTCTTCCGAATTCATTTTCGTTGTGCTCAAGGTCAGATCAGTTTCTTTCGAGATCAAATTAATGTCATCCAGGTAGACCTTTTCCAAAGGGATATCCTTAATGAGATTAGGATCGGGATGGGCTAAGGTATCCAAGTTTAAAGATTCCAAATTTCCTAAATCAGGTTTTAAGTCATATAGGGAGTCTGATTTAACTACTTCAGTTTCATCCTCAAAGAAGTCCTCGTTATCAGTGATATCATTAGCATCCACAAAATGGATGCACTCTGTCTTAGGTTCAGAGGACTTTTTCTTTTTAATGTATTTCTTTATTACAATTATAGTTGCAGGGTCAAGAACAGGTGAGGCTACAGGTTTACCAGGATGGCTAGGAGTCGGTCCAAGTGGGGACTCATAGGGGCCCGATCCAACAGAAAACCCAATAGAGGGTCGGCCATCAAGGCTAGGTGAAGACCTACAGGGTGGGGCAGCAACCCTGATGTCACTGAGGGATGGGTGGTCTCGACCACAGTATTGTCCACGGTTTGTCCCAACAAAAGAGGTGGGATGGTGCTCTAAACGACGGTCACTAGGTGTAGGGGTCACTCTCTGGTTAGTTATGCGGGTGGGAGTGGTGTGTCGGACAGGCTTAGGGGTAGCCACAGAGGTAGGGAAATGGATAACTGACATGTGGTGAGGACTAGGAGTCATGATATCAGATGGGGGTGTAACAGATGGGTAGGACTGACTGTCACGTGTAGGGCTCTTGACAGTGCAACACCCAAAGGTTTGATGAACATGGGGTGACCTAAACTTAAAACTAGATGGTTGGTCACTGGTAGAAGGCCGGTATTTTAAATTAAGTTCTCGTCTCATGTCTTTCCAATTAGGGTACTCACCGCGAGACTCTTTATTATCTTCCAACCTCACCCAAAATTGAAGAGCCCGACCTTTTAGGTGAGACTTAGCTATGCTAACATGGTGGGACTCAGGGATATCACGCAATTCAAAATAGTCCTCTAATTGTCTAACCCATTCCTGAAAGTAGTAAGTGTCCAAGGAACCATCAAAGGTGGGTAGACGATAAGGTGGCTCTAAGTGAGGTTATTGCGGCTTAGGCTCAGGTCTAGGTTGATAAGCAAAGTGGGGCATCTCCCGACTAACATGATTGATCGAATGGGGCACATTCCTAAAGTGGGGAGAGTCAACATGTTTCTCCTTCATAGTTTTGGTTATAGAGCCCACTAGACTAACTAGGTCATCTAACTTCTTTTGAAGTCCTATCGGGTCCATTGAGAAGCGTTTGGAAACACTTAGAGATGAACCTAAATAGGGACGACACCTAAAAGTGAAGATAGACTCTCTAAAACTCCACTAGATGGTGCACTAATGATGTGGACAGCAAGCTACAACTCTAGATTGAGTCCTCCTAAAGATAAGTGGGGTGTCTAGAGAGAGTATAGCACCTAAATACCAAGTTAGATCCACCTAACTGCAGCTAAATGATACAGGATTTTCCTGGACAGCACACTACAGTGCTTGAATAATCGCATCAAGTGTTGGGTTAGGTGTCTAAAGTGTGGACAGCACATTAGTACATGAAATGCTAACCTAAAACCACTTAATGTGTGCAGGAATTTAAAGGACAGCAGCATTACATGAGGGACAAACTTAATTTCAGCTTAACTAACATGCAACTCTAGTATAGGAAATGCATTGGAATGAATCTAGCAAGTGTTTCCTATACTAACCATGCTCTGATACCAAGATGATGTAGAACAAACATGCGTGGATGAAATACTTAATGAAATTTGCACGCTTAGTATTTAGAGAACAAAATAATTATTGAATTCAAGTGAGTTTGAACGATGAAGTAAAACACAATGAGTGGTAAAATAAGTTTAGGCCAAATTACATTCATAGAAATTAAGATCACAATAATCAATTTAATCTAACGTTGCATACATGAATGATTTTCAACCATAAATCCTAATGCTAACAATAAGATTAATCACTAGCAAGGGTCCCTCACTCAACTCTCTATCTTACTAGGCTTTAGCGGATAGAACTAACACAATTTCAGTGAATCAATTAATTCCACAATTGAATGCGACTAGGAGAATAAAAGAATAATGGAAAGAGTTCACCGAATCCTGGTTTGGGACTTGGAGGCAACACATAGAAGGTTTTCCCAAGCTGGCAGTCGTCGCTTGTGACTGAAATTCCTCTGGACAAAGGTCTGGATTCTGTTTGGAGAAGTGGGGCGGCAGCAGGAGGACTTCGGAGCAGCAGAAACAGCTGTTTCTGCTGCTGGAATTCTTCTGGACAGCAATTAGAGGATTGATAACAGCAAAACTGTTGATTTTCCTTAGCTGGAATTGACGGACAGCAAGCTGTCGTTCTTTGGACAGCAGTTTTCAATGTCCCAAAATTCAGGACAGCAAATCCAACCCGTCCAGGAACCTTGACAGCAACCTGGAGGGGAGGAGTTCAGTGGTTCCTCCTTCTGAATGGTCAAGGCTTGGAGGGGCAAGGTGGTAATCACGTGGACAGCAACAGGGAGAAAATCTGGGATTTAATTTGATGATTTTGGTGACATGCTAAATCAATCACACAAGTAATTGGGGGGAGAAAATGAGGGGGGCTGGCGGTGGAGGAAGGAAGAGGGGGATTTGGAAAGGAGATTTAAGAGTTTCCATATTGAGAAATCAGATTTAGGAAAGGGATTAATAATTCAAATATAATTTACATTTAAATTAGACTTAAATTTAAGAACTTTCCTAAATAGGAGGTGGTATAAAAGGAAAGTATTGGAAATTTGAATTTGAATTTCTACCATGTGTAATTCCTTTCCTTTCTCAATTGGGCTAACAAGGGAAAGAGCTAATGATGAATTAATTCATCATTAATGAGATGGGGGTGGGCCGGCCTAGAGAAAGAAGAAGGGGGGATTGTGTCTAGGTTCAATGTATATGGTCCAAGCAATAAATGCAATTGAATAAATAAATCTGATTGTAATTTCAAATTTAAATAAAATAAAGGATGCTCCCTAATTTAGGTTTGAGAATTAAGAAAGTAATTTGAATTCAAATAAATTTGAATTTCAAATTAAGGGCTTTTCTAATTTATGCTTGGATTTAGGATGACTTTCCTAAAATAGATTTAGTAATTTAGGAAAGGTTTTAAATTTCAAATTCATTGGATTTGAATTCAAAATCTTCCCAAATTATAATCAATCTAAATTAGGAAATTAGGAAATGATGTAGGGAAGGGCTAGGGAGGCCGGCGGCTTGGGTGGAAGAGAGGCTTGGGGTCACGGTTTGGGGGAAGGAGGAGTTTGGGTGGTCTTGGCCGACGGTGAGGGGAGGTGGAGGTTGCGGTTAGGGAGGTTTGGGTTTATGTGGAGGATCGGTGGCTTAAGGGATGGAATTTGGCTAAGTGATAAAGAAGGGTGTTGGGGCTTGGCCGTGAAAGGGGAAAGAGAGAAGAAAGAAAAGATAGGGAAGAAAAAATAAAAACCACGAACCCGGACTCTTCCAAAGTTGGTGGGTGATCTGTTGTCCTTCACCAAGGGACTTTCTCCAAGTTCTCTCCAAGAACCCTCAAACTCTCACAAGAGCAAAATGCAGAAATTTTATTCATAATCATCATTAACCCTCAAAGAAGGAGGGGAGGGCTTTAAATAGCCAATACAATGTGACAAATAAAAATTACTAAAATGCCCTCAAGGCTTACACATGTCTGAACCCTTAAGTAAGGGCAAAAGTGAAAAAGACAATAAAATCAGAAATAAAACTAATACATCAATAAATAAAATGATCATAAGAAAAATAGAGCGGATGTCCTCATCAATATTCCTCAGTCCTAGATTGGGCCCTTTGGGTGTGTCTTCATTGATGAGTGCACTTGGCGAATTTTTTGGAAAAGATC
Organism: Dendrobium chrysotoxum; assembly: GCA_019925795.1. Classification (NCBI taxonomy): domain Eukaryota; kingdom Viridiplantae; phylum Streptophyta; class Magnoliopsida; order Asparagales; family Orchidaceae; genus Dendrobium; species Dendrobium chrysotoxum. Next base: position 11,109,531 of record CM034313.1, on the reverse strand, counting down.
ATGTAGGATGTATATGGGCGAGTCAATCGACACTTTTGAGGTGATGACAATCACGAGTTGAGGACTATCTGAGTTTAGGTGATCGTACTCATGAACCCCTAAATTATGCATTTGTTGTAGTTGGGTTGGAGGATATCAGTGCTGGCTTGACTGCTTGTATGGTAGCGGGTGGCCTAAGGAGGCTGATCTCCATTTAGGCTTCTGCTCTCTTGAGCCTTGGGAGAATCTTCACGAGTTCTTTGATGCACATGCCCAATACGACTTCTTGGTCCGATTGATTTGGGTGAGTCGCTCCTGCTGGGAAGTGCCTTGGACAGAGGATGTGACTGCTTTGGGCGAGTCCTCCTGCTGGAACTTACTAGGTACCTGTGAAACACCTACATGAACATGTACGAGTATACATGCTTAACTCTGATTCGAATTTCCAGTCATGATTTTAGGAAGATCTTTCCATTGACATGTATTCTTTTTGGTTTGTGTATCAGTTGCATGCATAGTTTCCAAAACCCTAAATTATTGTTGTAAATCAACATTTTGAAAGGCTGTTTGCTAACTTGCATCAGCTAGAGTTGTTGATGTAACTTTTTCTTTGAAAAGCGTATCCTCTCCTAAATCATTTTTCTATACTTATCTACTCCCTTTTATCGCTTTAGCAGAAATTACTTTCCATGCAATTAATTATTTCTACAATCTACATATGATTAATGCACTTCTGCTACGTCTGACACATATCTGCAGTGCTTTAGCTAATGTTTTACTATTCGTTGCAGTCATATTTCTTATATTCTTCTACATTTAAAATGAACTTCTGCATGAAGATTACGTTTCAATGTATTATTAGGAGTCACAAAAAAAAATCTATTTGGGCCTGATTGAAATTTTCTCTCCTGCTCTGTAATCTGGGCACTAGCATATATTGTGATGTATGCATAGTGGTGTGAAACGTGTTTTTCATGCTTTCATAAAACACAAAACCTCGACCTCTCATGGATACTTCAAACTCATGCAACTAATACATCTGTATGAAGAAATTCATTTATTACAAGTTGTGTATGCTTGTTTTCATTTCTTCTTCTGAAAATATAAAATTTTAGCTATGTTGGCAAGTTGTAACTGTTGACCTCCATGCCGTGCCAAAAGGAAAGAAAACAAAAAAAGTGGATTAAAATTTTTTTTTTTAATGATTACCTGTCGAAGCCCATCCCTCTGCAACGACGCCGAAATGTCGCTTCACCGCGATCTCTGTTCAAATCCTGCCCATACTCCACGCCTGTCGCTCGTTAAAACAGGACGAAGTGACGACCTCGGGCTTTCCTCCACTTCAACACACGAAGACTTCTTCCCGTTTTTTCTTCTTTCATGCTCGATCCCAAGCCACGAAAGCCTTCCGACGCCTGCAACCTCCACCTCTCTGTCTGCATCAAGCCTCTTCTTCCTTCGAACTCCACTCAAACTGAAATCCTCTCGTTCCTCCAACCTCAGCAGATGAACAAGAGCCGCAAGCCTCCGATTTCGGTTCACTTCCTCACTGCTGACCTTCACGAACCAGACGCCCACACTCAATCTCTTGTCCTAATCTCCAAGCCTGACCGAAGCTGCAAGCCGATCCGCCCCTCCTTGTCATCTCCCATAGCCGACTGACCCAGTCTGAAGCCCTAGCTGCTGACCAAGCCCCCTTTGCACAATCCCTTGCTCCGTTTGTGAGCCGCAACTTAGCTTCTCTTGCCACCGACTTCAACCTCACGTCAAAACAACCAAAATCCCTCTTACCTATATTCAACCTAACCGACCCCCTCACTCAAATAAAACCCACACTCCCAAGCCTTTCATAGCCCATCTAACCTCACTCAAGTCCTCTTAACTCAACAGCCCAGCCCACTACTTAGCCCATTCTAAACAGTGACCCAAACATTTCTCAAATACGGTCGAATCCTCGCATTCTTCTGATTGAAGTCCAAACAGTAAGATCGTCGTCATCATTTCATCATATTTTGTTAATTAGCATTTACTATTAATTTCGATGATTATTGTTTGAATCATTATTGCTCTTAAGTGTGTGTATATATATATATATATATATATATATATATATATATATATATATATATATATATATATATATGTGTGTGTGTGTGTGAGGAGAAAGAAAAAAAAGAGAAAGTGAAAATAAAGAAAAAGAGAAAAGGAAAAAGGGAAGAAGGGATTTTTGTGCGTATTTAATCATCGCCACCATCACGTCGCAAAGGTATAAGTTTCTAACTCAAAAATCCTGCACTCGACTCTTATGGCGAGCCGGTGGACCTCCCTACTTGCTCACGTAGCACGGTGGGAGGGAAACTGGTGTGGCACTCGCGACGAGACAGGTAAACCTCAAAGCACTCACGTAGCGTGACGATGAACGGAAATTAAGTACCCTTAAGCGCTCGCGTAGCATAGCGGGAGAAAGAAAATTGCGCTCTTACAAAACAGGTACCCCGAAGACCCTTAAGCACTCACGTAGCGTAGCTGGAATTAAAGAAATGCTGCTGCGATGTCATCCGATACTTACCTGAAGCGCTCACGTAGTGTGGAGGGGAAGGCTATGTCTCTCAGATTTTCGCTCAACAGGGGAGACGCTGGGAGGTTGCCGGATTTTTTTCAGCGACACAGGGGACTTGGACTTGGACTGGACTTGAATCTGAACAGAATGCAAGGTGGCACAGAACTTAAGTGATTAATAAAGACTCGAACTTAAATCAATTGACGACATATATGACTTGAACAATTTGAACACAAGCATGGACTTGCAATTTGACCACAGAGGACCTGAATTTGAACAACTAAACAAAGAACTTGAATTTGCATGGACCACAGGGAATTCAAATAAACTTGAACTTGAACGAATGCCAAAGACTTTGATTTGGACTCAAATTGAACTCAAATACATTCATAGAGAACCATAATTGAATTCAAAAAAACGACACAGATGACCTAGTTTGAATTCAAATGAATGATTATATGGGACTTGAATTGAACTCGAATTGGAATATACACAAAGAACTGAACATAAAAAGTGAACTACAGGGAACAAAACATAAGATAAGGAGCTTAATTGAACTTGAACTTGAACGAATGCAAAAGACTTTGATTTGTACTCAAATTGAACTCAAATACATTGACAGAGGACCATAATTGAATTCAAATAAACGACATAGATGACCTGGTTTGAATTCAAATGAATGATTATATGGGACTTGAATTGAACTCGAATTGGAATATACACAAAGAACTGAACATACAAAGTGAACTACAGGGAACAAAACCTAAGATAAGGAGCTTAATATGAATAATGGTGCAAAATTTTCAATGGAATATTAAGGGATTATCACTTTAATTAGAAATGCGAATGTTAACAAACAAGTTCGTTGCGAACTACAAGCTGCTTTTAAGGACAATGAAGGGTTTGTGATTCTTAACATCATTCGCTCATAAGCAATGATCAGATGAAGACGTAATCACATACTTGTAATCAACGACGCAAGGCTTCCAATCAACATCAAGAGATCATCATATCAGCTCAAATGCTCACTACATAAGAAGAACAATATACACGAGAAAATGCGACTGCTTATATATGATTGGGAACTTGAATATAGTGCTTGCACAAACTCAACAACTCATTTGTGAAGGAGAGATTTGTAATAAACACATAAATGGAGGGCAAGATGAGTACAATCCACAAAGCCAATCTTAACTTACAAACAAGTACACCAAATTCCTCCAAGTATAATTCACTCACAAATGATAATGAAATTCAATGCAATTGGGTGACTTGAAATGATTGCAAAAGACTACAATGAACATGATGACTTCGACAAGTAGCAAGTGACTTGCAGTACATAAGGAATGGATCCCCTACGAATGGCAATAATACACATACAATGAATACGTTGGCTTACCAATGGTCATAAACAAGGAACACAATGTATTTGTAAGTGACGTTCGAAGAGTTGCAATGAATGCAATGATACTCCAACAATCAATATCAATCCACTTGTGGATAAATACAACAATTTCTTGCGAGAGACGACAATCAACATGCATGAAGGAGCTTACAGTAACATAACACATACAAGTGGATTTCAGCTTTCCTTGTTTTGTACTCCAAACTGTCAATTCATTTTAGGATGTCCCCTAAATCTGTGGAAAGTGCCTTTCCCATTTCTTTGCTTTCACTCTCAGCCCAATTTTCAAATTTATTTGCATGTTGATGCCCCAACATTTTTTTTGTAGGTATGTGATGAACTTGAAGACATGATGGAAGTTGGGGGAAACATTGTAGATTATCATGGCTGCGATTTCTTTCCTGAGAACTGGTTTGATCGTGTTGTGGTCCTGCAGACTAATATTACTATTCTGCATGATCGCTTGACAAGCAGGTAAGAGTATTTTTAAGGCATGTTTGGGTCGGTTGTAGATGCTTGTAAAAGTAGATGTAGAATTATTATGACAAAACAAATTTGTGAGAAACTGCTATAATTATTATAGATTTTTTCCTTTTTAATGAACTCGGATAACAATTTTCACATAGCTACCACACTTGTACATCTGATTGTATAAAATTATTTCTTATTAAAAAAAATATTTGAGCTGTAAAAAAGCTATAACCAGATAGAATTGTAGTAGCTGCCTGTAAATCAATAATGTGACAAAGCTGCTCCAAACTAACATTAAGTAGATTTTTTTCTTACCGTTTGGTGTTAAGTAATTCTCGAATTTGATTGAAAGCAGCACAGCTTTACAGCTTTAGTAATTCATGCTGCAAATAAAATCATGCAGGGGTTATATGGGGCCAAAGCTGACAAATAACATCGACTGCGAGATCTTCCAGGTGCTCTATGAAGAGGCAAGATCAAGCTATGCAGAGGATGTTGTTCTTGCCTTGCAGAGTAACCACATTGAAGATCTTAGCAGCAACGTGAGAATGTTAACAGAATGGGTGGATAACTGGAGGTCTGCTGGATCTTGAAGATCCAGTAGATGGAAGAGAGATCGGTTTCAGCAAGTATTAACCGGTTCTACTATTGTATATAGGATGAGTGAATAAACGTGGCTTTATGCTAATTGTATAGGAATGACAAATGGGTTGACAACCCATGCAAGTTCGTTTAACTAAGCACGTTAAAGTTCATTATTGATTTGAGCTATCCCATTTTTATTAGAAGGTTTGATGGGTTGGCTATGCTGTTTGGGACAACTTTTTAGCTCTTTTTTTTTAATAATCAGTTACCACATTTTTATTTGTTGTTGTTTGGCTTACAGTTTTTTAGCTGTTTTTTAAGAGTTTCTGTTGCAGGGACCTGCTTTTTAGATAATTATAAAATTGTTGTAGAGAAAATAATTTTTTTAAAATTATAAAAAAAAATTCTTAAAATTTTTAATAATCAAATAAAATTTGTGATTCATTAAAAAAGTTGTTCTCTAATTGAAAAATTAACTTTACATGACAGAATTTTTAAAAAATAATGAAAAAACAATAGAAGAAGCAGTCAAGTGACTTTGTGGTGGTTGTCCCAAATAGGTCCTTAATTTAGTGCTTAGCTTCTGATCTCTAATGCAAATCTGTCTCTCTTCTCTCCTCTTTGCAGCTGCCCCTTGCTTTCCCCAACCTGTCTCTCCCATTCTTCTTCTCTCGAATACAAGCTAGCCTCCTCTAGTCGTCAAAGATCTTCGCTCATCTTCCCCGTCCCCTTCAACTGCTTTGATTGTGGCTGTTAGAGCTCAACGTCCGCAGCTGGTGAGACTCCTTCAACAAGTGAGATATTCCAATCAATTATTCTTAATTTGATTCCTTAAATGCTGGTTAGGTAGGAATAGCATAGGGAAACAAGCATTTAACTCCAAGTGTAAGCGATACGAGGAGTTTGACGTTGGGATCTCGGTCAGTAACTTCGCAAGCAAGGAAAGACTGTCATCCACATCAACTGTATTGGCATGTCAAGACAGGTTGCAAGAAGGAGCATCCACATTGACCTACTTGTTTATGAGATGGAAGGCAATGTATGGGGCAAGTTTTTCAATGAACAAGAAATTACAGTTAGCGTATGTGCGAATGCAATATCTAAATTGGCTAGCTCAGCTTGTATTGATAGTATTCGGTCCATCGTCATTAATTGAAGCCACTAACTTAGCAAAGCCTTACATGGGGTCCTGGTTGGGTATCCATTGGGTATACCCACACTCTACATGGGCAGGCTTCGCCTACTTACGCCCACCTATGGTGACTTTCGAAATGTCGTACACACCAACTTTCCACGCTTTTTGAACGCAGTCTGCCACAGATTGATAACCTAGAGGCTTGTTGCCCTTTATTTGACTGCAAACTTTCAAGCAGCATATCAAAATTTATTGTGGTCGTAGCGCAGCTCAGTGATCCGCACTGCGTAGCGAGAATTGCGGTAATATACGACATACGGTGATTAGCAATGTAAATCGGTTTATCCCCTGATGATGAGTGCCCACCACGAGACCTTGGGCGTACCCATACCTACGTGGGTGGGTGTGGGTATGGGTACCCAATGCAAGGCTCTGTACTTAGCTTTCGTTTGTGACTGCTTTTTTAGCTTCTTAAAGCAATTTTTTAGTAAAAAAATTAAATTTTTTTTACTAAAAATTTACTTTAAGAACTAGTAAGAAAGCCGTTCCAAACAAAGCCTTAACCAACTTGAGATGTATCAAGACATGTCATTCTACTTGCCTACAAAGATTCTCGATGATCCTAATAAAGAAAAACAAGCTTTATTGCAAGTGAACGAATGGTTCATTCTCTGCATAAACTTTCTTAGATCATGTGGTTTAAATGTCTAAATGGGTTGTATGGGCAAATTATCTTGCTTAATTTGCTTTGTTTGTAGTGTTTTCTTGATCGTTGTAGATCTTTTTCCTATCTCTAGTTGGTGTTTGTAGTAAAATAAATACATAAAAGTTGTTTTGTTTGCTTAATATTTGTGTATTAACTGTTTATCTTTGTGATTAGATTCATGTATAGTATTATGTGAATCGTTCATGGAATAATGAATAAAGAGGACTATGAAGTAGTTAATGAAAGTGATGATGTTATACATTCTATATTTTATCTCATAATGAATTTTTCAGAACAACTTAACAAAAACAATAAACAAATATTTTTTATATGATTTGGATAAGCCATTGTGTATATCAATACAGATTATAAAGCCATGCAGTGAGTTTAAAATATATTATTTTGTTATGATTCTTGAATTATAATTATGATATTTTTGGCTTGCAATTGTACTTTGAATAGTGATCCATATAATTTCATTTTTTTTATGTTCATTTCTTCCTAAATTAATTTATTGTTCTTAATAAGTTAGTCTTTTAATTTACAATTAAATAAATAATTAGAATGAAACTAGACTTTGTTAAGACTAAAAGGGAGTGAGGTCACGGGCATCTTCGTAATCTTGCCTCCTGCCTGCTCCTCCGTCGATACCTCAGCTCGAACCTCCATTGCCACCACGGCCATAACATCGGTTGTGCCTTGCTTTGCGATGACCTCCTCTTCTTCGTCGACCACAACGGGCTTCTTTGTAGTTGGTGCCCCTGTCAACAACACAAAAATTTCATCAAAAGTTAAGCCTAGAAGTCGCAGGGGAATAGACAAGAGTTGATCGAGTAGTGCATTTCCCCTATAATACTTGAAGGTCGCCCAGTGCTCTAAACCCTTGATCTCATGTTCACTTAGCATTGTGTGGTGCATTCATCGTGTGGTGCATTCATCCCGTAATACTTGAAGGTCCAAATTAATCCAAGGTCTTAGTGAAATTGATTACTCCTACCCGTCTAATTTCTAAAAACAAGCCTTCAAAAATACAAAATTTGTTAAAACATAACGGCGTCGGCTAGGGCTGACGGAAATGCGTTGGCTAGGGCAGACAGAAAGTAAGAACAACAAGGGAGATGAAGATCAATGCTGGCGTTGGTAGGGCGGAAGCTCGGCTGGAGTTGTAGCGACGAGAGGGCTCTGGGACAGAAAAAAATGAGTAGACACGTTGAAATGAGGAAGAAGAGTAGGTCGGGGGAAAATAGTGGTCAAACTGGCGGAATTTCAAGCGATTATAGTCGCCGGAAATATTTCACTTAAAATCGATGGTCAATCCGCGGGTTACTGCATTGAATATATGATAAACCGACAGGAGTTTCGACCCCAACGCTGAGCTCTTTGGAATTTTGGAAAATAATTCAGTGTGGCGGTGTTGGGGGTGGCACTACGGTGCTGTGGGCTATTTAAGGGAGCACTACCACAGGCGCTGTTGGGCACCATGACACCGGGGCGTAAATTTTTAAGAAAATATTATTTTCCACTAATGCCATTTCATTTCCTCCCCTTTAACTTCCCTTTAGTAAGAGAGCAGGAATTTTAGAGAGAGATAGGAAAATTTAGGCAACTTCAAGTCATTTTTAGCTAATGGCATAGATTTGAAAGTTGTTTGGATCGAGGTAGGTTGCATTTTGTCAATCTCAGTTTTCAAAAATATGAAAATTTTTCAAATTTTGTTATTAAATTTATATTTTTGTAACAAAAAATGAGGATAACTTTATCCCCGTAAAACTTTCATCGCAATACTTTCCTTATATTATAGAGACAACAATTTTGGATATTTAGGTATTTTTGGATAATTTTATACCGGGGGTTTTGAAAAGTGCACCTTTTAATTATTTCAAAAACAAATCATGAACCCAGAAAATAATGTGCACCTTTTAATTATTTCAAAAACAAATCATGAACCCAGAAAATAATGTTGTAGTATATATAGTTGAAGTCTCAAAATAGTATTTTGCAAAATCTCTAATAATTTGGTTATATTCTGAAACAGTGAATTTCTTCCCCTTTAGTATATTCTATTACCTGCCATTATAGCATTTTGTGAATTTGTGAAATGAATTTAATTATGTTTTGATTACTGCACTACAATGAATTATGCATTTATCTGATTGAATTTGGTGACTCTAAGGAGATCTAATGTGAGGAAGTTCTGTTCTTGTGCCAAATGCACATTCTGGTACTATATGCACACTTTGTTCAGATTTCTCAGAATTATGTCTATTGGGATGCAAGAGTTAGAATTTTCTGAATTCTGTTTGTTAGGAGGCATAAGGGTTAGAATTATCCGAATTCTGTTTGATATTACTTTTTGCTTTGAAATGTGAAACACTTTTTTATTTTCTTTCCCAGCATTGCTATTTACATTCCTACTAACTGCAACTATTCTATTAAGTACAGTGATTGTTATATTGCTTTTAATCATTCTGTTAAATGTTTGAGAAAAGATTTATTTGGGAATTTAGATTGATAAATATGTCCTATTGAATTGTGTTAGCTCATAGTTATTTCACCTTCTATTTTTAAGGTCTGGGAAAAGGAAAGAGCCAATTGAGTAGTAGTTTCAGGATCTAATCTGAGTCTATATAGGTATTTCCTTTTTTTTACAATCATGGCAATTTATTGTTATGATTTGCTCTGTAATCTAGTTTATAGCCTGTACTATAGTGAAATTATTGTATATATTTTGATAATGAAATACAACAACAACAACAACAACATAAAGCCTTTGTCCCACTACATGGGGTCGACTACATTAATCCTTTTTCTTCATTGTGTCCTATTAAAAGTCAAATTCTCGTTTAAATCTAATAAAGAAAGATCATTTCTAATATTTTTTAACCAAGCCTTTTTAAGTCTACCTCTACATTTCTTAACATAAGTCAAATCTAATACCTCTACTTTCCTAACTGGTTCATCAGAAGGCCGCTGTTTTATGTGACCAAACCATCTAAGGAGAATCTCTCTAATCTTATCTTCCACTGGAGCTACTCCAACCTTTTCATGTATATGCTCATTTTGTATCCTATCTCTAAGGGTAAAGCCACTCATCCACCTGAGCATCCTCATCTTTGCAACACTTAACTTAGTATTATGCTTCTCTTTTAATGGCCAACATTCGACACCATAAAACATTGCAGGTCTCACCACCATCTTATAGAATTTCTCCTTAAGTTTGAGGGGGACTTTACTATCACACAACAAGCCCGATGCATTCCTTCACTTCAACCATCCAACTTGAATTCTGCTGATAATGTCCCCATCTATTTCACAATCACTTTGAACAATATATCCAAGATATCTAAAATGTGTACTCTTATTAATGACTTGATCGCCCAATGTTACAATCCCCTCACTAGATTTATTACTACTAAAATTACACTCCATATATTCAATTTTAGATCTACTCAAGCGAAAACCTTTAGACTCTAAGGTTGACCTCCATAATTCAAGTTTACCTTCAACTCCCTCTCTAGTCATATCAACAAGAAGAATATCATCAGCAAAAAGCATACACCAAGGTACACCTCTTGCAAATGTCTAGTGAGAACATCCATGACTAAAGCAAAAAGATATGGGCTTAAGGATGATCCTTGATGTAATCCAACCGAAATAGCAAAATACTAGGTCAAACCACCTTGTGTTTGAACACAGGTAATAGCTCCTGCATACATATCTTTAATGATTTGAATATAAGCATTATTAACTCCTTTCTTTTCAAGAACTCTCCATAGCACTGCTCTTGGAACTTTATCATATGCTTTCTGTAAATCAATAAATATCATATATAGATCCTCCTTATTCTCTCTATATTTCTTCATCAAACCTCTCAATAAATATATGGCTTCCATAGTAGACCTACCCGACATGAATCCAAATTGATTTTGAGAAACATTAGTATCACGCCGCAACCTACGCTCCATAACTCGCTCCCATAGTTTTAAAGTATGACACATTAACTTAATTCCTCTATAATTTGCACAATCTTGTGCATCACCTTTATTCTTAAAAATTGGAATTAACACACTCATTCTCCACTCATCTCGCATCTTTTTATTCTTCAAAATAGTAGTAAAAAGTTTAGTAAGCCAAGAAATTCCTTCATCTTCTAAGCATTTTCACACCTCTATTGGAATATCATCAGGTCCAACAGCTTTTCCATACTTCATTTTTTTAAAGCCTCTCTAACTTTGGTTTTACTAATACGCTGATAAAAATAGAAATCTTTATTATCATTTAGGGTGCTAAGGTTACTAAAGTCAATCGTATTTTCACATTCTTCATTAAAAAGTTTAGCAAAATATCTCATCCACCTTTGTTGAATATCATCTTCTAAGAAAAGTTCTTTTTGATCTTCATCCTTAATACACTTCACTTGAACTAAATCCTTACTACTCCTATCTCTTTGTTTGGCTAACTTATACATATATCTTTCTCCCTCCTTAGTATCTAATCTATTATATAAATTATTAAAAGCTAAGATCTTAGCATCGCATATTACTTTCTTGGATTCCTTACGTGCCTCTTTATATCTTTCCCAATTATCAAAATTTTTATATATAAACCAATTTTCATAACAAATCTTCTTTTTTTTTATCTTTTCTTCCACATTTAGATTCCACCACCAACTTTTTTTTTATTATTAGGAGCTTTTCCCTTTGATATGCCAAGCACATCTTTTGTAATATTCTTAACATCACTAGTCACTTTTTCCCATATAACATTAGCATTCTCATGTACAGATAAAATCTTAAGATCTAAATTCTTACTCTCAAAAGTATTTTTGTTAATATTCTTTAAATGCCCCCATCTAATCCTAGAATATCATTTTCTTAACTTTTTATTTTCTGCCCTTTATCTTAAAGTCCAAACCTAATAATCGATGTTAGGTACCTAAATTTTTACTCTGAATAACTTATAATCTTTACAATATAAATGATCTAATTTTCTTATAAGAAAATAATCAATCTGAGTTTTACTATATCTATTTTTATAAGTGATGAGATGCTCATCTCTTTTCTTAAATAAGATATTAACAATTAAAAAATTATATGCTAAAGAAAAATTTAATATGATCTTACCACCTTCTTTTATCATTCTAAATCCATGGCCACCATGAATGCTTTTAAAATCATCTACCTTTCTACCAACATGTCTATTTCAATCTCCTCCAATAAAAACTCTTTCTTCAAGAGGCATCTTTTATATTAATTCTTCTAAGTCATTCCAAAATTTTAATTTTGAACCCATATCCAAACCTGCTTGAGGAGCATAAGCACCATAATATTAACAATCTTAGCATCAACAATAATCTTTAAGACTATAATTCTATCTCCAATTCTATTAATTTTTATAGCATTATCCTTCAAACTCTTATTTATAATCACACCTATACCATTTCTAGTACGACTCCTACTCGAATACCATAGTTTAAATCCTAAACTATCAATCTCCTTGGCCTTCTCTTTAACCCATTTAGTTTTCTGAATGTATAGAATATTTATCTTCCTATGAATCATAATACCTATTAATTCCATTAATTTTCTTATAAGGGAACCTATATTCTAAGTTTTCATCTGAATTTTAGTTTCATGGACTAGCTTCTTTGCCCACATTCGTCCTTGATGAGAGAACCCTTACCTATTTAACACTACACTCGGGTGCCGGTGCAGCGGCCCTTGCACACTTATCGTTGTATTCAGGCCAGACAACGCATCGCTTCCAGAGGACGCCCTAGTATTAATATAATTTTTTAAAGGATTCATGTCATAATTATTCGACAAATTTTATACTAGTTCTCGATTACCTAACCCAACCCTCCACTTTTCTCATTCAAGACTTGGGACCTGTCAATGGTAGTGTTATATTTTGATAATGAAATGAAAAGAGAATTTTATGAATAAGTTTATTTTCAGTACACTGTATGTTATTAATAGTTTTGTAGTTTGTTGTTAGTTTTAAAATTTAAGTTGGAAGAAAATATCTAATTTATTTTTGAAACTTAGATATTTGGGTTTGCTTATTGTAAGCCAGCACGATAGTACCTATCATGTCTATGGATCTTATCGGATTGGGTTGTGACACTTGCAGCCAACTAGGAGGCAACATGAGTCCTTAAATAGTGTGCATCATTGAACAAGTATTTTGTGTAGCATAAATTTTTATTTTTCTCTATAGTCTTTCATATATTCCTCAATCCTATAAATAAAGGTTGATCAAAAAATGTTTGAAACCTTTAGACCCTTGGAACTTTACTTTTTTTGTGATCTTTTGGGCCTCTTAATTCTCACCTTTTGTATTTTCTAACTAAGATAGAGGAGATTCTGTTAGCTCATGCTCCTCTCTACTCTTCATTCTCACTAACAGGTTCCATCTCACTAGACAGATCTACTAGTAAAGTCAGTTATCATCCATTATATAATTCTAGATTCAATAATAAGAATGTTAGGAATGAAGCCTGCTGTGACCTTGTTTCCTTCCTTAGGCCAAGCGGCTATTCATAAGAGCTAGAAAGTCAGGAATGAGGCCAATAGTGACCATACCTTCATCTACTTCATCTAAGCTAAGCTATTCATTCATAAGATAAGAAAAAATAGTAGGAACATGGCTAATAGTTACCTTATCTCAAAGCTTCAATCTCATGTAGGTATGCATTTTACACTAATCTTTGTTAGTTCGATTAATGCTAAAATACTAAGTTGGAAAAGAGGGCACATATTTTATAATTGAAGCTCATTTATTTTTTGATATTAAAAATTTATTTTAATATTAAAGTAAATGTTGTTTTGATTATAAAATAACCAACATAAAAAACTTATGCATTCCATATATAAAATTTATATTTATATTAACTTTATTACTTAAAATAGGCTATTTTAGATAAATGTGTTTAAATTAAATGATTATCTTTACAGTTTAATTTGAATTTAGTAAATCATAAAAATAGACTTTATTTTAATGATAATAACACTAATTAGTTATGTATTTATTAATGCTTTGTAATCACATAATTTTGACACATTTATATGTAGTGCATATTATAAGATAGTATTTATGTTGTTTCCATAAATAAAAAATAAGAAGTTGTTGATCTCATTTTTGTATGAGGTCATCAGAACCTACCCAGATCTTTGCTTGGTGATTTGATGGTTGACAATCACCAACTTGTCAATCATCTAGACCCCAAATAAATTCCAGTCCAATCTTCAATCAAATTCTAATCTAGACCTCAATCCAGCCTTCAATCAACCTTCAGTTTGGCCTTCAATCATCTCCAATCAGTCTCAATCATCTATTTGATTGTGATTCATATGGATAATTCAAACTCAATCAATCAAATCCAAAATTACATTCAAATCCAGAATTCTAGATCAAAATCCAAAGGTAAAGGGCCTATGTCCTAAAATCCTTTTTGGGTGATTTTTCAATCATTTTAAAACTCAGTCAAATGACCTTTGATTCATAATCTATCAATTGCATATTGATTAAGCATGTCCCTAGGGTCAACCCTCTAAATTTGAGTTCAATATGACACCTCTAATCCTAGAAACTGAATTGAAATCCAATGGCTGCAAAACCTTCAAATATTTACAACCTATGCTCCTATACCTTCCACCTTATAGAATTTGACCTTAGGGCCTTTACCAAGACCATTGACCATGTCCATAGCCTTTGTGATGACATGTTGAGCAGTAAACTATATTTTGATGGACCTAGTTTGCACCATAGTTGACCAGGGATCAAAATGACCAAAATGCCCTTTAAGGGCAAAATTGGACTTTTCCCCAAATATCAACATGGCTCAATCACATCAAGCCTTGAAACATCCTCTAATGCATACTAAGCAGCATCAGGAGTGCATTGGATATAAATCCAAGTTTTGGTTTGACCAAGTTAACCAAAATGCCCCTTAAGAGTCCAAATGATCATTTCAACCCAAATGACCATCCCAGTGCATGTGACCACCTCTATTAGTCTCAAATCACTCATTTGAACTTGTTGGACCCAAACCCAACTCATGGTTTGATCAGGTTGACCAAGTCAACCATGGTTGATCAAATCAACCCTTAACCTACATCAATGTTAAAATCAGTCTCTCAAGCCATTTCGAACTAATTTAATACTTCAAAATCC